>BPLT01000242.1:0-488147 GCA_019656295.1 Rhododendron mucronatum var. ripense
AGCAACATTATGAGAAAATCGGCAAGATTTGCCCTTATAGCACTTGCCCTTAATAAAATCACTGCAGAGATCATTAGATCTCCCTATACTCTGCAAGTACTCCCTCCTATCTTCCATCTTGTCTCTACTTTTCCAGCTATTTATCCAACCCTCATCAGTACATCTCCTATCCTCGTACTCTCTGTCACTTTGATGAAGATATGGGCAATGATCACCTCTCCTGCATCTTCCGGCAGCAAAATCTCTACAAGTTTGTGCTGCATTATTTCTTCCACGCACTCCTGGTTCCTGGCAAAAACCACCTGGTGGACTCCTGCTCCTGCTCCGACTCCTGCAAAAGATAACCAGAAACCACAGAACAAACTGTTTTTCAATCATCAGAAAGCCAAAGAGAGAATTTTGTAAACTAGATAATACAGAATTTGCAAACCTACATTACCTGGAACATAGATTGTTCCGGTACGAGAAACGGGAAAGGGAACGTTGTACGCCATGTGCCCTAAATTCTGGAGTAGTCTTCTATATATAATAATGCTAAAATGTCCTTATGTCATGAGGTAAAGATATTTAAAACATTTTTCTAACTATTCACGTAAAACACATTTCTAGAAGTATTCAGACCGATTTTTTTCTTTTTAACATGCTGTCTTGTTAAAGCTCCACTCCCTAGCTTTTTAGTTCCTTATATTGTAATCTTTCCACCAAGGCACAATATTAAGGAAATTGATAGGAAACACTTTGGGACTCTTTCGATCGCGAAATTAACCATATTGGAACACAGGTGTAGCACATTTTCGAAACTCTGCCTGCCAAAAACATAAATTGCCAAGGAAAGTGTTTCAAGCAATGTTTTAAAAACCAGACCGAACCGGCCAGTTGAACTGTCAACCAGCTCTCCATCCGGTCCGGATATGCTCTAAAACCGTTCCTTAAGAACCGGCCTCTAGAACAATAACCGTTCAAATTAGCCGGTTGAACCGGTGAACCGGAAGAACTGGAACTGGGTCATTCGACCCAGATCGGAAACCTTTTTAACTAAATGTGGACTTTTAAGGGCAAATAATTGACCATGACATCTGGGCGCGTAGCTCAAGCACCAGCACCTTGCCAGCTGTAGAGGAAATTGAGTAGCAATACATAACCATTTATAGATAGAGGAGCTTCCTAGAGTTTGAAAACCCACCGATGTGGGATTGGAACAAAGTCCAGAATTCAACCAACTCAATTCTACCTCCTTTCACTCCAAATAATAAAGGATATGTCTATTTTTCCACGCTTTCTATGCATGTACTATCTTTATATGCTCATTCTAATTAGTTAGATTTTTTTAATTATTTTTAATATATATTTACGATATCACAATTCGATTCCGGTTCAACCGTGACCCGTCCGCCCGGTCCCTTATCTGGTTCGCTCAACGGTCCGGGTTTCAAAACATTGGTTTCAAAGCAACAATTGCAAACTATTGCTACTTATTGAAAAGGAAGCAGTACACACCACTGTGTCAGATGGAGGAAAGGAAGCAAATGCTATCATTCTTTATTTAATAACTACGCAAGTACAACAACAACAACAGAACCCATGGATTAGAAATAACTACGCAAGTAATATTTCTAAACAACCACATGGATTATGTCATCGTAGATAAGGCACTTTATTTGCTCGAATAGAAAATAGTTCTTCAGTCACACGCAAAATACCACAAACAGTAGACCAGATGAGCCTCTCACAAATCAGGTATAATCAAGGACATCACCAGTTTAATACAGACTGAAAAGTTATCCGGCATATTTTAGTGAAGATATAGGTAATACCCGTATGATCTGCCCAAACCAGTTCGAGGGGAGTAACTGTGGAATTGTTGCCTCCGGTCCTCAAGACCAGGTGATATTTTTGTGCTGTAACTTCCATCTCTATTCCATGCCAGTCCGGCATCTGGAAATTCTCTGTTACTTTTGTTACTGTGTTCAACACCATTGCGTTCTGAATCAATAATACTATCAAGCTGTGGGAAATGTTTCCTGGTTTGTGATTTGTTATAACAAAAAGAATCCCCAGGTTTCCGATGCCTGATACCATGCTGTGTATCTCCTGGGTACTCTTCTTTTGTATCCGACTTTGAGCTACGTGTTCTGCCGCTTCTGCTCATGTCTTTTACACACACAGCAGCACAGCTTCCTTAAGTTCAATGCAGTTGAATCTGGGAGGTCGGGAAAAGGGAAAAACCATAGTAAATAAAATCCAAGGAAATAATGCTAAGAAGAACGAATATGAATATACAGACACATCCAAACCAAACCAAACCAAACCGAGCCTTACGTCCCAATCACTTGGGGTCGGCTACATGAATCCGTTTCCTCCATTGAGCTCTGTCAAGAGCCACTTGTTCACATAGACCTATTAGACTCGTATCTTTGCATACTTCAGCATCTAATGTCAATTTAGGTCTACCCCTCCCCGTAACATTGCTACCTAGAGCTATCCTATCCACTCTCTTGACTACTGCATCTTCCGGTCTACGGTAGATATGTCCAAACCACCTTAGCCTATTTTCCCTCAACTTCTCCTCTATAGGTGCTACACCTACCATCTCATGAACTGTTTCATTATATATACACACACATCATTTTTCGAAAACTTAGGACATGGACACGGACACAGACATGTCAGGAAAAATGATCATAACCATATAATCTGTCATTGTTTAACTTAGTAAAAAAATCTCTTTATCAAATTAGGGAGCAAACAGGGATTAACACAAATAGATACTAAAATACTAAGCACCCATGGCAATTTTCCGCCCCTAAATTTTTACAATTGCATTTTGACCTCATAAGTGCTCCCAGTATGTCCTCACCGTGTCCCCAACATGTTTGATTAGAAAATGTAATAAACAATTAGACAACTATTTGAGCGTGGCAGAACATGTTTGTGTTCGTGTCTGACCAAGTGTCCATGGCAGATTAATGTGTGCATGCTGCTTAGGAAATAAGATTATTTTCCATTTTTCAATTGTCATTCTGCAAATGAAACCTATTGTTACATCTAAAGGTATGCAATTTAGCATTTCATCTCCACCATACACTATTTGCTTGCGATTACATTGTCATTAAGCATATGATCAAAGATTGGGCACCAAATATCCCTTCAGAGAAACTCCAGTGACTAAGGTCACATCCCCAGTAAAGACTCGAGGTCAGTCTGCTTTAGAAAGGAAAAAAAGGAAAAAGAAACTAGGGCTTCCAAGGGGCCAGTGACTCCATGCGAATTATGCTAAAGACTGAATAAGTATGGTACTATTTGCAAACCCAAGCCCAACCCCATAATAAAGCTCTCAATAAAAGGGTTTTGTAAACCAACAATGGAACTTATGAAGCTGCTCTTGTTCTACCAAAAAGCCACCTCCACTTCTTAAGAAATGGGATTACACCAGCAACAATTGTAAACCAACAATGGGTTCAGATTTGGCGCCACACCACCCAATTGTACACCCAAAATTGACACGGTCAACCCTAGTTGCACGAAGCGGGGGAGCGGAACAGAGAAGCTGCTCATTTGGAAGCGCTGGGGGATCAATAAAATAATAATAATCAAAATCAAATAATTTAGTCCTACATAGAGCCCAAGCTCAGCAAAACTTGTGTGATTGTATATGCATCATGATCTCGTCGTATCTTGTATTGCCTTCTTTTTGCACCAAAAAAAAAAGAAAAAAAGAAAAGGCCTTCTTTTGCTACCAGGAAATATTTGTGCCTATAATTTTTGGTTATAACTTCTTGTTAGATAGCTTACTTCCTGTACTCTAGATAGGTACTTTTGGTGCTTGCCATCTTCTTAAAGTCAGTTACTTGGTCAAATCCTTGTCAATTGATCATTTTGGGATTGTTCTTAAGTGATTTTCTTCTTATTTTGGGTTAGAGGCCAAAACCATGAAAATCTAATTCCTTCACTTTTCCAAAAGGTGGTGATTACTAGAACAATTGAAACTAATTTCCAGGGAACGATCTTATTTGTTTTTACTTTAGATGCAGTATTTCGAAAGGATTTAAGTTTGTTGATATTGTGGGAGATTGTCCCACATCGATTAATTACTTTCCCAAAAGGTGTTGACATGAGCCTGGGCGGCCTCTCCAATCATTGCCAATTGGTTTTGAGTTGAATGGTTTAACATCGTATCAGAGCTAGTGTTTCGGATAATTTGTTACCCCTTGTTTATGCCATAAGTGCACCGTTGGTGTGATCCATGTGTTATGGATCGTTTGTTTACCTCTCCACATGCGAGTCGGGGGTCGCACATGCGGGAGAGTGTTGAAGCTTGTCCCACGTCAGTTAAGTATCTCCTCCAAAACTAGTATATGAGCCTAGACGGCCTCTCCATTTATTGCTAATTGGTCTTGAACAAAATGCTCAACGAGGCTCAATAGAGAAAATAGATTCATGTACCCGACCCAATTGATTGTGACTTAGGCTCGATTCAGTTTGGTTTGGTTTTGTATTCATCCTCATGAACTCCTTTTTCTTTTTAGCAAGTAGTATTCCAAATGAACTCTTTCGCCTTTGTGCATCAGTTGGGTTCATGCACCATGGGCCCGTGGCAATAAGCGGATAAATCAAGGGAAGGTCCCAAGATAAGCAAAGAGATGAGATTTCGCCGTGACTTTGAAACCAAAATCCATACTAGAAGTCTGCAACTTAGAAGTACGGTTCAAGAATTTCTCCTACCTCCGCAAATTCAGGGCCTAAGGTGACTTTAGGCGCCATCACTACAATGAAATTGATAACTGATGACACCATGAAGGATAGGTTTCGAACAGCTGCTGTACTTCTAACTGGCCACCTACAAGATCTACTATAAAGGTATTTCTGCTACATCATGGGGAATCAATCAGATCACTTTCATTTCAGTGAAGATGCCACCATAAAGGATCCACTTCAGTTAATATGTCTTCAAATAAACTCACTCACTTAAGTCTCATGTATTTTCAGTTGGCTTGCTGCCAGGATGAGCACTTCTAGTAAAATACTCTGGATGACATATGAGCAGAGAGCATTTGCAAAGATGAAGCTTTCTGTTTAGCAAAAGCACAGTTGAGGAACTTGGTAGACTATCAATGAGCCATGTGGTAGCCATCCATTAAACCTTGGGAAGAGAATACTTAACCTAAAGCAGAATATTTCATATTTTCACTTGATCAAGAAAACCTCAATGAGCAGCAGCTTCAATGAGGTAAAATTGCTCAAAAAAGCCCACAAAAAAAATAAATAAAACAAACAAACAAACCAAACCTCCATTTACCTCCAAGGGTCTGTTTGTTTTATGGATTAACATACGGAGTGGGTTAATCCTGTGAGGTGTCAAAACTGCATTTACAGTGTTTGGATGCAATATCCGTTGAACAACTAGATGGATGACATACCCTAGAAAACATGGGATATACAATCATAAGGAGAATGTGGTATTGAGAATTCCCTCCCTCTTGGTCCAGTAGAACTACTCTTCCAAAGGAGTCATATATCTCCTCACCGTTAGATCAAAGATGGCCTACAAAAATAATTCTCATGCATTCTCCGAATATTAGCCTTAAGCCCCCAAATAAAGAAGTACGTGTCCATAATACATGGTACACGTTCCTATAATGCAAAACTATACCAACCAAGTTCAATTAATACCTTTTCCTACTCCATCTTACTTGACCAAAGAAACATAATTGGCAAGACTAGAATGAAAAACTTACCCACTATGATCAAATGTTAATTCCTCTCGATCCCATAGATCTACAAGAGCCCAATTTCCCACCAATCTTTAAGCAATGCAAGCTGTAGAAAGTTGCATAATTCAACCTTCGTTATGTACTTAGACATAAAAGATAAATTAAATTTATTAATGCAAAGTTAATGGTACAAATCACTTCCAATTAGAGTCATACATTGAAATATCACCCAAGAGTTCCTCACATGCCAACAATTATGAATATAGGAAGTTCTGCACTGGATGTCCTCAAATCTCTTCAAATAGCATCTTGAAATTATCATAACCCGCTCCTTGTTGAGTAAAAGGATGCAACAAGAAATTCATGCAGAGCAGGAAAACGCCCTTTTTGACGATCCACAGGCTTCAGAATGGTACGCTTTGCTCGGCTACACTATGAACTTGTTTTTTTAAGCTAAGTGCTTAAGCAGAGCTTATGTTCACTCTCTCCTCGGTGTTCCTCGCTTGTTCCAATCTTCATTCACTAGAAATTGGAAAGGTAAGAAAATTTCTTGAGGACTTATGGGATTCAAAATATAAGAAACCTCAGTTCCAAGAAATCATATCTTCTACCGCACGATCTTCAATTTCCGGCCTGTAGAAAGTTCCAAACACGTGCTATATTACAAGTTCTCCGCAACTTCAATCACAAAATTCCCAGTTATCACAGAAATTACATACTCTTAAAATTCATCCCTCCAAAAACACACAACTTTTTATGATCGAACAGGTCATCCGACGCAAGACAGACTTAATGCAGCCAAGGAGGTCTTTCCAAGAGCTTCTTTGACAAACAACTGTAGATTGGCATAATATTAATGTCAACAGGCATCACCGTAGTCCATGAAACTTCTATATTGCAATCCAAAAGCACTTCACCTCTTGAAGTCTGAGGCAATCTTGTGTTGCAATCCAAAAATTATTGATTCAACCTCCACAGTCCACACTAAAATGCCAAGACAACTCCAATCTCCATGACAAAAAATGGTACTTTTATTTAAGGAGGATATGCTACTACAGTACTACTGGAGGCATTTGGTAACCACTTCCCAAAATTCCGTGAATGTACTGCAGAAGATCATAATATCATATATGATATTAGCATTTGAGCTGACGTTCTCATACAGAGATACACTGATATGTGATGATTACCAGAGAATGCTGTAACAAATGTATTAAACAGATCATAACCTGATTTTACACACCATAAGAGTGTAGGTAGGCAGAAGTTTTCTTACAAAAATCAATCTCAAAAAGGGGAAGCAAAAGGATCGGTGAAACTTGTGTCATATATTCTTGCCACCGTGGTGCGACTGCAGCTGAGACTATATGTGTTAACAGCTAAGACAACACCCCCACATGCCAAATATAGCTACCAGAAACAAAAACCACATGCCAAATATACCCCATGTTGGTCAAACTATGCCAACCAATATGAAGTAAATAAGAGATAGGATTTTTGTTCTGCTTGCATCATGGGACATAATAATATAATATACATGCAAAAGCTAAAAAATCACAATAATTTTGAGAGAAACAAATAAAAAGTGTTATCACGTTGTTTTGAAAAGGATCAAGTCCTCTGCATAGTCATTTAACAACGTACGGACCAAATACAAGGGTTCTATTCTAAACATGGCCACTTTCTCCTTTGGTATATGATTGATTCCTTTCTTGCAAACTAATTCTAGTAACAGCCGTTCAAGTTGTCGAAAAAACTTCCATGCGCATTCTTGTGCAATACACAAATCTAAAACTCAAGACGGTCTATCGTCTGGTTCGAAGGGACAGAGCTAGGATTTCTGTACAGGGGTGGCCAAAACTTAGAACCAAGAATTCCACACACATATCATGGTTGTTGAATTTAAATTTTCCTTGCATATAGTTTGAATTCAATGATGAAAACAAAGGAATAATGTTCTGCAAGAAAAATATAACCACTTCTTGTTCATACTGAGCAAAATATACATCTACACATAAATGGGGATAATTTTTTCCACTACATACCCCTTTTTATTTTATTTTTTAATGTTTGGAGGGTCGTTATAATACCTTATGGGTATTTAGTGTACATTTTATACTATGCAGAGATTGATTCTAGCAAGGTTGGGGGAGGCCCTGGCCTTCCCACCCCTACACTTCCCTCCTTGAGCCCTGCCATGTGTACACTATTTGGTGTACATTAACCGCGTTTCGTGGGACCCACTTTGGGGTCCCCCACAAATTATCAGAGCGCTCAATTTTTTAAAACATTTTTTTAAAGGGTACTTGTAAAAAAATCAGCTTAGTCGGATATCGGTAAGTGGCTTAATCAATTCTTTGCTCAATTTCCTGTCAGCAAATTGAGCGTAGAATCAATCAAGCCTTTACTGATATCTGACTGAGTTGATTTTTAACAGCGATCCTTTAAAAAGGGGGTTTTAAACAAATAGAGTGACTCCGATCATTTTTGTGGGATCCTTGGGGTCCCACGGAAAGCAGTGTACATTTGGTGTACAGCAAATGGTGTACCCATAGTTTTATTGTCCCTCCATCCCTGCAGGTTCGTCTATAGAAAGCAGGCGTCACTTGGGACCGCACGAGGAAATCCTGGTTCCACCCCTGGACCTAACCTATGGATTGCATATACAAAGTGATTTTGCCTCAAGCTTGAACCTACAACTCAGAATCAATAGCAATAGTTTTCGACTGAACCAGTGGTCCCTAAAGACTTGTTCATCGAAATGAGATGAAGAATCGGCGCTTCCTATGTGGCCAGTTCAAATTCAAAGCCTGCATTGGGCACAACACAATTTCGAAAATACTTAACATAATCAACTTAAAGAAAAAGCAACGTAAACCTGGAAAAAATAAAACCCTAATGTCGAAGTTCAGAAACAGAATTACCGTTCAATAGAGCAAAAGCTAACGAATTAAAACCCTAGAACGTATCATCAGCACGTGCGGAAGTGTAACAGAAAATCACATAGAACTGAGAACATAGAAACACACACACACACACACACACACACACACACACAGAGAGGGAAAGAGGGAGAAAAAGCTTACATGGCTGAAAGACGAGCTGCCATGCAAGGCAAGAGAGACAAAACCCTAGAGTGTTTGCCCACATTCAAGCGAGTACGGAGGAGAGTAGTACCACTGGGAGCCCGAGGGCGAGAGAGGGCCTTTGCTTAACTGGGTAAAAATCTTTCGGCCGATTTCCATGACTTCACTTATTTATTTTGGTTTATTTTGGGGAGTGTTCTTCAACCCTTTTTTTATTTTCAATACTGTTTTTTTATTTTTATCCACATGAATTTATGCATTTATTAAAATATATATTTTTCCACATTCAAAGATAAAATAAGACCAAAAAATTGTACTGTAGATTATAAGAAGGGAAATATGAAAATCATCTCCCTTTATTTTCCAATAAGACATAGTAACTGACTAAATTAAAAAGGTGGATTGCTTTTTTTGTCTTTATTTTTTAAAAAAAATCGTATTTCTTAGCTTTTAGTCATTTTTTATTATAAATTATTTGTTTGTCTAGATGAGAGGGGTCTAAAAAAGTAAAAAAATTATAATCAAAATATCTAAAAGTTCACTAAAAACAAAAATAATCCAAAACATACAAATACTTTGGCTTACTTCTGTCTTCTTCTTTTTTTAAATAGAAAAATTCAATTGGTTATTATTCTTATCTAATTCGAACAATGATCAATCGGATTTAAATTCTTTTTAACTATGGAAGGGTATACCTTAAAAAAAACTGCATATTATGCTATTTCCCCAACTGGTTGGTGTAAGGCCTCGTTTGATTAGCAGACTGAAAATGATGGGATTATCAGTCCTGGGATTAATTGTCCCTGAAATATTTGTCCTGGATTAATATCATCCCTAATTTCACGCAATCCCTTGTTTGATTTGAGTGGGATTAATTATGGGACAAGGAATAGTATTTTTTTTTTAAATTGAAAAACTTTTTTTCGGAAAAAAGAAAGTTTTGAAAAAGAAACATTTTAAAAAAATAATTTGGGGAAACATTTTTATTACAAAACAATTTGGGGAAAAAAATTTTGAACTAATTTTTGGAAAAAAAATTAATTTTCTTAAAAAAATTGAAAATCGATTTTCGGAAAGAAAACAAAACTAGTTTTTGAAAAGAAGGGTTTTTTGGAAAAACATTTTTCAAACAAAATATTTTGAAATCATTTTTTCGTATTTTTTTAACAAAAATAATTTTTGAAAAACAAGAATGTTTTGAAATGAGTAATTTAGAAAAGTTTTTGAAAACATTTTTGAAAAATACAAAAGTTTTAAAAATATTTTTTTTAAAAACATTTTCTGAAATTAGTATTAAAAAAATAATTCTGAAAATACTTTTTGAAATCAATCTCAATATCATCGAAATATTTTTTAAAACAATCCCTTCTTTGTTAATCATACGTAATCCCACCTCCCCCTAGGATAATATAGTACTCCCATATAGGGATAAAATTAATCATTGAGTCCCTTAAGTGGAGGGATATACAAGTCATTTCGTTGCAAATGCCTGATTACCGTCATATCCTTCTCGGACTTTTGAGGTTTTTCGTTTGTATCCTTTGTTTGGCCTTTGTTTTGTCCAAATGCGGGAGGGTATATCAACTGGGTCGGGTGTCAACGTAATCTTTAAAAATGGATTTTAAGCAATCGGTTGCTTCCAGTTTTGGCCAAAGGTATAATGATCTTCACTCGATTGCTTCTCTTGTTGTTCTTCAACAGGATGATGTGCTTTGTAGTTCCTTGAAGCTTTAGTACTACTTGACTTAATAACTCTTATGCCAGAGATGTCCAAAAGATTTATCTTAAATTGATTAGTTATGTTGACTACGACATACTAATCAAAAAGTTAATCCCTTTATTTGGTTCTCTTTGGTATCCAATTTATGTGGAACATATATTTGGTTTGGTATTAAATCGAAATCCTATCTCCTTTTCTTATGTTCATTTGTGTCGTCATCTACATTTTGTCTACGATTCCTACTTCTGGATTGCTAGGATACAAGAATTGGCCATGTTCGTTTGAATATTTGAGTTTGTTTTAATTTTGTTTTTCAATTATTACCCTATATCTTTCTTCAATCATTATCCTATTTTTTCAATTATTAATTTCATTTCTCTCTCTATCTCTCTCCAATCATTACCTATCTCTTCAATCATTACCCTATTTCTCTCTCCACCTACTACCAAAACTGAAATACCCAAAGTTTCAAAACGAACAAGGCCATATACTATTGCATTTTTGGGTTTCCTGATGTAAAAACTATTTGGAACCGTATTTTGGCAAACAATGGTGGCTCATGTAGAACTTGTTTATGCGTGTTTTGTTTGGGAATTGATGTATGGTTCAGGAATTTGAAAAAAACTTCTACTAATGAGGTGGGGAATCTATGGTGAATATTAACCAGAACTTCAGCCGTGTTTTGCTGTAAGTAACAATGCCATGGCCTGCTATTTTTTGTGGTATAAAAAGTACTCTAACAGAGCTTGCCTTGTGAAGTGCCTTGGCAAATTCCTAATTTGGTCAAGTGTTCTTAGACAATGCATACCTTTACAAATTATCAGTCAAGTTATGCTAAAAATAATCTTTTGTCAATGAGCAAGAGTTGACGTGCTATCGAAATAACACTAGTGTATTACCATGCAAGTAAAGATTGCTGGGGAAGCTCTACCAAGAGTTTAGGGGTTTTTTTTTTCTCAGCAAAAGAATTTTATTAATCTCTAAAAAGATACAAAGATTAAAAGAACAAGAGCACCCGAAGGAGAAATTACTAATTTAAGGCTACTTGAGACCCAAACGTTGGCAAGAAACCAACAAAACTAGGCCAAGTCTAGACCCTAACCCCTAAAAAACACCCCTAACTGTCAACTGCACCTAAAAACAGTTGCCAACAATGAAGACGCAAAACCACCGCTCCCAAAATCCGGGGAACCAGCCCTTGTTGCTGCATGCCCCAAAGCTGCAGAGAAACCCCTCCATTGCTAGTCAACCCATCGTAAGCCACCATGCACCAACTGTGCAACTGCCAAATCACGAAACAAGCTCCTGAGATGCCACCACCGTCTACCATGCTCCGCTACAATCAACCTCCTAGCTACCAAACTGCATCGCTGCTAGCCACAAACCACCAACACCACCACCTCAGAAACCCCCCAAAACACCTACAAAATGCAAGAGAGCAAACCCTCCAAAACTTGAAGAAAAAAAAAAAAAAAAAAACCCTAAACCTATACAACCGCAAAACTCCACCCGAGACCCACCACCGCCGTCGCTGCCCCTTAAACCCCTGGAAAACAAACACCCAAACCAAATCCAGGCGACACTGCACCCGTGACACCATTCAACAACACATCAACCACAACCCCACTCCATCTGCAGCCACCAAAGCCAAAGCGATGCACGCTCGCAGGCCTTCCACCAAAACACACATGGACGGCCATTGTCACGCTCTCGATTTTCAACATAAATATAAATAGATTCCATGAATAAATCTCACCATAACCATTCGATACCCAAAAGAGTTTAACATTTTTACCTCCATAATTGTACCTTCTCATCCATGATTTTCAAAAGGTTACATCATTGGCTCCGAGGCCCATATATTATAAGTACAATAGTTAAGAGAGTTACGAGTATTACAAATATCCCTTGTCAAAACAAAATGAATCGAACTGCATTACATCTTCCAAAATAAAGTCTATAAAGATGTTGGGAAATTCCACGGTTTCAGCTTTCAAAAGGGAAATGTAGTCATGCATGCACAACATTTCATGCTGCTATCTCTGATCCGTACCTGAAAATGATAGAAGGGTAGAGCAAAACACGTGCCCAATAGAGAATTCTTTACACAAGCTATATGAAAATGTGATGAATCATGCACTATGAATGAGTGAGTATAGGCAGATACGCCCAAAGTATGAACGATTGCCAATGAGCTGTACATTTTGATCAAAGGATTCTAGACTTCACTGGGACGCCACTGACCGTTTACTCCTCAGACTAGATACATCAATGAGCTCACATCAATCCACCTTAGTCTATAACCACTTCTAAATCATTTTTATTATTCTTCGTACGATACTACAATCTTTCTCGTGTTCTACAGCCATCATCATCAAATCCCTTTATTACAAAATCTTTCCTTTTAATCAGAAATTGCCCATCAATAATCACTAGGGTCACCCCGAGTCTATTCCCTAAATAATAGTAACCAGTTGAGGTCACCTCGGGTCTAGTTCCCTCGAGCGCAGGGTCACCCCGAGTCTATTCCCTCAATAATAATAATCTGTTGGGTCACCTCGGGTCTAGTTCCCTCGAGCGCAAGGTCACCCCGAGTCTATTCTCGAAATAACGACCACTTGGGTCACCTTTCACACTTTTCATAATCGTTATCATTTCATAATCAACTTCATCATCAATCTATCGATTGTACCACAAAACTTTAATCAACCCTTACATAACTCCATAAATGTTCATGTTCATGCCTTTTCATTAGTTTACAATCCGCTTCCTACATAACGTACTAAAGCCCATATATATAAGTTTTACAATGCCCTATCCATTTGTTACTACACTTGAACGTCATAGGGCGAGTATCAAAAGAATTGAAAGATTCGACGAGTCGTGAGGAACATAAGTTATTATATCATCTTAACATCATTTGGACCACTAGACACACTCACATCCGCCCCTTACGTTTCCCACAATGTCACCATGCTCTAAGTAACCTATCAACCCATAATATCTGTATGACGCACGACCCGCCTATATCGATACTTAAACCTTAGATAACGAATGCCATTGGGAACTAATAATTCAACGAATCAAGAGGACAAGAGATCCTGCTAGACATGCTCACGTCCACCCATAATACTCACTACGGCACCTCATATAGCCTACGGTACTCCTAACCAGCCTTCGTTACATTTTCCATTTACAAACGAAACTAAGATGACACTCGACGATTGTTTAGAGAGTGGAAACGATCAATGAATCATGAAAGGACGAGTAACCGAGCTTAGAGATGGTTTAAAAGTACTTTAGAGGTGTTAGAAATAATCGGGGGTCAAAAAGACGAAGTTTGGAATAAAGTTGAAAAACTGCCCCTAAGTCAAAGGTATCGATACCTAGCAAAATGGTATTGATACCATTTGACCAAGAAGTGTTCCAGACGCAAGGGTATCGATAACAAGGACAAAAGGTATCGATAACATATGATTTTCTGGGTTTTGGAACACAGAGGTATCGATAACTATGCAAATGGTATCGATAACAGTTCAGTTCGAAAGATTTTCTGCAGATTTTTGAAACTATTCCCAACAATCAAACTAACAATTTCAAACATGATCAAAGCACAAATTCAACTCATAGACATATAAAAAGAGCAAGAAATCCTTACCTCGAAGTTGGAGAGCAAACCCAAAGAGAGATCGAGCCCACGCAAGCCTTATACTCCGAAATCTTCGAAATCAACCGGCTCCTCCTTTCACGAGCTTGACCCACAAAATTCAAGCTCAATAATGTGTAGAAAGGGTAAAAAGATGGGTGTGGGTTTGTGTGGGTTTCGGTTGGGAGCAAGAGGGAGAGAGAGAGAAGAGGAGCCGGTTGTGAGAGAGAGAGAGA
This sequence comes from Rhododendron mucronatum var. ripense, assembly GCA_019656295.1. Classification (NCBI taxonomy): domain Eukaryota; kingdom Viridiplantae; phylum Streptophyta; class Magnoliopsida; order Ericales; family Ericaceae; genus Rhododendron; species Rhododendron mucronatum. The sequence continues at coordinate 14,400 of BPLT01000242.1, forward strand.
GGTCGGGAGATGGAGAGAGAGAGAATGGAGTTGGGATTTTAATCCCCTACTCCTACACACACCTACATATACTCTCACACACAAACACACAACTCACACTTACACTCCCTCCACTAACAATCCTTTCATATTTACCCTAAAATCAAATAAACACATATTTCACATTTTCCTCAATTTCTAATATTAATAAACCTTTAAATATTTTCAGAAATTATGGGTCCTTACAGCCATTGAATGGAACCCAAGGCAGCATGGCCGAAGAAGAGGGCTGTAAACCAGAGATCGTGTGGAATCCCTTGCCGCCAAGCACAAACTAGCTCCCCTAGGATAGGAATCGGCTGAAAAAAACCAAGGCGCCCAAACGATGACCACCACCAGCATCCGAAACCACCTGGCCATTAAGCATGAGATTAGATCCAACCAGGGAAGAAACCGATGGGGTAAGACGGCAAAATAGATGGGATTGGAGTCGGAAAGAGGCGTGAACGACCGATGAGGAAGTGAGAAATGGTGCGGAAGAAAGAAGAGAAACGAGACCAAAAGGAAGCCCGGGGGAGGAGGCCTGAGGGAGGAGGCCGCCTTCCTCGGGGTAGCGACAAGATCTGTTAGGTTTAGAGAGGGAGATGGAAAGTTTTAGGTTCGAGTGAGAAAATCTCGTTTTTTTAAATATGATTCAAGAGTTTAGGGAGTTAACCCTGGTTCAAAAAATTCATTGGGAAAAGTTATTTCTCACACATATGAAATTTTCTTTAGGATTGTCAACACTGAATCACTCATAGTGGAGTTCGAAGAACTAAAAGTCTAATTAAATGTGGGAACTGAATAGTATAATTTATTGCTTTTAACATGTGAAGACTCGTTGTGGGATATTGTCAGATATTAAGGGCTTCATGCTGGAGTATCATCTTGTGAATTTATATATAAAATTTTCTTTTGCTTATAATATATCTCGAAGTTAAAATTTACGTTTTTCGATACTTTTTTTTTGTAACTAACGCATCATACATTTTTGGCATCGCTAGATGATAATCTTAGAGCCGCCCCTACTCAGCCTCAGCTGATTTTGGACCAAATTAATCCTCAAAAATCACTTTTCTACTTTAGCTAGTCATTTTTTCACAATTATACAAAATCAGACTCTTTACTCTCACTCTCTTCTCAATTAAATATCTATACTTTTATACTGAGTGAACAATATTAAACCGGCCCTATCTTATAAAAACAAGTGAAAACTGAGTGAACAACGGTATTAAGGAAATTATTAAAAAAATAAACCAAGTGAACAGTCACCCCGTCAAAACTGTTTTTGTTTGTGTAAAAACTCTAGTGCATAAAAGCCTTATACATTACACACATTACAAAGGTTTTATGCACTACAAGCTTTGACACGAACAAAAATGGTTTGCCATTTCCAACACTGAACACTCCTTGATTCATGTTGATAGGCAACATCAATATACAACCAGCAATCAAGAGTCAACACCTACTAAAGCCAACACCCACTTCATAGTAGGAGGCTAAACCCTTTTTACAAAACAAAGTGATAGATCCAGTGAATTGCCTCTATCCCCTTTATGTTGGGTTTGGTGGTGGTTGTCGACCACAGGGATTTGACTTTTAGTTTTAGAGTTCCTTTATTAATTTGTGTAACCTCTTGTTTTATCCAATTTTGCTTTTTCTCTCACAGTGCTAACCCAAACATGTTATGGAAAAGGATATAAACATAGTAAAAGAACATGACAATAGCCAAAGAAACAGTGAATAATATCCCCTAACTTGTCAATGCTCTCATTAAACTTTCGCATATAAGTGCTATATTCTCGCACTCTTCCAAGAATTATTTAATATACATCATTGATTCTTAACGGAAAAAGTAAGTAATTTTGGAAGAGCATATCATCGGGAGAACGGATATAGGACAATCAATCGATCATTGTAAGAGCTGAATTGAAAAAAATGTGGGTGTATTGAGTGTAAGCCATACCAATTGAGGCCCAAATCGTTGCGAGCCGCACGCGAGCTCCTACAACTTTGTGGTATTGGACGGTATGGCATGTATTAAAATTGGAGTATTTTGTGGTAATGTTTTGTATTTGGGCTATAAGATTTAGCCTACTTTTGGGCAAAAAAATATTCCCTTGTAATTGGGCCATGGTATAGGTATTATGTCTAGTTGGGCCTATGTAAAAGTAGGCCCAAGGTCCAACTGTGTAATTATACAATTATGTAAGGAAAACTCCACAAGGGTATGACGGAAAACAATTAAGAAACACTAACGGCAAACTCTTGCCTTAATTGGTCACCAATGTTCATAGAAGTATCAGAGCAATGAAAAGTTTTTGGGGACTGTGCGCAGAGAGAAGGTAACCTAACATGGTAAGAGATTTCGATCGGCTACTGTATAACTTAATGTTAATTTTTTGAGTCACGTAATGAGGCTAAAAATTAGTAGGTCAATTGGCGTGGTCATTACACTTGAAGAACCTGAAAGATATGAATAATTTAACGGATACGTAAAAACAACAATTGAAAGCGCATAGAAAAGATTATTATTCCCATTAGTGTAATTCTATATTTCTATTTGAACAGTTGTAATACAGTCGAGAGATTGACAAAGACTCATTTGGTGGTAAGTATATGTCCACATCGAATTTTACTTTACCGGTCTACCTGTCTTTCCCAATCAACATTAATTTCGGCTGCTATTATGCATGGAACAACATTGATTGATTGCTCCTTCCTGATCCATACAATTTGGTGCTAAAAATAAAGAGAAATGCTAAGTGCAAAGAAAATTGACAAAGAAACGACCCTTAAAGTGCACATGAACAGCTCAGATGCAGTAGTACAGCTCAGATGCAGTAGTACACTGCATCTGAGCTGTTCATGTGCACTTTAAGGGTCGTTTCTTTGTCAATTTTCTTTGTACCTAGCACTCCTCAAAAATAAATGCTCTCCTCTAATGCAAGCATAGAAAGATTGAATTCAATTGACGATCGCATCAAAGTTAGGACTGTTACAACCATTTAAACCGTTCAAGTTTGAGTTTCTCTCCAACAAACCAAAGCATATACATATCTCGCTTCCGTCAAATAAACCATTTATCATTCATCCCCTATTACATCTACCGTTATACCATATCTCCCTCCTACTATATCCCCTTACAAAAATTCGGCCGACAAATGAACCGTTAATTATTAACTATATGGCCCCGCTTTTTTCATCAGTCTTTTGATGGAGTTTTGCCTCTGTTTGCCCGAATTAAGCCTCTTTCTAATAATTGACGGAGTTAATTGTGATCGAGTTGGGTGGCAAATTTTTCTTCCCGGTCTAGTCCGAACCGATTTGGTGCTTAATTAGTAGACCCCTTCATGGCAACAACAAAGCAGAGTACCCTGTTTTCGTCATTTTTTCTCCCCTTGTATGAGTTTTTGACTAAAATAACAAATTCTAGAGTCTTTGCATACATATGAAATCTATATGCCTCGTTCTGAGATTCCAATTTGATACCGATCGACAACGTGTGGAACTAGTATGGGTTTTTTTTTTGGAGAAAAGGCATGTAATATCACCAAGAGCCTCATCTCATCAATGGAACTATTTCTTTCTACATCAACTTCATTGGTTTTATTGTCACCTATCGTTTGAAATCCATCTAAAAGGGAAAAGAAAAGAGAAGAAAACAAACATTGAGGATTGTATTTACCCCAAAAAAAAAAAAAAAAAACATTGAGCACTGTAGGATCAATTACCTAGTATAATTAAGTATTTATTTTACAAGCAGAGAGAAGATGAAAAAAAAAGGGGTCATGGGGTTGTCGGCTAAATAAGACAAGTGATTTATTTTTTTGTCCTTATTTAATTTTTTTTTCTTATTTGTTAGTTTTTCGTTAATTTTTTTTGGAGATTATTGATTCATCATGACAAGAAGAATCTAAAAGTAAAAAATTACGATCAAAACCTAATTTTTTTTTAAATAAAGACAAAAATAAGTCAATAAACCAATTTTTTTTCTTTATTAAAGAAAATTAGATTTCAATTGTAATTAGATTTTTTGTTTTTTTTATAAATAAAAACAAAAATAAGCCAACTGAAGAGTTTGTTCATATGCAGTTTTTCTTCTTATTCTTTATTCTTCTTCTTTGTTTTTTCAAAGGCACACGCAGTAGTAGATGTTTGCTACAATAAGTTTTCTACCGTAATAGGGTAATAATAGGGTTGAGTGAGTTAGTCAAAAGTGTTGGATCTTGGGAGTTCCATAGTTGTTGTTGACATATATGGACGTAGTAGTAGTTAAAGTACCGGTAGAGATTTGTAGGTGGTTTATTACCTAATAGGTGTCTGTAAGTCATACATGCACAGAAAAAGTACTGAGAGAGAGAGAGAGAGAGAGAGAGAGAGAGAGAGACCTGTGCATGCCAGAATTCTATTGGCTTGACTCCAAATGCCATTATAGTCCAAAAACACTCCAAATCGATCTTCCAAAATTGAAACAGACCACAACGCGCTTCTCAAAAAAAAAAAAAACAGAAAAGAAAAGAAAACATTGTCCACAACATATCACTACTTTTAGAGCATCTCCTATTCCCTTTATTAGGAAATTAGCGTTCAGTGGCTCTTGGGGCATATTATTTCCAAGTCATAGGTACCTTTTTGGAATTGCCTTTTATGAGAAGGAAAACAATAATTCCCAAGACAAGAAATTAAATATAAAAATACCCCTCTTGTTTTGAACTTAAAGGGCAACTTATGTTCATACATAAGATAACTTAGAGAGCAACTTAAAGTTCATACACAGGGCAACTTAGGTTTATACACAGGATATCTTAGGTTCATACACAGGGTAACTTCGGGGGCAACTTAGGGCCGTTCGGCTAAATAAGCCAAGTGGCTTATTTTTTTTGTCCTTATTCAATTTTTTTTCGCATTTATTAGTTTTTCGTCACTTTTTTGAGAATTATTGATTCGTCATGACGAAATGAATCTAAAAAGTAAAAAATTACGATTGAAACATAATTTTTTTGAATAAAGACAAAAATAAGTCAATTTTTTCATCTTTATTAAAAAAATTAGATTTTGATCGTAATTTTAGGTTCATACACACGGGCAACTTAGAGGGCAATTTAGGTTTGTACATGGGACAACTTAGGTTCATACGCGGGGCAATTTAGATTCATACACGGGGCAACTTAGAGGACAACTTAGGTTCATAAACACGGGACAGCTTAGGTTCATACATGGGGAAATTTAGATTCATACACGAGGCAACTTAGGTTCATACATACTGGGCAACTTAGATTTATACACGGGGCAACTTAAATTCAAACATGGGGCAACTTAAATTAACAAACCTCGATATCTTGATACAAGGTGCATCTTAATTTCATAAAAATAGCAACTTAAGGAGCAACTTAACTCCTTTTCTTGTTTTCCCGGTTTACCCCTGGCGCCCCCCCCCCCCCCCCAAAGCACCTCCACTTTTTATTTCTTTCTTTATTTAATTACTTTTATTTTATTTATTTAATTTCTATAAATACACCCTATCTATATTAAAAAAATATAATACAAGAATTAAGTGCTTTAATTTTCAATTCAGTAGAACATGGGCGAAGATCGTATTTTTTTGATCATTTTATTCTAAATGGTTATAATGAATTTTTTGTTGTAAGACCTTTCGACAAACACCCTAAGACTCATTATTTAGTTTCAAGGCTCTCTTAGGATGTTCATTGAAAGACGTTGGAGCCAAAATTTTACTACGACCATTTAGGATAAAATGATCAGAAAAATAACATCTTTACGCAAGTTCAAACGGATTGAAAATTGAAACACTTATTTTTGTAATTATATTTTTTAATCTCTAAAGGACAAAAAAGGTATAAAAAAAACAGTCGGATAGAAAGAGAGAAAAGGAAATAAAGAGAAAAAAAAAAATTCAAACCGGAAAGAAAAAAAAGGAAATAAATAGGAAAAAAAAGAGAGGCAAACTGGGGGGGTTAAATGTGGGAATGAGGTTGTGGGGTCGGGGTGGTGGGGTGTCAGGGGAAAAAACACAAGCAAAACAGTTGTGGTTGTGGGTATATTAGTCTCTTTTTACATAGCCCTTTCCATGTATTGGGAATTACTTTTCTCCTTTTCAAATTTAGATGAATTTTCAAAAAAGTGGTTCATGACTTGGGCATTTTTTGCCCCTCTCTCCACTGAAATGCAATTCCCCCTTCTCAAAATTTGATAAAAATACTAAAAACTCATCTCCACCGGTGGGCCGGCTTGGGGAGCCCATGGCACGCACTACAAGAAATCAAATAAGTGGCAACGAAAATTTTTTTGTAACAATTTTAGAGATTAATGAAAATTTTTTTGCCTTAAAAAAAAAAAGAGGCAATGAAAAATAGCGAGGAGATTGGTTTTCGTCGCAAATCGTACACATTGGCGACGAAAAAGTAATTTCATAGCCAAAATTATTTTTCCTAGCAAGTAGTACACATTGAAGAGGAAAACGTAATTTCGTTTCCAATTTTGGAGATGAATAAAATTTCGTCGCAAATATTAAACATTGGCAAAGAAAATGGAATTTTTCTTTTGTAGCACATAGTAAACATCGGCAAAGAAAATCAAAGTAATTTCGTCTCCAATTTTGTTACAAAAGGCGGAGCAATCATTTTTCGTCGCAATGTATACTATTTCCGACGAAAAAGGTTTCGTCCCTATATTTTGCCATTTTTTCTTCTCCAATTTCGTGGACCACTAAGAGTGTCATTAGCTTTAACTTCACGTTTCCAAAGCCCAAAGACCACACATAATTTATAGAAGAACAGTTCTACACACACAGAAAAATGTGCACAGATTGTGCACAGATTTTTTTGTGGGGCCCACCACGGGTCCCACACAAATCATCCGAGCCGTTCATTAAATGTAAAACATTTTTTCAAGGGCCCCCGTAAAAACTAAGCTCAATCCAATACCTATAGGTGCTTCATCCAACCATTTAACTTTTCATTTAGATTTCCGGATAATGAAAAGTTATATGGTTGGATCGAATATCTATATGTATTGGATTGAACTTATTTTTTACGGAGACCCTTGAAAAAATGTTTTACATTTAATTAACGGCTCGGATGATTTGTGTGAGACCCTTGGTGGATCCTACAACAAAATCTGTGCACAATCTGTGCACAGATCTGCTGTGTGGGCAGACTTTCTGTTTATAGAATGATCCCCATAGACCTAGCTAGGACTTGGTCAGCGACATTGACAAAATTGAAACATTCTTTCCACACATTCATGGACAAGAGGGTCACCACACCGATGAACAAGGTATAATCTTAATCTAATCAGAAATGCTAATCACATAGAGAGTATGTGCACAGATCATGCACATACGGCTTGGTGGGGCCTACTTTGGGTCTCCATAAATGATCCAAGCCATCCATTATCTTTAAAATAATTTTCTAAGTCATCACATGAAAAATCAGCTCAATCGAATATCTCTAAATACTTAATCTAATCTTTCAAATTTTTGCTTAGACTTTAGGATTTTGAAATCTAAAGGAACATTTAGGCAATTGGATCTAAACACTTGTAGGTATCCGATTGAGTTGATTTTTAGAGTGATATATTATAAAATCATTTTAAAGCTAATGAACGGCTTGGATTGTTTGTGGGGACTCTATCGTGGGCCCCACCGAGCTGTATGTGCACGATCTATGCACATACAATCTGTGTGATTAGCATTTCTGTAATCCAGTGGAGTATACTCTAGGATCCCCAATACCAAGTCTTGCACGTACTTGCCAAACGAAATGAAAAGTAAAGAAAAAGAGACATTAGTAATCAACTTTTAACACGTCTCTTATTTTTGAAAAAAAAAGGATGTATCATGGACTAGCCAAATTTGCCATGTCTATTGAGACTCCTATGACTTGGCAAAGCAATATGTTGAACTGGGCTTTTAGTGAGGACTCCCATGATGTTTAAACATTGGAGTAATTAATAATATTTTTATAAATTGACAAAAAAAATATAACATTCTAGGTATTGGTACAATCGTATGTTTGAAAACCAAAAAAAGAATGTGAAATAATAAATCAAGAAATCCACATGGAATATTATTACAATTGTTGGGGGAGCTTGAAATATTGAAACAAACCTTTTTTCGTCGCAAATTAGCAAAAAATATTTGTCGCCAAAAGGAAAAATTGGAGATGAATTTTTTTTTTGTCACCAGGGACTTTTGCGTGAAACATTTAGTGACAAATTTGGGAAGTTTATAATTTCGTTCATTGTGTTACAAAGTTTAATTATCAATAAAATGTTTGAATTTTTTGAATTTAATGTTGTTAATTTTAATTGTAATTATTTGGCAATTTTTTTTCAATGTAAAAAAAGTGAAGGCAATTCTTGTATAAGTATTTTTTAGCTTTACCAAGCTCGAATGTACACTAACACGGAGATCGATAAGGCACGACACAATAGAGTGCGAGCACAACACGAATTGTGTTGGGCCGTGGGTCAAGCTGGGCTGAGAATATTTTGAAATAGCACAGCACAGCACATCACGACACGATACGATTATTAATGAGTCTTCACGAAAATAAATGAGCTGGGCCGCCATGACATGGCCCATTCGATACCTCTACCAATGTCATAATAATTTTCCTACCTATTTTGAGTTTATCCTTTTCCTAACTCAAATTCAGGAAGGCTAGCTCAAATCCATACAATATTTTCTCAACACCTCACTTTACTTTTTAGGGAATGACTTCGGTGTCCCCGGTTATTTTGGGGACACCGTAACTTTTGGCATAACAAAACCATTATAGGTATAACCAAATTCATTACAAGCATAACCAAAACCATAACAAGGCATAACTTGGTTGGTTATGCCTTGGTTGATTTTTGGTTATGCCTTGATTGGTTTTTGGTTATGCCATGTTATGGTTCTATTATACTTGTAATGATTTTTGTTATGCTTGTAAAGGTTATGTTATGCCAAAAATTACGGCGTCCCCAAAATGACCGGGGACACCGAAGTCATTCCCTTAACGATTTTGACATTTAGACTCAAATTTTGAAAGAAAAGCTTAAATAATGTACCAGATTTGGATTTAAAAAAATGAATACAACATTAAAGAAGATATACGCTAATAAAGCTTTTGGACGGTCCGGATTTCTTCACTTTCTCTCCTCTCACTCGACCACTTTGCTCTTTCTTTCTCTCTAAAATTTGGTCTATGCAAAAATGTCTTGACGCGACTGAGATTGCGGACGGAGTACTGTGTCCACGTACACCCAAAAGCTTCTCCTCCTCAAGAGTGGCCACTCCCAAGTCCCAACAAAGGCAACAACGACAGTGGGGCAAATTGACATCACCACCCATTCAGCAGTCCCGTGAATTCCATCGATCCAGTTCTCCAAATCAGAAACCCCTTTCCCATTCCAGACACCCTTAACTATCCTATCCCCCAACGAAATCATCCCATTCGCAGCATCAACGCAGAAAGACAATTAACATCACCGCCCCATTAGCGGAAAAAGATCCCGTGAATCCCCATCCGATTCTCCTCAAAATACTCAAAAAAAGAAAAAGAAAAAGAAAAAGAAAAAAACCCCTCTTTCCTATTCCACTACTCCACACACCTCACTACCTTCCAAAATTGCCCTATAAAATGCATCCAAGGAATCCCACCAAACCACCACCCTTCTCATCCAAATTCCTCCTCATCTCCATGGCCTCCCTCCTCTTCCTCTCTCTCGTCCTTTTTTTCTCTCTCTCCTCCGCTGTCCGCCACCACCACAACAACAACCACCCTCCATCCCCACCCACCCACTCTATAGCCTCTGTCCCGCCCGAAATCCAGCAGGTATGCACCGCCACCCGGTACCCCGACACGTGCGAGACCTCCCTGGTCCAGTCCAACCACGTGCCGCCCAACCCCACCCCGGTCCAAATCATCCAATCCGCCATCTGGGTATCCTCCAAAAATCTCGAAACGGCCCAGTCCATGGTCCGGGCCATCCTGGACTCGTCCGCAGGGAGTCTCAACCGCTCCACCGCGTCCAAGAACTGCTTGGAAGTCCTCCACAATTCCGAGTACCGGATCAGTTCGACGGCCGAGATCCTCCCGCGCGGCAGGACCAAGGACGGCCGGGCGTACATGAGCGCGGCCCTGCTCTTCCAGTACGACTGCTGGTCCGCTCTCAAGTACGCAAACGACACCGACAAGGTGAACGAAACGATGGCGTTTCTGGACTCCTTGATGGGGCTGACGAGCAACGCGCTCAGCATGATAAGGTCGTACGACTTATACGGAAACGAGACCGGGTCGTGGGCGCCGCCCGTCACGGAGCGGGCCGGGTTCTGGGAGGGGTCGGGCGGCGGGTCCGGGTTGGGGTACAACGGCGGGCTGCCGTCGGGTTTGACGGCGGACGTTACGGTGTGCAAGGGGAAGTGTGATTACGGGACGGTGCAGGAGGCGGTGAATAAGGCGCCGGAGAACTTGGTCGGGAAGCGGTTCGTGATAGGGATCAAGGAAGGGGTGTATGAGGAGACCGTTAGGGTGCCGTTAGAGAAGAAGAATTTGGTGTTTTTGGGGGATGGGATGGGCAAAACCGTCATTACGGGGTCGCTGAATGTCGGCCAGCCTGGGGTTTCCACCTACAACAGTGCTACAGTTGGTAAGTGATCGAATTTATTTCACTAAATATTTGTTCATGGATAATGATTTTCGCACTCGTTTTTTTTTTTTGTCATTGCACTCAATTTTTCTCTTTTATAGGGAAAAAATAAACTCCAAATCAGTGTTTTAAAGAAAGAATTAATTGGGGCCATTAATCGGTGGCGGGCCTATTAGATTAGGTCTGATTAACGATTTATCACCAATTACTAATTAACATGTACCGATTAATATGATTAATCCTTGAAGATAGCCGATTGCCTGATTAGCGCCTAGCGAAAAAATAGACTATTTTAAAAAAAAAAAAATTAAAAAGAGTGTTAAAATCATTTCCATTATTCAAAATTCAACGAAAGTACATTTTTTTTCCGTTATATCGTAGCCGTAGAGTTTCGCTTATATTTATGCCAATATGTTAGCAATGTGAGATATTTTATGTACACAACCTGTCGACACAACAAACCCAAGGATGTAAACAAAATCAACGGTTCAAAAAATTTTCGAGTAGCATCCCACCTTGGTGGATAATTAACGATTTATCATCAATTACTAATTAACATGTTGAAGATGGCCAATTGCATGATTAGAGCCTAGCGAAAAAATTGACTATTTTAAAAAAAAAATTTAAAAAGAGTGTTAAAATCATTTCCATTATTCAAAATTCAACGAAAGTACATTTTTTTTCGGTTATATCGTAGCCGTAGAGTTTCGCTAATATTTATGCTGATATGTTAGCAATGTGAGATATTTTTTGTACACAACTTGTCGACACAACAAACCCAAGGATGCAAACAAAATCAACGGTTCAGAAAATTTTCGAGTAGCATCCCACCTTGGTGGATAGATTAGGCAAATATTTTTTGAATTTTGTAAATATATGTCACTGTGACATTAAATGTTATGGAAGTGCTTTTGGTCCTTTTATATTGTTTCCGTTTGCAAAACCATGGAAACGATGTAGGATTACCAAAATCTAATTTTATGAAATCCTTCCTTATGCATGCTTGAAGCAATTAAAAAGGAATTATCTTTATTCATAATTATATTGGACATTCCAAGAGGACGTGATCTGCGTGTAGTTTTTTTTATCTAGATTTTCAGATTGTAACATTTTTTGAAATGCTTAATGGTTTTGGCAATTCATTTTCTCTATCGACACGTTATTTAAATTTTTGTTCTTGTGAAATTGTTTCAAACTTTGTAAATTCACATAAACAAAGACAAATTTAAATAAGTATGGTTTAAGCCATGTTATTCATCTCAACAAAGGCCATTAAAAAAGTATAAAATTATATATCTCAAAGTTGAAAAAACTTAATATAAGAGTACGTTAGATACACTAAAAGGCGGTATTTCTTAGAAATAGATTGCTTGTTTGTTGTTTATATTTTCATGTTTTACTTACAAAGATATCTATAATTTTAAAAACCCATATCCATTTCGTTTACCTTCTTCTTTGTAATTTATTTTTCTTTATGGAGTGATTTTCACACTTTTTAAATCGTTGGAATTGATTTTGACACTCTCCAAATTTCGGGGAGTGCCAAAATCAATTCTTTTTTTATTTTTTGTTGGAAAAAACAGGATTTCTGAATTCTAGTTTGACAGAAACTTTTCATTGTTCAGTTTGTGTTAAACAGCTAGTAATCAAACAAAGAAAATCTCTTTTCCCAAAGTAATCATTGCTTTAATTGGTTTAACTTTGGAACGTTGATAACAATTCATTACTCATTATGGATAGAAGGTAAATGTCAGTTTGACTGCCGCTGACATTTATGATTAAAAATCTTCCTCTAAATGGAAACATGCATTATTGGGCCGTATCTTGAAATCCGTTTATTAGTACTCTTGAAGTATTATTTTGAGGATGTATAACTTTAAAAGCAATTTTATTTACTCCATTAAATTGTTTCTATTTTGGTCTCCATCATATTCTGATTCCCTCCTATATTCGACATTGTTCTGAAAATCACAAGTTTGATAATAAAAAAAGAAAGAAATTAAGTTCAATGATGCATTCTTATATACTTCTGTTTTGAGCACTTGCCAAAAGTTACAAAAAGATTGCTCACTATCAAAAAATTCAAAATTTTTTCCACAAATTAAAAAAACTCAATGATGTCTCGTTACTTTTGAATTTTTTAAGAGTTTAAAAAAAAAAAAAAAACATGAATGTGTTCTTTTTAAGTTTTCGCATTAACAATCTTTTTAGGGCGCATGGAGTAATATATTTTTTGTTTTTTTAATCATAGTAACTATATCTTTTTGCTAACTTTTTCATCTATAACTTATAGTCAAAATTAAAACTTTTTCCTACATCCCATTTGACCTCTCCCCTTTATTTCTCCTATACCATCTAAGTCATAATTTAGTGAAAATAACTTGACTACAAAGTACTATACCATAACTTTTAACTTAGAGAAAATGCCCCCTAAGTTAAAAAAGATTATTGCTTTGACTATTTAGTATTGAGTTGAATTTTTCAATCGGACTAATTTACGCGTCTCCAAATTATTGGGATCAGTTTGGAAAAAGATACTTGTGGATTGATGGGTGTGATGTCATTTTCTAATTGGGGTGCCTGCTTTCCCCTTATAGCATGCGTGTTAGCCGATCCGGGCCATCCATGCTCAGCAATGGACGGCTCAGATTGTATCTCAGCCGAACTCTGTCCATTGCTATTCAGCCGAGATGCAATTTGAGTTGTTCATTGCCGAACATGGACGCCCCGGATTGACCCAACACACAGGACAGCACGCACCCCAGGTACGTCATTTTCCTCCTAGTAGCATTGACCCTTTCTTATTCAAAAACATTGAAAAATTCCACAGTTGACCTTGCAAGTCATGGTAGAAATCAATGCCCATTTCATTATGGCCAAGTATTCCCAACAGTTCATGTGATCTCTTCCAAAAAGAAACAAGACAGTATTCCTAATAGCTTTGTCAGGTCATGCGTGGTAGGACCCAAATCTCCTCCAACCTTGTCTGCCAGCACTGATCAACGACTCTGATAAGGAAATAGTCTCACATTACTTAGGTGTGGAGTGAGTGATCACTTAATAACATTTGGGACTTTTCCACTCATTGCCAATTGATTTTGAGATGGATATAAAGTTTCTACATGGTATTAGAGCCAGGTTGTAACATGTATAGTCTATTAACTTCCCGCAATACATAATCATGTAAAGAACTGAGTACAACAAGATATTAGCGGAAGGAAACCAGTTTCCTTTAAGAAAATGTGTTTTCGTAAAGCTTGTTTTGACTCTCATTTCGCTCTGTTGCAGGTGTTCTTGGAGATGGATTCATGGCCAGTGGTCTAACCATCCAGAATACGGCAGGTCCCGATGCTCACCAAGCGGTGGCCTTCCGGTCAGACAGCGATCTATCCGTCATCGAAAACTGCGAATTCCTTGGTAACCAAGACACTCTCTACGCCCATTCCCTCCGCCAGTTCTACAAATCGTGCAAAATCCAAGGCAACGTGGACTTCATTTTCGGAAACTCAGCCTCCATATTCCAAGACTGCCTCATTCTGGTTCGCCCGAGGCAACTCCAGCCGGAAAAGGGTGAGAAAAATGCCGTGACTGCGCACGGACGAACCGACCCTGCCCAAACCACCGGATTCGTGTTCCAAAACTGTGTGCTGAACGGTACCAACGATTACATGGCATTGTACTATAAAAACCCAAAAGTCCACAAGAACTTCCTCGGGAGACCTTGGAAGGAGTATTCGAGAACGGTTTTCATCGAGTGTAACCTGGAGGCTCTTTTTACTGCCGACGGGTGGTTGCCTTGGAGTGGTGATTTTGCTTTGGAGACTCTCTATTACGGCGAGTATAAGAATTCCGGGTCGGGAGCCAATTTGAATGGGAGAGTATCGTGGAGTAGCCAGATACCGGCGGAACATATTTATACTTATTCGGTCGAGAATTTTATTCAGGGTAAGGAATGGATTCCAACATCTTGATTGATTAATAGGGACTGGTTGCCTATGCATCAATTTGTAGCAGTATGCATAAGGGCGAAAGGGAACTTGATTGATGATCCCTTTATCATTTCAAGCTATTAAGAATTGATGAAATGCTTATGTGGGAATGAAGTTCCAAAATTCATAGTATGGATTGAAGTTTGCTTATGGATCAGTAAATTTGGGTTGTTTATCTAACGAAACCAATCTCGAACGAGTTTTAATCGGCCAAAACCGAGTTGAGCTTGAGGTTTTTCCGATATATGAGACCACATTTATGTTCTTGTTGGGAATTCGGCCAAATCCAACAAACACACAACGCGCAAAGATAATGAAGAAACAGAAACAAGAATCTCTTGCTCCTTTGGCTAGCTCAGTTCGTGAGTGACGTTATGGAGTGCCGGATCTGCCATGGGAAAATAAACCAAGATGCATAGGCCAATAGATTGTTGCGTACCAGTTTCGCTATGGATCGAATAAAGAAAGAGTACATGTTACATCGGTTGTTGGGTATATATAGCAAGTAGTTATAACCTTAAGGTTTGTCATCACCAAATTACCATAATACCGCTGTTTAGGTTTTGGAAGCGCAACCCTGAGCTCCCCGCAATCTAACCTGGCATGTTGAACCCCGAACCCTTAGCAAATTGGGCCTTCACTTCTGTTATTGGTAGACATCCCGGGGAATATTGCACGTCCAATTCTCCATTTTGGTGATGAGGAATAAGCCTTGAAAGTCACATTCAATGAACAAGGAAAAGGCCGAAAATATAGAAATGAATGACAAAGATACCTGATCACATGGAGTACTTTTTTCCCATGCTTCTTAATGGGACAATGACAATTTGGCAATTATTTGCTTCCGTGACTTGAAAGACTTGAGGGTATGTTTGGTCACAAGCAAAACAGGGAAGCTTCAAAGTTCTCTTTCACTTCACTTATATATTTTCCCATCACAAGACTTTCAATTGGCAAAGCTAGCTTGCTTTTTAAGCATGGGGATCGGAAGTGGTTGCTTTTTCTCTTTCACTTCACTTCCTTGTTTATGAAGGTTGTCAATATTGGGGAAGTGCTTTCTATTTCTTTTCGTTGAAGTTATGGATAGTTTTTAGCTTTTCATTTGCAAACAAATTGAATCGTCCATGAATAGGGCACTGTCAACTCGTCCGCGCGATTTCTATTCGTCAAATCAACATGCAAAAGTCATGAAAGTTTTAGACTTGTTTACTGAGCAAGCTGAGCTCAAGAAACCCTAGCTCACCTTCAGTAGCTCGCAGATGGGGGATACATGTATATGATTTGTTATTATTTTGTTATACTTGGTGTTTGCAGGCCCGGGTCCTATCATTTTCGGGGCCCTAGGCGGTGTTTGAAAATGGGACCTCTCATTTTTTCCTATATTGATTATCTGTTCATTAGTGAAAACAAGACAGTCTTACAGTTTAGTGGCTAGTTTTCAAACAATCTCTTTAACACCTTGTGTCGTGAGTTCGAGCCTCAGACTATTTATAACCATTTTTGGATGAGTTCCAAAACTGTTTTATAACCATTTTTGGATGAGTTCCAAAACTGTTAAGGGCGTTAAAAAATGAACTGGCCGGGAGTCAAACTCCCGGGCGCACGCTCATCGCACGAGGCACTTACCACTGTGATACAGTAATGTACGTAGTTGAAAGCTTATTCGCATGTATAATATTTAATACATCCCAGTATTTTGGGGCTCAATTAATATTGGGCCCAAAACGGGAGGCCCTAAGTTGCCTGGTGGGCCTATGTCTCGGGCTAGCCCTGGGAGTTTGTGCAAGTTCATGTGCATTGCCTTATGAAAGTTCATGTGCAAGTAGGGTTGGCAACGGGGCGGGAAGGGGGTGAATACCACTGTTCCCATCCCCTCCCCGATCTCCATTGGAGAATATTTTTTACCCTTCATCCCTCGCCCTAAACGGGGAACGGGGATCCCCGCAGGGAATCGGGGATCCAAATTGGAAAAAAACCATTAATAACAAAGGATACACAAGTAACACAACCAACAAATGAGCTACTACAACACAAATTATCCTCGAATATCAGTCATTACAAGCCAAATGAAACATAATTAGTTCAATATTACAACTACTCATAACAAATTTAACCATCAAAATTAAAGTAAAAACAGTCAACACAACAATGTTAACTTATTTATAGTAGGCAGTGGCGTAAATAAATGAAACCCTAACTTCTTTTATATATATATATATATATATATATATATATAAATAAAACGGGGATTTGGGTTGGGTTGGGGTGGGGTGGGGTGGGGTGGGGCGGGTATGGGCGGGGACTAACTCATACCACCCCCTATCTGTTCCTCACTTTTTTTTAAAAACTATCCCCATACCCTACCCGATTCCCAAATAATCCCCTACCCATTTGGGGTGGGGAACGGATCGGGTTGGATTGAATCGGCCGAAATTGTCATCCTTATGTGCAAGTTCATCATGCGCGTGACATGTTTTTTGTCCCTCTCTATATGCATGCATGTCAATCAAAACTTTATTTTTTAGTATTTTTTTTGTATGGCCCCTTTATTGGAAGGAGTCGAGCCGAACTCGAATCCTCCACTCAATCCGATGGAGTCCAGCTACTTAACTACTCGACTCGACTCAGAGATGTCTCACCTCGCCCACTTGGTAGCCCTTGCTAGATGACTAGCATGTGGTCCTATATAGCTAAATAATTCTCGGTTTCACATGGGGCTACGGAAGCAATCGGTCCAAAGACAATTAAGAAGGGTAGATACGAGATGGAGACCTACATCTATTCTCACATGCATATATGTTGCTGAAAATACAGTACTGATATTTGGTGATATTGTTGATAGTGGCCTGGCCTACGAGCTTCTATATATGGTGGGGTCTACATCATTTCAATCAATAAAAAGAATAATAATGTTCATCTTCTTAAGTGGAGGGTGAACAAAACTCAACTCCTATATATGTGATAAGGAGTTCATCTTAAACAACGCGTATTTTGGATACGAAACTAGCTTTATCCTATTCTATGCATAGGTCAGTGGCATGTGACCAAATAGTAATGTCACAACTTAAGCAAATACTATACCATTGGAATGAGTTCACAACTGCACAGATAAGGGGGCCCTTGGGGGACAATTTATCTTAAGATTTTTAATTTTTAATTTTGAATTATAGCCTAAGTAGATTATGAATTTGTGCAAGTGTTTGGATGATACGGTGCATAATAAATTTTGCATTAAAGTAGTGTTTGGATAAAATCTGAATACTCCGTCCGTCCCTCAAAGATAGTCCCACAACAAAAAGACATTCAATTTGTAATCAATATAAAAAAATAAAGTATTTATGTGCATGAGTTTATAGATTTCTAGACTCCAAATTAATGATCTCAATTTGTTCTTTAATTTGATGTCAAGAAATTCGTAAAAATTATGCATAGCAATACTTCAATTTATTTTTTGATAGGAATATTACATGTCTCTTCATAGTGGACTAACTTAATTTGCGGCATGGGGGAGTAATAGATTCTAAGTTGATTTTTGACATGTTGCCCTTGGTTCCAAGATATGTAATTTCATGCAAATATTGAGAGGGATATCAGGGGCGTTTAGCATCTTGGATTGTGAATTCTAGAATTTTAAATTATGGTCTGAATAGATTATGTATCTTATGATGTGAGATGGGTGCATAATAGATTTTGTGATAAAGTAGTGCTTGGGAGTATAATTATTTTTTTTAACACGGAAGGGTAAGAGAGTACTTTCACTTACCACCACCACTAGGCAATTGCTGACTAGGGAGGGGTGTGATGACCTTCTTAAACACACACACACTTAATCCAAACTCCCAATGAATTGGTTTTTTTATCATGTTGTCCTTGGTTATTTATTATTATGGCAGTATAATGTTCACATATGAATATACATGACCTTTTAGATAGTTTTCATTAAAATATGGTTTGGTCCTTCCTCGTCACTAATACTTGCGTCTCACATCTGAAAGTTTTCAATATTTTGTTTTTCTGAGCATAAAGTGTCAAATATTGCCTTAAAATTTTTTGTTATCATTTTGGCATAAATCTGCAGCATAATATTAATTATTTCGTGACAAAGATATATAGAACATAAAATCATAGGAGGCGGAGATCAAATTCTTACAGCAGGTTAGGCACTAACTAGTGGTTCATTTTGCAGCCATGGGGAGGTCTAAAATAGAAGAGCGCAGATAGCTCTAGGGCTGTAAACGAGCCGAGTCGAGTCAAGTTTTATCGAGCTCGAACTCGGCTTATTTACTAATCGAGCAAAAAACTCGAGTTCGAGCTCGGCTCGAACCTCAACGAGTCGAGCCCTTAACGAGCTGAGCTTAGTTTTTTACTAAACGGACCTCTTTCATTGAACCGAGCCATCTTTAACGAGCCGAGCTTTTGTTGAACGAGCTGAGCTCAAACTCGACTCATTCACTAAACGAGCCGAAAACTCAAGCCCGAACTCGGCTCATTTAGTAAACAAGCCGAGCTGAACTTTAATGAGCCAAGCTCGTGAACTGCTTGATTTGTTTATAGCCCTAGATAGCTCCAACACATCCTAGAGATTCAGAGCAGAGCCAGATCACACCCCACACTCCTAAATTATCATCAACAAATTGGTCTAAAGTCCAAAAGAAGAGGTGTCAAAGCAGAATTAGTCCAGCTTAAATTTCAGTGATGTGTAAAGTCCATTAATGAAAATATTTTAAAGTTTAAGGTCCATGAAAAGACCAAATTGCCTTTAATGAGACAAGGGCCTTATTTGGCTAACACAAAAAAATGTCTTTTCATTTAAATTGACTTTAATGAGACAAGGGTCTTGTTTGGCTAACACAAAAATGTCTTTTTTTTTTATTTTGACCGTTGACCGGCGTTGGCTGGTGTATCTGTTCACTTTTGGTATATCTATTGGTTTTTTTTTTATTTTTTTGACTATTGACCGGCGTTGACTTACGTTGACCAGTGTATCTGTGCATTTTTTGTGTATCTGTTGGTTTTTTTTTTATTTTTTTGACTGTTGACCGGCGTTGACTTATGTTGACCAGTGTATCTGTTCATTTTTTGCGTATCTGTTGGTTTTTTTTTATTTTTTTGATCGTTGAGCGGCGTTGATATTGACCGGTATATCTGTTCATTTTTTTGTGTATCTGTTGATATATTTGTATTTTTAAGTGGAGGTTGTGGTGGTAGAGGTTGTATTTTTTGACTGTTGACCGGCGTTGACTTATGTTGACCAGTGTATCTGTTCATTTTTTGTGTATCTGTTGATTTTTTTTTTTGCTGTTGAGCGGCGTTGACATTTACCGGTATATCTGTTCATTTTTTGTGTATCTGTTGTTAATATATTTGTATTTTTAAGTGGAGGTTGTGGTGGTAGAAATGGTGGTGGTGGAAGTGGATTTATTTTGGTATATCTGATGTTGATATATTTGTATCTGTTTTGTGTTGGTGTATCTGTTTTGATGTATTAGTATATCTATATTTGTTTTGTGTTATGTTGGTGTATGTATTTTGATATATTTATATCTATTTTGGTACATCTGCTATTGATACAACTGTATCTGTTTTGTGTTGGTGTATCTATTTTTTTTAATCCGCGTGTTGGTGTATCTGTTGCAGTATATCTATTATATCTGTTTTGGTGTATCTGTATTAGGTATATCTGTATCTGTTTTAAGAAGAAAAAAAAAGACTTTGTTGTGGCAGTGGCGGTGGTTGTGGAGTGGTGGTGGTAGACATGGTCATGGTGGTAGTAGATATAAACACCTGACCCTACCGAAATATCATATATAAACACTTGACGTATTAAAAACACTCATCAATTAAACTCCTACATACCGTCAACCTCCGTCCAAAATAAACGAAAAATATGTTTCTCTCTCCAATTTTGCAAGAGAGAAGCTGGAACAAACCCCAACAGATATTGTTGGTATATTTATATTTGTTTTGGTATATTTGCTGTTGATATATATATATATGGGGCCGGTTCCTCCCACACAAAATTTAACACAAATAATGACACTCCATCTCAGCCATTAATTTCAATGGTTGAGATTAAAACTTATCCCACCTTCTCTCTCCTCCAATTAATGTGAACTCCCTCCTGTTAAAAAACATTAACGCCGTTCTCACCTCTGTTCTCTTCTCCCCCTAGCCTGTTCTTCTTCATTGCTGCCGTTGTCCGACGAGGTGCTTCCTCCTCCGACGAGGGCTTGCTTCTTCGGCTCATTTTACCGGGAAAAAAAACAAAAAAAAAAACTCTTGGGCTCTATCTAACCAAATTTAAATCAAGGATTCCAAATTCAGTTTCACCAATAATACAAGAACCTTAGCTATAAGCAGGTTCGTGATAGTAATTTGATGAAGGATAGGATTCAAAATTATCTAGTGTTACATTATCGTTTCAAATTCGTTGTGAATAGAACTCTCAAACTAAACGCTGAAATTCATAACAGCAGAAACACCTTTTTGGGGAATAACATCAAACAATTGGTGCCCATGTGCATCCATCTCATGAATCCCAAAACTAGCTGAAACAAATTCACCCAAAACATCTTTGATTCAGAAAAGAAAAGAAAAAAACAGATACAAATGATTCTGAAACATCTCTGATTTAGAAAAGAAAAAAATACTACTCCGTAATTCTTAAGTCCACACCATCGGCCATGCTAAGAATCACGACGACGACATCAATGGCGGAGGGAATTTCTCTAAGATTCCATGACCACTAGAAGCTTCAGGCTCATCAAAACCCATTTTTCCCAGTGAAGAAGGTCCTAGACTCCCGAATCGCAGCAATTGGACGAATCCAACACCGAGAGTTGTTTCGCAGAGCAGCAACGTGCGCGAGGCATGGGAGGGCGAGTACGGAGAAGCAAGCACCTCATCAGACGGCGGACGGTGGACGGTGGTGGTGTGGCTTGACAAAGAAGAACAGGCAAGGGGGGAAGAGAACAGAGGTGAGAACGGTGTTAATGTTTTTTACCTGGAAGGAGTTTACATTAATTGGAGGAGAGAGAAGGTGGGTTAAGTTTTAATCTCAACCATTGAAATTAATGGCTGGGATGGAGTGTCATTATTTGTGTTAAATTTTGTGTGGGAGGAACCGACCCCTATATATATATGTATATATATGTACATATATAGGTATGTATGTATGTATTTATTTATTTATTTTTTGTTGGTGTATCTGTTATGGTATATCTATTGTATTTGTTTTGGTGTATCTGAATCTGTTTTGTGTTGTGGTGGTGATGGTGGCGGTAACGATGGAGAGGTGGTGGTGGTGGTAGACATGATTGGAGAACTGGAGTGGTGGTGGTGGTGGAATGGTTATGGAGGTGCTGAAGGGAGGGGGGTGTGGTGGAAGTGGTGATGGTTGTGGTGGAGGAATGGTGGTAGAGGTGGGGTGGAAGTGGAGGTTTTGGTGGCATGGTGGTGGTGGTGGTGGTGGTGGTGGTGGCGTCGTGGTGGTGAACGTGGTGGCGTCGTGGTGATAGAGTGGTGGCGGTGGCGGTGGCGTAGTGGTGGTGGAAGTGGAGGTTGTCATGGTGGCGGCGGCGGCGTAGTGGTGGTGGTGGAAGTGGTGGTTAAGTGGTGGTGGTGGTGGTGGTGGTGGTGGTGGTGGAGTGTCGGTAGAGGTGGTGATGGAAGTGGAAGTGGAGGTTGTGGTGGCATGGTGGTGGCGGCGGCGGCGGCATGGTGGCAGAAGTGGTGAAGGTGGTGGTGGCGTAGTGATGATGGAGTGGTGGTATGGTGGTGGTGGAAGTGGAGGTTGTGGTGGCATGGTGGTGGTGGTGTTGTAATGGTGATGGTGGAAGTGGTGGTGATGGAGTGGTGGTAGAGGTGGTGGTGAAAGTGGAGGTTGTGGTGGCATGGTGGTGGTGGTGGTGGTGGTGGTGGATGTAGTGGAGGTGGATGTGGTGGCATAGTGGTGATGGAGTCGTGGTAGAAGTGGTGGTGGAAGTGGATATTGAGGTGGCATGGTGGCGGTGGCGTCGTGGTGGTGGTGGTGGAAATGGTGGTTGAGTGGTGGAGTTGGTGGCGGCATGATGGTGGCGGAAATGGAGGGTTTGGTGGCGGAAATGGAGGGTTTGGTGGCACGGTGGTGGTGGTGGTGGTGGTGGTGGTGGAGGTGGTGGCATGGTGGTAATGGAGTGGTGGTGGAAGCGGAGGTTGTGGCGGCATGGTGGCGGTGGTGGTAGAAGTGGTGGTTGGGTGGTAGAGGTAAAAATAAAAAATCAACAGATACAACAAAAATGAACAGATACACCAGTTGACGCTGGTTAACGCTAGTCAACGGTCAAAATAAAAAAAAATTAAATTTTCAACAGATACACAAAAAATGAACAGATACGTTGGAGGGTATTTTTGAGAGACTGAGTGTCAATTGTCTTGGAAACGACAAGGAAAAAAGTGGAGGTTGTGGTGGCATAGTGGTGGTGGTGGTGGTGGTGAAAGTGGTGGTGGTGGAGGTGGAGGTGGATGTGGTGGCGTGGTGGTGATGGAGTCGTGGTAGAAGTGGTGGTGGAAGTGGAGATTGTGGTGGCATGGTGGCGGTGGTGGTGGCATCGTGGTGGTGGTGGTGGAAGTGGTGGTTGAGTGGTGGAGGTTGTGGCGGCGTGGTGGTAGTGAAAATGGAGGGTTTGGTGGCATGGTGGTGGTGGTGGTGGCATGGTGGTAATGGAATGGTGGTGGAAGCGGAGGTTGTGGCGGCATGGTGGCGATGGTGGTGGCGTCGTGGTGGTGGTGGTAGAAGTGGTGGTTGGATGTTAGAGGTAAAAATAAAAAATCAACAGATACAACAAAAATAAACAGATACACCAGTTGACGCTGGTCAACGCTAGTCAAAGGTCAAAATAAAAAAAAATTAAAATTTCAACAGATACACAAAAAATGAACAGATACGTCGGAGGGTATTTTTGAGAGACTGAGTGTCAATTGTCCTGGAGACTACAAGGAAAAAAGTAAATGGACTAATTGTGGCATAAACCCCTATACTATGTCCTTCTACTCAATTTACCCAATTATCATTTCATTAATTTCTTTCCTAAAATGCAAATATTCCAAAACAATTACTATTCGACCTAGGCGATTATGGAAAGCAAGCCTATGTTATAATGAACTCCTAACAAATATTATTAGACGACGAGATATTGAAGTATTTCATATCTTCAACAGTTCTTCTACTAATTTTTTTTTTTTTTTTGTGAGAAAAAAATACGGTTAGGAAAAGGAAAAAGTGAGGTACGTACCTAGGGCCAATTATGGGATACTTCCGAAGTTATCATGTGGCACTCACCCACTCTTCGCAAATAAAAAATCATCATCATAAGGTTACTCATTGTCTTCTAATCATCTAACAAAAGTGAAAGGTATAGTCACTCGACTCGACAGAGGTACGTAGCTTTCCTCTCACTTCTTGCACAGAGATTAGAGATTGAATGGTAATTCAGACCAGCACCAGAAAGGGAAAAAGTCAAAAGTGAGCTAGTTTGTGTTGTCTACTTTCTTTTCACAAAATCTAAAAAGGACCTATCATACAAGGCTAGAAAGCCCATAGTGGATTTTAATCTGGTTTTTTTTTCTTGATTTATCGATATTTGATTAAGCTAATTTTTCGGGTGAATGACATACTCGACGAACTCTTTAAAATGAATCATTTCGATCATTATTGTGGGCCCAGAAGGCGCCCACAAAGGCCCAAAACTGGAATGGACTAGACCAAAGAAAAATGTAGAGTGCTAGATACAAAAAAAATGTACCCGAAAATTACCCCTAAAAAGACAAATCAACGGTACAGATGCACTTCAAAGTGAATCTGTACCATTCATTTGCCCTTTCGGGATAATACCCGGGTACGTTTCCTTTGCACTTAGAATTTCCGAAGAAAATTTGGACAAGAGCTACTGTACTGTACTGTATTTCCTGTGATTGGCGCCGCCGCCGCTGCCACCGCTCGGGATTGATTGTGAGCTGAAAGATTTGCATCATGATTTTGATGTGGCTTTTGTTTCCTATTAAGTGGGAAACCATATCCATAACAACATGGAGCAAATACATAAAAACATTTGAATGACGCGGGGAAGAAGGAGACGCTCCTTCAACGGGGGCCGTCCCCTTGCCTTTCTTTCTCTTGACTTCCGCCGAGCCATTTGATCTCACCTCCTCACCTTTCTTGTTGCTAACATTACTATCAACTCTAGCTTCTTATGCCGTATCCTTCCCCACAAATGAGAGGACTAGGGACCCGAGGGTCAGTTTAAGCCCACCGACAGCCCCAATTCGGGCGCTGGATTTTCCACGCGTTGTTGGAGACATTGAAGGCTCTTGGCTTGTTCTCCCCTCCCCCTCCATAAATGCATGTATTTGTATGTAGCTTAGTGTGCGAGAACAGAGATAGAGAGAGTATAACGGTCTAGTAGTGCAACTTTCTCAGTGGAACGAGCATTCCAGCCAATCTGCATAAATTTGGTGTCTGTGTTTTGTGTGTGACCTACGATCTCCAGCACCTTAACTGTCGAGTCTTGGTTCACCCAAGACCTCATGCTTGAAAGGAGAAGAGTCGTTAGGGCAACCAAAAGACTCACACTCCTCTCCCTTTTGGGGTTTCCATTATTCCATGACACTTCCACTCTAGTTTCGAAAGGAGTACCATATTCTCAAGTTTATCGAGCATGTCTTGGAATGTCTGCAACGTACACACCAGAAAATCGGAGCCTGATATTTCATATGGTATACTCATCAAGGTCCAAATGTATTCCCATGCATTGCTCAAACTAACAATAGTCTGAAGCTCAAGAGGTACATCATCAAACCAGTTTATCCAAACAGGGACACTAGAGAACCTATCCTTGGAAAGTTGTATTCCTGGGAACCATCTCTTAGCAAATTTATAGCCGATCGCCAAAGCAGAAAGGGCCATCATCAAGAATTAGCTCAAGAGCATCTTCACTCTTCATATATAATACGAAAACCCCATTCCCAAGAGTTGCAACTTGCAACCTGTGGGGGGCTGATTTCTGATGAACCGTCTTGACTTGTTTGAACCGAGTGACGTGGCACCGGACGTCGTGTACCTGCAGAGCCGGAGGGGGTTGTTCCTCCGGGAAGAAGCTCCGACGATCTAGTCAGAAAGAGGAGCTAAGAGGGGAGAAGTTTGGTGAGAAATATGCTCTAGGAGGGAGAAGAGTGTTTAGAAATCTGAACCTCTTACTTGGTGGAAGTACCTCTCTATTTATAGGCTAGGATGAAGGGAGTAAGTATGGTGCAAGCTGTCTCTGACGCCCATGTGCTTGGATGACGTCATAAGTCAGAGGCATTAATTGACTGCCGCCTGTTGGGAGAAGGGAAGCCGCCCAGTCAGAGCAGGAAGGGTCACATCAATCAGGGATGTCACCTCACCTATCAGAGAGACTCCAACACGTTTCTTTGGAAGCTTCCAGAAGGTTCTGGAGTGGCGGTGTCCGAATGAAACCATTATAACTGAAGAAAAGGAGAACGGAAGACAAAGTGCTTTACCGAACAAATAAGGTAGTATCACTGCCTTATCCGAACGAAACGATTATGTCATCCTTCGGAGTGGGAACGAGGCTCGGCTAAGCTCTTAGGATTATTTTATCCTTCGGATAATACGTACAAATGACGTACTCAGGTCCCTCGAGGAACAGATGAACTGAGACAAATACTTGGTGAAGAACAACACATCAAATCCCTTATGAGTAATCCGAACCTTTCGGACCTTCGGATATTTCGCTCCCCTACACAACCTCACCGTGATTTTCTTCCACAATCTTTGGCTCAAGCTTTCACATTGTAGAATGTTAAACTCCAGAGGATAAAAATAAATCTTTAGAGATTCAAGATGAATGTGTAATTGTGTTATTTGAAAGTAATAACTGAGCAATTGGCAAAAATAACATCTAAGTCTCCAATCAGAAGCTCATGGAACTGCTTATGGCTTCATTAGAAAGACTTCAAAAGTGAAACATTGGAAATGATGTCTAGAGATTCATGATCAAGAATGATACTATCAGGAATCAGGCGGTTCAATCCAGTGGTCTGTTTGACAAAATGGCATAAGCGCTTTCTGCTTCGAATTTAATTATGTTATTTATTCACATGAAGTGACGTAGAATTCCCCAAAACAAACTCGCATATAGATCAGTCTCAGTAAAAAAAAAAAAAAAAGGGCAGCAAATTTTCTGTGTTACTTATTGAAATACTGATATGACAACTTGCACTGAAAACAACTTCAAGTTGATATATATGAACACAACTTCATCACTCAGCATATGTACTTCAAAAGTCCAGAACCAGAATATGGTCAAAAAAATTCCAATGCCTCAATCCAGAAGCAATGCCATGGCTATGGAAGGCGGCGCTGATGTCCAAAACCATTATTTGTCTTGTTTTCCTCGCCCCAGTGCTTTAACATGTTTTTCCAAGAACAGAAATTGTCGATGCACCTCTTCAAACGCCTATCACGAATTTTAATTCCCCAGTGCCCATCAGTGTAGTTTCCCTTTTCAGCTTGCATCCGATCCCACTCCAATTGTGCCTTTTGAGTCGTTTTCAACAAACAAAACTGCTGCAAAAGCTCTGACATCGAATCGTGCACTTTCCACCACCTCCAGTGAGCAACATCGCTCCCAAATTCATGTAAAATATCCACATTCCAGTTGCAATCGTAGTCCCGGAAGCAAAGCCATGGTTTCAATCCCAAGTAATGGAGCACATAAAGAACTGGAGGCTCTGCTCCAAAAAGCCTAGTTTTCGTTGTTTTCTCTTCCTCATCATCTTTGTCCCAAATATGTTTCAAAAAATTCATGTGGTTTGGAATCCGGAGCCACCACGTAAAGATTTCATTTAAGTACCCTTGATCTCCCCCATTATACGACTCAATCTGGTCTACGTGATCCATTAGGAGTTGGAATGTGCAATCTGATGGCTCCACCACCATTACACCCGAGTTAAAAAGTGTTGCATCATTTCCTGTTGCCGAAATTTCTGGCATACTGAATAAGAAATCGATGTTTCTAAGCACAAGCATGTCAGCATCGATGAATATGATCTTGTCATAATCTGTTAACTGCCATAGCCGGAACTTGCTGTAATTCCATTCATTGTAAGAGTCTTTTTCAGCTTTTGGATTTCTTATCCTCTGGATTTCCTGGACTTTCCATCCTGCAGCCTCAAGTCCACTCCTGTGGTACCCATTTATTGTTTCATCGACAAGAATCACAAGGTCTCGTTTGGATCCCACATTGCGTATGCTTTGGGCTAAAGCTATGGCTCCACAAACATAGACATCAACAGAATGTAGGATTGTTGCATAGGCCTCTCGGTGCACATTTCCTGAGTAGCCATGTTCTTTAACCGAGAAATGTGTCAATGTATTTGATATTTACTCCGAAAGGCAAACTGAACTCCCATAGAATTTCAGTAACGTGTATTGCAAACCAAATTCTCACAAATGAAAGAAAAGTAGAACATACCTTTTGGTTTGAAGGGAAGTGCAAGTTCACATGAGCCAACCGGGAGCTGTAACTTTTCCCTCAGCACATTCAAGTTTGGATTGTACAACCATGCATTGCCTTCCCGCGAAACAAGTTCCTTGCAAGTGAACAGATTTGGAATGGGAAAACACTTAGTGACAAGAAGTAAATGAACAGGGTGGTAGCCTTTGGAAGCCGCTGCTAGCTCAGCAGCTGCAAGCTGCAAATGCAACCGGGCCACATCTCTAGCCCAATTCTCATCATCATTGCAAGGAAGCTTAACCGCGATGAGATCAAGACGTTTTTTGGGCACTTCTAGCTTTGGAAAATAAGGGCAAATGGGAACTTCACCTTCTTGTTCTTCATCAATCCATTCCGGGTATAAGGAATCCCAAGTCACGTTTTTTTCCACATAGTCTATGTGTAGGACAATGTGATCTGACTCGGGAGTAAGGTGCTTCCATCGGTTGATTTCGGTCACGTTGAAGTTCAAAAGGCCAATTTCCTGAACTTCATTCCCATCTGACATTGCTTCTATGACTTTTGCAATGTCCTCCCAGTTTATATCCAAATTGGGTTCGTATCGCAAATCTGATCTTCCCCATATCCACCTGTCCAAAAATTTGAAAGTAGCTTGTGTTCAAGAATATTTGCATTAGTCAATTAGTGATTAATCCCCAAACTACTTGTTCAAGAAATTTCAAAGACTTTACGGGATACCGTGTCAAAAAGTCGAAAATATATCTCAAAATTGACAACCAAACAAAGTGAATATTATCTTTACGTTTTAGAAAGTTTCAAAAAAAACATACTCCTAAAAAATGAAAGATGAAATCCAAGTCAAAATTAGTGTATGTACAGAAATACGGACTAGAAGAGAGAACTTACGATGGAACAGCATGCGATCCGTGGTTGTGATGGCAAACAGTTGGAGAGTAGATAAATGCCAATAAATTGCCAGACAGAAGGATAACAAGAGTAAGTTTCAAAAGATAAAAGTTGCATTTGGGATTTTTATCATGAATGGGAAAGTGGAAAGGCTTCTCAACATCTTTGGATTTACTCCTTTGGAACCTCCTTTGGTACATGTCCTTTTCTGATTCAAGTGTTGATTAAGAACAAATTAGCAGAAAATACAGGAAATATAGTTGTAATTCCAGTAGCAAAATGAAAGCTTCAACTACGCAGCTGCTAAAGAGAAAAACAGTTGCCTCAACTGAACAAGACTTGAGGAAAAAGGCCTTGCTCTTACGGCGAAGGCACTTCAAAGATTCTTAGCACATGTACCTCAAGGCACTGCTCAACTTTCAAGTGCAAAATTGTGAGCGATGTCGTAGTACTTCTTCGTCACCAAAGTTATACTAACCTATTCATTATAGTAGCAGTTTTCTTTGTTCTTGGATAGGCGGAAACTGTTGTTTGTATGCGTAAGTAGTTCAATTTTTATGATCTTCAAACACAAGTCTTCACCAAATGCAGGTCAGTCGTTGAAATTGAATGCTTCAGGACAAAGAAAGACTCTTAAGAAGCAGTTGGTGATGCTGAAGGCTTAACCATACTTAATGGAGGGAAAAAGGAAATGTCACAAATTCTTCATGGCTTTTGCTTTAAAATGACTCCTTTCAATTTGACAATTTTTCCTGTCACGCTTGCAGTTTTCAGAATCCATATTTAAGTCGCGCAAGGGTAACCTTGTTCTGTTGATGGTTTTCAAAACTTGATTGTGATTCTTTTTGCATAAGAACACCTTCTACTTCTTCTTTTCTGGTGCAAAAAAACTTCAGAAAGGTATATACTAGTAGAGTATATAAGACACTGACCTTGGTTCACCTAAGTATACCTTGTGCCTAAGAAAAGGAATTCTTGGTAAAACTTCTTGGTACCGACTGAACAGAGGGTGAGGTTCAAACGAATTTCATCAAAATATATTGTATCGACTTGACAACTCATCGTTGAGGGTTGCGCTTGTTGCGGGACTTAATCGAACACCTTACGGCACGAGTTGACGACATCCATGCACCACTTGTGTCCACCACCTGTGTCCGCGTTCCTTGCTCCTTTTTTTTTTACCCTAACCCAGTTGTAAGAAAAAATTTAAACCCCTTAATTTAATTTAATTCCATTTTTTTTAGTACCTATCTAAAACCTGATGAAGCGAATATCATGTAAATCGATTTTTCTTTTTATAGTTTAGACTTTGGAAGCAATCACTGATGCTTCTACATAATTTATTTAATTTTTTTATTTTTTATTTTTGTTTGGTGAGAGTCCTAGAGATGTATCTACATTATTAAGCATGATAAAGTCAAGCTCTTTTTATGCAGACCCTTGTGCCCTGTTTGGATCTTCATGGTGAGCACAAGAAAACTGGTGATCTTGTGAACTACTCCTGAATTCTTTTCCTTTTTTCCCCCCTCTTAAAGAGATATGAAACAAGTATCGAAGAGAGGAAGTAAAGAAAGATCCTACAAGGGGGGATATAGAGCAAAATGAAGTTATGAATGAACAAAAGAAAGCAGATGAAAGCGCCAATTTGAGTCTATTTGAAAATAACTCGAATGCATTTCCCCATATATAATTTTCTTGATGCATAAGCATAAAATACTCTTTCATTTAGGGTGCGGCAAAAGCCGCTGTCACATGGTATACTATATTCCACTAAATAGATATTAGCGTTAGGATGGATACAAGTCTAAGTTTTGAAAAAAAAAAAAAAAAGAAAAGATGAGATTTTGTCGTATTGAATTTAAACAATCTTGTTTTTTTTTTTTTTAATATGAAGAGATAAAAATACTAGGCCTACTAAAGGCACAAAAATACTAGAAAAATTAAAAGTTATCATAGAATGAATATCTCAATTTACTTTATTGTATTATACTTAATTTATATTATAACAAAAGTTTTTCTCGGGAATCAGTTCAAATAGCCACTACATCAAGCGATTCTATACCAGTTAAAATCAATCAACCCATAAAACCCAATTCAAAAACAGTAAGCATCAAAAGTGGAAAACTAGCATGTCACCATTAAACCATTGCACACATATGTTCGGAGAGAGAGAGAGAGAGAGAGAGAGAGAGAGAGAGAGAGAGAGAGAGAGAGAGTACCTGATACTGATCAGCTGTGTAAATCTGTGGGAGTTGTGTTTGAGAGTGAATGGTGGTTGAAGTGATGGAGGAGGGTGTGTCAGGTAGAGAAGCTAGGAGAGAGATGTAGAAAAGGAAGAGGGTAACGTATATTTGAATTTTTATCTAGCCACCTTCCATCATCATCATATTTTGAGTTTCCTTAGTACTAGTACTACTTCTCACCAACTATATATGTTTTGTATGTTTCTTTGTCTTCGGCATGGTTGCACCTTCATCTAGCAACGTTTGCGCGACAGTACTACTCATACCCCAGTTCGTAATTTTATGCTGAGCGATAGAATGAAAAGTAACAATGCTAGCTAGACAAGTAGTCAACCCCACACATATATGAGAGATGAGTGATTAAAGAGTGGTCGGTAGGAGTGTACGTACACTAGTACCCAATGACAATTGTCACCACGGAACGCTCTTGTGAGTTAACTAGTGCCCAGACCTCCTTGGCCCTCAATGCCTACCCCACCTCAGTGGTGCTTCATTAACAGTCAAATGAATTGGATGCCAATATTTAGGCCGAGTTCATCTTAAATTATTGCTCTGCTATGTTTTTCTGTATTACTAGTTTAGTAGTAGTGATTTTTATCTAGCTTTTTGATATATATATTTTTGAATAAATTATTCGCTTCGACTAAAAAAAAAAGAAAAGTATTAAAACGTTGAAAAAATTCAAAATAAGCCGACGATAACAACAAAAAGACAGTAGTTCCAAACTTTTTTCGTCTTTTGTAATTTTTTTTATTTTCTTTTAGGCCTAATTTTTTACCTTTTAACTCTTCTCGTTGATACGAATACTAAAAAATTTTAACTTGAATCAAAAAGGAATATACTCAAAAATTTTAACTTGAATCAAACAGAAATATAAAAAGACGAAAGAAATTTAAAAAATAGGAAGAACAGGGCCTTATCTTACTCCTCATTGGAAACAATTACTCTCGTTTCTGGACTTGTTGTCCATCATATCGTAACAAAACAGGAAGAACAGGGCCTTACTTACTTTTCACCAAAACAAGTTAAACAACAAGTGTAGTCAATTAATATCCTATTGTATTTTACTGATTTCATTTTGTATCCCGATTCCATCGTGATGAATGAAATTATTTTTGTCGATCAAAATAAATTGATTTAGAATAAATCTTAGACGATTTACAAAATTTAATAAAGGTTCAGTTGCATTTTGATAGAGTTTTAAAAATTAAATTTTGCCATCTCGATTTTAAATCCTTGCCACGCCCCTGGGAATTAAATTGTCCAACATGTTTGACTGAAGTTAAAACTGGATTTGACTTTACTATGACAGAAACAAAGAGGGATATGGGACAGAACTGGATTTGTTTGGCGTATGACCGCTGGAACGGATAAAGCGGGAGAGGGGTCTCTGAGTTAAAAACTTAAAATCATTAATACTAGGACTAATTTGATCCAATAGGAAGTTCAGTGAACAAATTGAAATTGGTGAATAACTAGGTCAAAATAAGCAATTAAGTAGATTAACTATTGCTCTCCTTGTACATATATGCTGTTAAAGTAGTCCCATATGATCAGCATCAATTTTAGGGCACCAGAAGGAGGAGAGAAGGACACACCAATGGGAGCCTTGCTGACACTTCACCGTATCTGTTAGGTTTGCTGTTGGTGCCTCACCGGCATTATTCCTGATGATATGGGTGTGCCGGTGTTGAGCATATTCTGGATACCCTACCCGCCAGATTTCATATCTGCTTTCTCAGTTTGAGTTGGGGTCCGTTTGGGATTCTCTACTATTTGGATCTAAATTAGTTCTCATCTGGCATTTGTCGGTCTTGCTTAGGCAGGGGTGCCTGTGTCAACGTTTTGGTAGTTTTGGTTCATTCTTGTATCTTTTGATGAAATCTGTAGTGCCTTTGGGATTTGTCGGTCTTGCTTGCTTAGGCAGGGGTGCCTGTGTCGACGTTTTGGTAGTTTTGATTCATTCTTGTATCTTTTGATGAAATCTGTAATGCCTTTGGGATTTGATATGAAATGAATTGATTCAAAAAAAAAAATAAGGAGGAGAGAAGTAGAAAAGCTGCTGCATTTTCATCTTCAGATCAGTTAGGCAATATTCGCGAGGATGTTTCATTCGCTGTGCCGATGTTTGAACAATGTTATTTCAACACGCGGTATCATCAAAGCAGTTACGTTTGTTTCTTGACGGTCGGCCGTGTGTTTGTCGCCTTGTCGGTACGTTGGATTGGATGATCGCAGGGGACACGGATTCCGACAGCAACGGGCCCTCTCTCGGGCGAAGTCTGGAATTCTTGAAGGACGCATCTGGTCGCAAAGGCGAAAGAGGCGAAAGTTAGAGACGATCAATCCCCTAATCACTTGCATCGATCTGCAGTAGTCTTATTTGTTTATCAATGCATGCATGGTTCTGTTTATAAAGACGTACTATGTAAGACATTACATTGCGGGTGACCTATAATTTTTGCTTGTGGGAGAAAGTTTGTCATGTGATGGTTGCTTCCTGCCACATTGTTTATTTCCTCCAGCAAAAGGAGAGAGAAGAGACTCATTTGGATGCCGGGGATTTTGATGGCTTCGGTTTTTATACTGGTCAGAACCTGGCCTTGTTGTGTTTCAAGCGATTTTTCAAGTCCCACCGGATCTGGGAAAAACCCGAACCGGGAACAAATCCAGACTGGGAAAACCGCTGGAGGAAAACGGAAAAGCAGAGGTCTAAATTTGTTCATAGCTTTACCCCTTTCTTTTCCCATTATGAATCCTAAGACATAATGAACCTACAATTTCAGTTTGGAAGTTCGGAAGTCCACAAAAAGCGCTTAACCTGGCATTCGAAAATTCTCAACAGTGCACTGAAATTGTCACATTGACATTATTTTTCCCGGTGCTGCATAGTTCTAAACTTTGAGGAACGTCATTATATTACTACCTGCTAAGCCTGGATTTTGTCCAGGGATCCAAAGGGGCTCTATGCGGTGGTTGGGGGACCGGTGGTTTTGACTGCCTCAGCTCATTCTCTCTATTTATGAATCTGTATGGAAGACATAGTTCAATCACAAAAAAAGATTCAACAAACATCAAACCAAATGCGTTGACAAAATATGGACCAAATATGAGGAAAACAAGCATAGTGGATGCAGCAAAATCTCTCACTTTCTGCTATCCCAAGAAATGAACAATGGGTGGGCGCGCAACACAGTACTGGTTCAGAAATTGTTAAATGCTTAGTCGACAATTCTTTGGTAGTCCAAAACAATGGCGTTTTACGAATTAACCAGCAAAATCCTAATCTGAATACTTGCACGATACTTGAGCAAGGCACTGTCCAAAACTCTTTGAAGCAGGACAGATACGTGAAAGTACAAAAAATCAAACTCATCACCTGTCCATTTAGTCTCCCCTAATGCGGTAACATGACCTTCCACAAGCACAACTTATCGACACACTTCTTCAACCTCGGATCCTCAATTTTCCTTCTCCAATGCCCATCTGCGTACTTCCATTTCTCGGCAAACCTCCTATCCCACTCCAACTGCATCTTCTGCTTCGTCCTTAACATGCAAAACTGCTGCAACTCCCCCTGCATCTCATCGTGCACTTTCCACCACTTCTCGTGTGCAACATCGCTCGCATACTCCTGCATAAAGTCCACATTCCAGTTGCAGTCATAGTCGCGAAAGCACATCCATGGCTTAGATCCTACGTAATGAAGCACATACAGAATCGGAGGATCAGCTCCAAAAAGCTTCGTTTTCTTTTCCTTCACTGCCTCATTGTCACCAATCCAGAAGTGCTTCAGAAAATTCATGTGTTTCGGAATCCGATGCCACCACGTGAAAATTTCATTCAAATATCCTTGATCTCCACCATTGTACGAATCAATTTCGGTGACATGGTCCATCAAAAGTTGAAAAGTACAATTTGACGGCTCAATCACCATAACACCAGAATTGAAAAGCATTCCATGATTTCCAGTGGCAGAAATTTCTGGCATGCTGAATAAGAAATCAATGTTTCTAAGTACTAGTAAATCAGCATCGATGAAGATGATTTTGTCGTAGTCCGTTAGTTGCCATAACCGGAACTTGCTGTAGTTCCATTCGTTGTAGGCATTCTTTTCGGCTTTTGGATTTCTTATTCTTTGGATTGTCCTTATTTTCCACCCTGCAGCCTCGAGTCCACTCCTGTGGTACTTGCTGGTTGTTTCGTCAACGAGTATGATAAGGTCGCGGGTGGATCCAGCCATTCGGATGCTTCGTGCTGCTGCTATGGCTCCACAGACGTAGACATGAGCAGAGTGGAGAATTGTTGCATATGCCTCTCGATGACTGTTTCCAGATAGCACTTGCTCTGTTTCAAGAATATAAATTCAATGAAACAGCAAAGCAATTCCTTCTGGTATTATTTATTTCCATATCCCGTTTTTAGTTGTTCAAGTTTCCTACCATAATAAACAATGAAAGTTTTGAAAACGCGTGTTCCCTTTTGTTTCCCATTCTTGATGATGAACATGTTTTAGAAATTTGAACACATCTTCTTACTGGTCTTTATTGGAAAGTGTTCTGTTGTCGGAAATGTTTCGAATAGAAATTTGAACACACCGGATTTTAACTGACCTTTAGGGTTGAGCGGAAGTGCAAGTTCACACGAACCAACAGGAAGCCGGAGTTTTTCTCTCAATATATCCAAATTTGGTTTGTATAACCACATGTTGCCTTCCCGTAAAACAAGTTCCTTGCAGGGAAACAGATTTGGAATTGGAAAACACTTGGTGACAAAAAGCAAATGCACCGGCTGATATCCTTTACTTGACACTGCTAGCTGAGCAGCAGCAAGCTGCAAGTGCAAACGAGCCACGTCTCTAGACCAGTTCGCCTTGTGATCTCGACAAGGAAGCTTAACGATAATGAGATCTAGCTGTTTCTTTGGCTCTTCAATTTTTGGTAGTGATTGGCAAATTGGGATTCCATATTCTTGTTCTTCGTCTATCCATTCCGGGTATAGCGTATCCCAAGTCACATTTTTCTCAGCATAATCTAGGTGCAGAACAACATGATCTGAATTGGGAATAAGCAGCTTCCAGTGATTTGTTTCGATCTCATTCAAATTCAAAAGCCCGATTCCATGAAACTTCTTGTTTCCGGGTATTGTCCTGATGACTATCTTTATTTCTTCCCAACTAATATCTAAATTCGATACGTATCGAGGATCAAACCTGCTCACGAAGTTCAGCCTACATTAAATCCACTGTGGATTAACAAGGAACTATTTTTTCTCTTGCAAAGTCGGTGAAAATATGGTTAGATAGAAGGAGTTTGGCATAAATGCAGAAATTGGGAAGCTTATGTGTCAGTTTAAGGTCGACAACTTAGCACACTTTTTTCAGCGAATGATAGTGGGGAGATTGTCAAGCTTATGGAGCCATGCCAAACACAGATGCCTTATGAAATTGTATGTGATGGGAAGTGTGATATCAAACTATTGGGAGAAACTAGAAAACCAAGTAACAGAAACCAGTACTTACTGAGAAACGGGTGGTGATACATGCTCGTGATGATAAACCATTGGCAAATAGAGAA
This sequence comes from Rhododendron mucronatum var. ripense, assembly GCA_019656295.1. NCBI lineage: Eukaryota > Viridiplantae > Streptophyta > Magnoliopsida > Ericales > Ericaceae > Rhododendron > Rhododendron mucronatum. Next base: position 51,287 of record BPLT01000242.1, read on the forward strand.
TCATCGCAAAAACGCAAGATATATTGACAGCCAGGACAAGTTTCAGGTGATGAAGCTTGCATTTGGCCATCTTATGCTTTGCTTCTTTGAAATCTTTTTTTGCAGATATCTTCGCCGGTTAAGGTATATATGCAAACATGATTTTGTTTTATAAGTTACACAAACATGATGAAAATCATTTTCAATTTTCAATTGAGATGAAGAAGAGAGCAGGTTGAGGGAGGGAGTGGGGGGGATGGAGAGAGAACCACTATAGATAGATGGTAACGTCTATTTCAATTTTCATCTTCTTATTAGTATTATATATTATATACTTTGATTCACTTGCAGCCTTTTTCAAGTACACAAGTTAAGTTCAAGTGTGTTGCACGTTGTATTAAAACACACACACACAAAAAAAAAGGCATTATAAAGCCTGATTCCAAAAAGCACGATAATTAGATTGTACGTAAAAAAAAAATTCAATTAAACCACGTAAATCACTTCTTTTTAAGGCGCGAATGCTATGTTTTACACAATAGACCCGCTGAAATTATGCCCTTAGGAGACGATGCAACCTGTTCAATGTTACCTCGTTCAGAGTATGCACGCTCTGTCAAACCGAGAACACTATAGTGTAAACTCATAATATTGCCAAATAAACGGGAGAGGAGCGAAAAATGAAGCATGAGAAAATTGGTGTAGCTAGCAGAATATGTATTGGTATGGTAGAATATGTATTGGCATGAAACTGGAGGACATAATGCTGTTGATTTTCCTTTTTTCTTTTCTGCCTAGACCGATAAATCCAGCTTGACAAAAATCAGGAACGGGAAAAATTGAGAACAGATGAATAGAGTCCAAACCAACAGTGATCGTCGTAATCCAAATGCAAAACAATCGAAAAATGAGTTAAGGGTAGTGCGAGCACTATGTCTATGTCTTTAAGATAGATTCGTCCCTGCAACAGTTTTCACAAACTTCTTGGATGTCTACCTCCCAGGATACAATGCACTATTGATACACGGAAACAACATTGCAATCCGCGTATCTGGCAAACCAACTCCAATCCTTACTCTCTCGATGAACAAAATTACGCAATGTATGTGGGTGCTAATTGTGTCGGGAAAATCTTTTACAGAAATGGAGAGTCACGGAGATGGCATTGCAATCTGCGTATCTGGCGAACCAATTCCAGTCCTTACTCTCTCTATGAAAAAATTATGCAATGTATGTGCGTGCTAATTGTGTCAGAAAATCTTATGCAGAAATGGAGGGAATTAGACTCAATTTATAGACAGATTTGCAACTGCTTGAATGGACATCGGTTGGGGCGAGAAGGTGTAACCTAAACCGACACACCCAATTGTCCAAACAGAACCACAAAGTAGTTAATAAATCCAAGCCTTGGTAGACAGGGAAGGCCGTTGGTGTTTTGCACTATTTCCTTGGAGCCGTTGTGTTGTGTCGGTTGGGAAGGGGCGTAGGATGGGCCAGCCATTAGTAGGAGGTGCTCGGGGCATTTGTGAAAAACAAAAAGCAGAAAACATGTTCGTACATTTAAAAGGAAGTAGTATAGATTATTTAACTTCGATCCTTTGTCCTGTTTTCTGTCTTTCCACTTCACTTCATCATTCACTCTAAGCATTTGATCAAATCAAATTAGAAGTCTTACTTCACTCTCCCAAACACGAAACATACTTGAACACTCAAAATAAATTAAACCTTTTTATAGAGCTAGATTAATTGGGCCATAAGGAAGCTTAAAGTTGTGACCAATTTTAATAAACTTCTCTTAGGGTAGATTAATTGGGCCATCGTATTCCTTAGAACACATTGCTTTATTTTTAATTTTTTTTATTCTTTTTTTTTCACTTTTTGTTTTCGTAATTAATTAGCACGTATATAGGATTTGTGGAACAACGTTGTTGCACAAGTCTGTCTTGTGCTTATGGTCCGATCGATGTTGTAGCAGGAAAGGCTAGCTATTGCAGTTGAGACTATGGGATCTTCATCTCTTACAGGTACGTGCTTTGAATTCAAGTTTATTTCATATGCTGTGGATTGGAGCTCGAAATTAGGGCTTGTTAGTTCGTTATGTCTAACATCTCTATCCTTGAAAGCACTTTGAGTTTCATTTTGATAGAACTTCAAACTATGGATGATTAACCCATAAAGACGTGTGTTTTTTTTGGTATTATGTACAGTTAATCTTAGGACTCTTGTACATCTTTCTGATATTAAAAATATTAATCTCTTTGGTGCCACCTCCAACGTCAAATCCTGGCTCTGCCATTGGAAGTGATACAAAAGATCGACTTTAGTGGAAATATGGCGCTGTTAATGAGGAGGTTAGTGAATCTGCAGCTCATGCATGCAAATTCTAATGTCGGACGTACTAGAAAATTTAAGAACTTGGTGAATAGCTTGCCAATGTTGATCTGAAGTTCGACGACGAAACATAGGGCCCACTGTTGATGTTTTTCTTGCTAAGTGACTTGGAGACCTTTGGTGATTTCTGTGATACTTAAGAGCTGAATGAAAAGTTGACCATTGACCATGAGTATGGTAAAAGATGCCATGTTCAACAAGGAAGCAATTAGGAAGGAGATGTGCACTTCCATCTACTAAGGCTCACAAGTCTTTGTGATTCAAGCGAGGGGCAGAAGTAGTCAGAGAAATGCCATTGAAATTCAAGTAGAGGGAGAACATAGAGAGACTCAAAGGGTGTTTGCCTCATGTTGGGTGGGCCCCTCCTTGTTGGTGGGTTCCGCAAGGGGCTCATTTGATTGGGTCCAAATAGATATGGGTCATCTTGTCATTCATAGATTGTCAAAGGGAGAATTTGTAATTTCCACTATGGAATCACAAAAGAAAGTCAGGAGACTTTTTTAGGATTACTATCTGTACCAGCGAATATATATCTCTTTTAGGCCCATTTTGGATTTCAAAAAATGATTGGAGCTGCTCATTTTATTTAAAATATTTTGTTTATGGACCCTACAAAAAATAAGCTCAATCTGGTATCAACTAGGGTGTGTACGAAACATCCAATTTTGTTCCAGAATTCGAACTTGAATCTGAAGCAAAGTTGGAAGTTTAGTATACATTCTTATCGTTACTGGATTAAGTTTATTTTTTGAAAGGACAGTTAGCAAAGTATTTTAAATAAAATGAGAGGCTCCGATTAGTTATTTGAGACCTGAAACGGACCCAAAAATCGTATGTACGTGATTATGTACATGAACATATGTACTCATAGGCTTTCCGCTTTTTTAGTCTCAGTTTCTGGGTTATTCGAGAGATACAGAGAGCTCGACAGAAAAAAGGGGAAAGGGCTAAGGGTTTTGCTCAAGTTCAAGGGAAGATAGGACCACTGTTTCTTCTCCGATCTTGATGAGGTTCTGGTATGTTTTTCACTTCAATGAGCTCTACGTGTTTATCGGAGCGGATCGGCAAAGTTCTCTCGGTTTCTAAGAGTTTGCGAAATCCACTTGGTGAGACCTAAACTTGTATTCTTTGTTGAATTTTGTTGAATACCACCTTAGGGTGATAGTTGTATGCTTCTTGTTGCTTGCTAGGGAATAACTCTTGTAATCCCATTATCTTTATAGTGAAAGATTTGGTAGCGATTACGCTCCCGTAGACGTACCTCTAATTTAGGGGGAACCACGTATAAGTCTGGTGTCTCATGGTCTACTTGTTGCTATTTACTTTTCGGCTCCTAGATTTGCTTGTTGTTGGTTATTGTGGTTGCGATAATTTAGCCTATTCTCTATTTGCACAAAGAGGGAAAAATATTCGTGGTGTTTCGGATAGTTTTCCCAACACCTCACAACAGAGGTTGCACTGTTACCTGCTTTTAGTGCGACTTAGAGCAAGTTTACCAATTGTGAGGTAAAATTACTCGTAAACAGTGCACTTTTTTCATTTTATCTACTCATATCTCTTTCAACACTGCTCTAATAATATCTATTTAACATATTCTCTATTAAAATATTATTACTTTTATTTCCTTTTTTCTTTTTTGGGGAGAGAGAGTGAGAGAGAGAGAGAGGAAACAATAAAAAATTGGGTGGCTTTTGTACAGTTCTTCGCTTGTTATGCCGAAGAACTGTAGCTGGAGGAACAATAACGATGTATTTACCTCATCTGCTGCAGTAAAACTTTTGTTCTTTCATTAGTTAAAATAGTTTTTTCTCCTTCTTCACTCACCTGATAAACTTGCTCTTAGAGAGGCATATCCAGCGAAATTGCCCGAAGTACAAAGTAAAAGAAGGAAAAAGACCCGACTTCGAAAGTAGCAAGCGTTTCAGAGTTCGAGGAACAGGAATTACCATTCCTAATTACTATTGTTGTAGGCACAGAGATCATAAAAAATCAAAATGGGTTTAGACTAGCAATGTGCGACAACATAAGAAGCTTCGGAAGGTACGAGGCATATGACAGCATTATTATCACGATCGATGGTCAATCACACAACTAGCAATATTGTTGGCAAAGGAACAATTCTATTTGGTGTTTCCGTCGGGAGTGATTTCTCGCGGGAAGCTCCTAGATTTGAAGAGCTGCAGTATCTCAGCAAGTGCAAGAGTTTCGAAAGTCTCAAGGAAGAGTGTGAAGGATTGCAGGAAAGAAAATTGGTCAACTGTACGGGCTGAGGCACGTGTTAGAACATGAGGAGCTGATGTCTGTCAAACACTGGTCCAAGTCCAACAATGTAGGCAGACATGGAGCAAGGTAGTTGCACAGGACTCACACGGAACAGGTATAGGAGTAGTCGCCCGCCCCAATCGCAGAAAGGACTGGACGAGTTTCAAGGGTCGGAAACTTAAACAGTGACGACTAGACCTCCGGAATCACAGTCTTCAAGGAGATGATACTTGCAAGACACCCAAGTCGGGGGTGACGGTGCCCTGGCGACAACGGGAGCAGGGACATAGGTTTGACCATGTTCGAACTGGCAAGGAACGGGCATCCCTAATGGGGGTTTTGCAAGTACTCTGGTTAAGGGGGTCTAGGTTATACTGCGGAGGGATGGACAACTCTCTCATTGAGTTCTCCCCAATTTATGAGAGAAAAAGAAACCCCACATGATTGACCGACCCAAAGCCATCAAGATCAGCACCCCGATAGCAGAATTGGGGCTCCGTATTCGGTGCTGGACTCACAGTACCCACGCTTTGCTCCTCACTTTTCCTCCCGTGTCTATCTATAAGTAATATGTGTATGTGTGTTGTATATTGGCTGTGGCGAAAGAGAGAGGACAGAGAGGCGCGAAAGTGAATATTGACTGAGTTGCGTAGGGTTTGTACTCCTCCAATATTGCCGTTGATAGTGAATGTTATTTTCTCTGTGGAGCAGGCATCCCGGTCAAATCATATAAATAACTGTCTATGTTGTGTTCGTGTGATCTCCAATCACCAACAAGAACACTTTAGGGATGAACCGTTGAAGTTAGCTGCGTCACTAAGAACGAAAACCCTTGTGAATGTGTAGATTGAAAGAACAAAATCCGCGATTTTAAGCCCTTGGAATGATCAGCTGATCTATTGATTGCTGTTTCTGGGAGTCTGAATTCCGCGAGAGTCTGAATTCCGCGATTCACATAAGGGAGAAAACCAAAGAGGTTTTTCTCTTATAATGAATTTCCAACCACAGTACTATCAGCTGCATGTAACCAAAGATAATGCAAACCAACAGAAGCAAACCAGTACAAGGAAATATGCACAATGGCAGAAAAGCAAGGAGATTTTTCTTCCACAGAATGACTGTTATTTTCTTTACAAAATTATAAAGCACATATGCCTTAAGTATAACTACTTTATTATCCTAAAGAATATGAAGTACTGTGAAAAATAAGAAAGAAGAAACCCTTTTCACAATCCAGAAAGGGATGCCTTGGTAATGTATGGCGGCGATGGAGCGGAAAACGCATCATTTGTCCAATTAGTCTCACCCCAATGCCGTAACATGTCCTTCCACGAGCACAACTTATCGACACACTTCTTCAACCTCGGATCCTCAACTTTCCTTCTCCAATGCCCATCCGCATACTTCCCCTTCTCGGCTCCCCTCCTATCCCATTCCAACTGCGCCTTCTGCTTCGTCTTTAACATGCAAAACTGCTGCAACTCCCCCGGCATCTTATCATGCACTTTCCACCACTTCTCGTGTGCAACATCGCTCGCAAACTCCTGCATGAAGTCCACATTCCAGTTGCAGTCATAGTCGCGAAAACACAGCCATGGCTTGAATCCTAGGTAATGAAGCACGTACAGAATCGGAGGCTCAGCTCCAAAAAGCCTCGTTTTCTTTGCCTTCACTGCCTCATCGTCACCACTCCAGAAGTTCTTGAGAAAATTCATGTGTCTCGGAATCCGATGCCACCACGTGAAAATTTCATTCAAATATCCTTGATCTCCACCATTGTACGAATCAATTTCCGTGATATGGTCCATCAAAAGTTGAAAAGTACAATTTGATGGCTCAATTACCATAACACCAGAATTGAAAAGCGATCCGTTATTTCCGGTGGCAGAAATTTCTGGCATGCTGAATAAGAAATCAATATTTCTAAGCACTAGTAAATCAGCATCGATGAAGATGACTTTGTCGTAGTCCGCTAGTTGCCATAACCGGAACTTGCTGTAGTTCCATTCGTTGTAGGCGTTCTTTTCAGCTTTTGGGTTTCTTATTCTTTGGATTGTCCTTATTTTCCACCCTGCAGCCTCGAGTCCGCTCCTGTGGTACTTGCTGATTGTTTCGTCAACGAGTATGATAAGGTCGCGGGTGGATCCGGTCATTCGGATGCTTTGTGCTGCTGCTATGGCTCCACAGACGTAGACGTGAGCAGAGTGGAGAATTGTTGCATATGCCTCTCGATGACTGTTTCCAGATTGCCCTTGTTCTGTTTCAAGAAAATTCATTGAGTGAAACCGCAAAGCAATTCTATCTTTGTTTCCATTTTCCATTAGTTTTTACTGCAATAAACAATAGGAGTTTGGAAAACGCTCGTTCAGTTTTGTTTTCCATTCTTTTGAGGAACAGTTTTTAGAAATTTGAGCAGCAAAATTTCTAACAATCCTGACTTTGGCCGAGCCAAAAAAAAAAGGGTACATATTTTCAACACATTTATTGGTCTTTATTGAAAAGTGTTTTGTTGACAGAAATGTCTCAAAAACTATATTTGGAAATAGTTTGGCAAACAAATTGTGGGTTGGAAGCTGATACAGAAAACACAAACATGACCGTGATGCCAAGTAAAAAACTAACCCACACAAGATGAAAGAAGTACTCATTATGACACTACTATGAAGAACTGGTATTTCCCCTGCATTGTTCTCATTTTCTCATCATTGTTTTCACTCAATGTGTGAAGGAACACCGGATTTGAACTGACCTATAGGTTTGAGCGGAAGTGCAAGTTCACATGAACCAACAGGAAGCCGGAGTTTTGCTCGCAGTGTATGCAAATTTGGTTTGTATAACCACATGTTGCCTTCCCGTAAAACAAGTTCCTTGCAGGAAAACAGATTTGGAATCGGAAAACACTTGGTGACAAAAAGCAAATGCACTGGCTGATATCCTTTGCTTGACACTGCTAGCTGAGCAGTAGCAAGCTGCAAGTGCAAACGAGCCACATCTCTAGACCAATTTGCCTCGTGATCTCGACAAGGAAGCTTAATGATAATGAGATCCAGCTGTTTCTTTGGCACTTCAATTTTCGGTAGTGATGGGCAAACTGGGATTTCATCTTCTTGTTCTTCGTCTATCCATTCCGGGTATAAGGTATCCCAAGTCACGTTTGTCTCAACGTAGTCTAGGTGCAGAACAGTATGATCTGAATTGGGAGTAACCTGCTTCCAGTGATCAGTTTCAATCTTGTTCAAATTCAAAAGACCGATACTATGAAACTTCTTGTTTCCAGATATTGTCCTGATGACCTTCTTTATTTCTTCCCAGCTAATATCTAAGTTCGATATGTATCGAGGATCGAATCTGCTCACCAAATTCGTCCTGCATTAAATCAGCTGCGGATTAACAAGGAACTATTTTTTTTCATGCAAAGTCACAGGGAAAATATGGTTCTATAGAAGGAGTTTGGCATAAATGCAGAAATTGTGAAGCTTACGAGCCACGCCATACTCAAGCACACTTATAAGTCTGTTTAAGGTCGCCAACTTATCAGACTTTTTTCAGCAAATGATAATGGGGAGATTGTCAAGCTTATGGAGCCATGGCAAACATGCATTTCTTATGAAATTATGCGTGATGGGAAGTGATCCAACTATCGGGAGAAACTAGAAAACCAAGTAACAGAAATCAGTACTTACTGAGAAACTGGTTGTGATACATGCTCGTGATGATAAACCGTTGGCAAATAGAGAACCATCGCAAAAACGCCAGATATAACGATAGCCAGGACAAGTTTCATGTGATGAAACTTGCATTTGGCAATCTTATCTTGGATGGGGATGTTGAAAAGCTTGTCAACATCGTATGCTTTGCTTCTTTGCAATCTCCTTTTGCACATATCTTCGCTGGTTAAGTTATGCAAACATGAATTCGTTTTAGAAGTTACACAAACATGATGAAAAGCCAAAACAGAATAATAGTGACTCAAATAACATCAATGGTGTGCAGCATGTCTATTCCAGCTCTCATGCATACATTTAGCAGCATTTGAGTCAGTTTTGTGCTGTTAGAGTATGAGCAACGCCATGCTTCTTGGTGCCACAAATAATTAGAGATAAAATGATAAATGACTTTTTTAGAATGCTTTTTCTGCATTATTTGCCTTCCAAAATTAATCAAGTCGAACACCTGTTAGCTAGTCATCCCATTTATGAGAGCATCTGCAGAGAATTCAGTCAAACGAACCAAAGCACACAATTGCATGGTTAGCACCAAGATTTAATCACGTAAAGAATGCAAACTGAAAAAGCACGACACACAGAGATTTTTACGTGGTTCTATAATTGGGAAAATGAGTACATCCAATGGCGGAGTTATGCAAATACAAGTGGGGTCACCTGATCCAACTCGCTTTGATTCCTCATGGACATTTTATAGTTTTTAGCCAAAGTTTACTATTTTGATCCCCACAGAAATTTTAAAATTGCCCCAGCTTGCTTCAAATGCATATAAACATCAAGCATTCTCTTCTTTTTTTGAGACCTGATAGAATTCTAGATGAGGCTATCATGTATCGTTTTCAAGATATTAGAAGTCTTTGAGACAATTATAAAGCAAACTTAGATTTATCAGCGTATATTACTTTATAATTAACTTCTTAATCTAGTTACTTTATGAAATCATAAGTGAAAAAATATCTTACCCATGGTTTTTTTACCTCATTAACCAAAATTCCTGGTTATAATCTATAGCACATTTTATATCTCAAGGTTTTACATCACTAGCTACCGTAACACCACTGATTATGTTTCGGGGTGCTGTCCCAAGTCCTGATTAAGTTGAACCACGACAAAGTCAACGAAGTGGCAAACCAAGGCGACCAAGGCTGAATTAGGCTTCAAAAACTCAAAGACATCTCATTTTTCGACCTGAACACTTGGCCTTGAAAGAAAGGTATATCTAAGAAGATAATTAACATATAACCCTAGGCTGGTGTTAAATATACCAAGTGAGGCTTTAGCTCCCAATCAATGTAGGACTAAACACACTTTTCAACTGTTGAAGATTCGGAGTGTTAATTAATAAGAACAAGGTACACCAATAAGCTGGAAGTTTATGACTGCATAAGCTGTACCAAAGGAGTGACCCTCTGGCAACCAACTAGGCAGAAGCCTTAACCCTTAAGTTTTTTCTGTCAATTTCATTTATAATTTACTCCCCTTCTTTATACGGAATTTCTTTGGACGTGCCCTTCAAGAATTTTTTTACACGGCATTTCTTTGGACGTACCTTTCAAGAATTTCTTTTTACCAAAAATGCTTATTTATCCACCGAATATGAAGAAGCTTTACAACACAGAAAGTTCTTCCTCAGCTGATGACAATTAGGTGGCAATAAATTAAGTTTAGCTTCCTGTACCAGCTTCGAATACCATACATGAGAATTAGGGGCCAACTTTCAGAAATTTTTTATTGGTGCTTTCGAGAAATTTTTTAGTGCCAAGTGGGTACCACGTGGTGCCCGCTCGGCACATCCGAGCTATCCAATGCGATTTTGGACGGCTCAAATTTGGAGAAAGAAAAAGGAAAGGGAAAGGGAAAGAGGAGGGGTGAGAAGAGAGAGAATGTGTCACTCTGAGCCGTCCAAAAGTGTATCGGACGGCTTGGGAGTGCCGAGCGAGCACCACGTGGAATATACCCGCTCGGCACTAGAAAAATTTCTCCTTATGTTAAAGAGTCATCAGAAAGCACCGAGAAATTTTTCAGTGCCAAGCGGGTATATCTCACGTGGTGCCCGCTCGGCACTCTCGAGCCGTCCAATGCACTTTTAGACAGCTTAGATTGAAACCTTCTCTCTCCTCTCACCCCTCCTCTTTCTCTCTCCTTTTCCTTTCTCTAAATTCGTGCAGTCCAAAATCGCATCGGACGGCTCGGATGTGCCAAGTGGACACCACATGGTACCCACTCGACACTGAAAATTTTCTCTTAGTGGAAGAAATGTCTGTCAAGTTAGAACGATTTTTTTATTACTGGGCTAGACCACTAGACCGACTAATTTGGTGGACCAATTCTACCCTCCACTATCACTAGAGGAAATATCATATGGATTGCTTCATCACAAAATTTGATATAATCCTCGCGAGCCGAACCCCAGACCAAAGACTTCTTGAAGGCATGATTATCAAGTGACTACCACGGGACCAAACCCTTTGAAAATCAACTTACGACGAATTCTTGGGTTAAAAATAACCCAAATGGGCATGATCAAGAAATGAAAAAAGAAATGGAGTAGACATCAGAAGGTGTAATTATGGGTCATGATCACTAAAAGAAAGTGATCTCCTTTTAACGGATAAACTAGACCATTCTAAACACAACCAAAAAAAGAAAACAGGGAATTACCAACTGTTACCATATATGCAAGGCTACAATGTGCAAAATAAATCTGGAATCTAATTAAGGGAGAAAATTTAAGCACTGGAATTGAATGAGGAGATTTCCTATATGCAAAAACCAATTGTAGGAGTTTTTTTTTAGATCCGGGGATGCTGCAAAGCAGCTCCTTGTAGAGCATTGTAGTGCACCACCACAGCCGTCCAAAAGTGTTTTTAACGGTCCGGATTAAAAATGAACTCTTTTAGAGAAAAATTAACTCTTCCCTTAATCCAGATTATTAATTGCCAAGATAGACGGTCCGAATATACAGGTCTCCCTACAGGGAGCTGCAGCATCCCCGGATCCTTTTTTATTGGGGTATAAACTCTTAGAGAAAACAAAACAGAGAAGAAGGAACTCACATTGAACGTTGTCGAGCCTCCATAGAACTGGGAGAAGAAATATCAATGGCTTCACTCAACTTGAACTGCTATCAATGGGTGGTGGAAACATATACAACTGATCTACAAACACCAAATCAAGTACACGAACCAGACTAATTAAGCACTACTCCCTTCCTCTGTTTTCAAAACAATTTCTTTCATTTTCATAGATGAAGCAACAAATGCAGACTATAACAACAACAACAGGGGAAAGAAAATACCAAAATACAAAATTTAGTAAAACCAAAAGCAGAATTCAGTGGAAACCCAGATGCCAAAATGGTTTATTGATCGTACCCAGATGAAGAGAATATGAAGAGAGAGGGTACAAACCTACAGCCCTACACAATATCAATGCTGCACAAATTATAGATGTTGCCACTTCAAAGCTGGTGATTGAGATGGAGAGAGAGCAGGTTGAGAGAGAGAGAGAGAGAGAGAGAGAGAGAGTGAGTGGGGGCCGGGGATGGAGAGAGAGCGCCAATATAGAGAGATGGTAACGTCTAATATTTCAATTTTCTACTTCTCATTAGTATTATACTGTTATATACTTTGATTCACCTACAGCCTTTTCGGTTGTGTTTTAGTTGAACTACCCACGAAAGACTTTCTCAACTACATTATTTAATTGAGAGAAACTTGTTATTTACAGCAGCAATCAATCGCGATCATTCAATAGTGTTCTGGACGGTCCGGAAAAAATAAAAAAATTCCGGGAAAAAATTTAACCATTTCCCGGAAAAGTTTCATTAACATTCGGATCGTTCAAAATACTGTTGGACGGTCGCGATTGGTTCCGTTATTCACGACTCCGCCGTTAAAAGATTTTCTCTATTTAATTTCACTACTCACCAACTTCGATCCTTTGATCCTTTCCTCTTTTCTGTGTTTCCACTTCATTTCATCATTCACTCAAAGTATTTGATCAAATCAAAAGTCTGTCTTCACTCTCTCAAAGACACTTGAGCCATAAGGAAGTTTAAAGTAGTGAGTCACCACTTCTCTTATTATGGTGTACGTGTTGGATCTTGCATTCCACAAAGAAGGGACAGAAGAGGGACAGGGAAATCGTATTTCTTACACAATGATTTTTTCCTCTCTTTTTTTGTCTGTCTTTTTTATTACGGAATTAATTAGCACGTATTTAGTATTTTATTAAATTTTTTTTTGCCAAAATGGTAACAATTTTATTGATAACAACGGAAATCACAAAATTAACAGATATGGTTATCTCATTCTAAATAACACCATAACCAATTAGGAGGTTTAGCTTCCCAAGTCTTCATGCCAGAGCCTCTCAATCCTGAACTTGCCAATAATAGAAAGCAAATTTGGAACCATAAATTTTATCGAAACAAAAATACTACGGACACAGATGTACATGCATAATTCTGAACATGAAATACATCTGTGTTCAAAACTATCCGATCTGTGCGTGGCCCATGTTTACAGTGTGGAACCTATGTACATCGAACGATTTTGGACACATTTGTGTTCGGATCTATGCATGAATGTTTGTGGCCATAACATTCTTTTCGGTGGAAAGGGATCCTCTTTGGTCCATGAAATTAAATAGACTGGATGGTCTAGTTTCCTTAACTTGAATTCTTCCTTGGCCCACTTTAACGATCTAAATCATTCAAGTTAATCGGAATATTTATCTTGACATAAATGAGTTCAATGTGTTCCATTATGATAGTGAAATAACTTTTTTTCAACTGGTATCCGACCAACGTACATGATTTTTTTATGTGATCGATGTTCTTTAATGAGTTTTAAAATATGAATAATTGAAATTCATTAAAAAAAAAAATCTCGGAAAGGACCCAATCTGATCATATTCCTCAAACAGAGAGGATCTCTTTCCAAATTTATTTGTAGCTCTCACTATCTTTTTACTCACTCAGTTTCTTAGGAGGGCGCTCGCACTTAGAGAAAATGCGGACTTCTGTACAGCCGCTGGATTGTGTTTTAAATGGTCTGGATTCACGAACTATCTATTCGCGCGAACAAATATTTGTTTGCGAATTCAAACAAATCAAAACACAATTCAGCGACTAAGATCGACGTTCGCATTTTTACTTATCTGAGGGCGCCCTCATAATGAGAAGCTGTATACTTTTACTTATCTGGGTGCTAGCTACGACTTCAGTTCAAAAGGCTATGAAAAGGGAATTGTTGATGCATGGATTGCGAATTTGCAACTATGATAAAAAGGTCATGACCAGGATGCACCAACCAAGTACGATCTCCCACGGCTAATCTGCTTAATTAGATTTTGGGCGTTTGGATACCTAATTAGCACTGTTCAAAAATATTGTGCATATTCATCACCCCTACACAAAAATTCTAGTTCCGTCTCTGCTAATATAATATGTGACTCTTGTGAAGAAAATAGTTGATACCCCATTAGTTAAGAAATCAAAAATGCGAGGCACATCACCTCAACCACCCCCCTCTAACATACAGGTGGACACCTGTATGTGAGAGAGGCGTGGTTGATGTGTGGTTTTAGGTGATGTGCCCCTAGAACCTACTCCCTCCGTCCCTATTCTTTAGTCCTTTTTGAGAGTCCGTGCCACTTTTCAATTAATTATGTCTTACAATCTATAATTTTTTTACGTGATTTTGAAAGCATCGTCTAAAAGAGCATATTGAGATCTATCAAACAAGATTTATATTGCATATAAATAGTATTACCAATTAAAAGTTATAATTAATTTTTTATCTGATTGGAATAGAACGAGGGACAAAAGAATGGAAACGGATGGAGTATTTTGATTAGCTTCTCTAGAAAAGCAACCTTAAAAGTTAAATGGACATATATTTCATACATGATCGAAGTTATTTCTTTCATTGACGTACATACTAATTTAATTATCCAGGCTTTGCTTTCATGTTTCGATTAAAACAGATAGTACTAGTACGTAGTTGGTAGATTAATAAATTAGGTTAATGAAAACAACAGATGTAGTGGGGATGGTTGAAAGTCTCATCTCACTTACAACTAAATAGGGAAAATTTTAGAACTTCCGGTTTAACAAAATGACATTTGATAAAAACATCTTACTTACTAAACAGGGAAAGAATACTAATTATTCGTTCTAGTTAGGTTTAAGATCCTGGGGTTAAACAAAAGAGCTGTGCTATCCACACAGATTTTTGTGCACAGATCGTGCACAGATTTCAATGTGGGTTCACTACGAGTCCCACACAAATAATCCGAGCTGTTCATTAAATGTAAAACATTTTTTCGAGTGTCCACGCAAAAAATCAACTCAATCCGATACATATAGAGGCTCAATCAAATGATCTAACTTTTCATTGAGATTTCAGGATAATGAAAAGTTAAATGATTGGATCGAGAGTCAATAGGTATCGGATTGAGCTGATTTTTTGTGGGAGCCCTTGAAAAAATATTTTACATTGAATGAACAGCTCGAATCATTCTTGTGGGCCCCACATAATGATCTGTGCATGATATGTGTATGAAAAATCTATGTCAATAGACTTTCTGTAAACAAAATGACATTTGATAAAAACATCTCATCTATATATCTTTCTCTTTTAATATTTTGCTACTTTTTATCAATGTCGCCACATATCTTGGCTATAATTCACTTATTTCATCTATATTCACAAGTTTCAATTTCGTCCCTGGCATTTTAATTGGATCATACAAGTCCTTATATTGAGGATATCGATCAACTCAATGCAAACCACATATCGCGCGCAAATGCGGAGCTATCAAGAGGGGTTTTGGAATTTGCCTCCCCACCGAAACTTTTTTATTACAATCCTCTCATTGATACCCACAAACATCAGCCTTCCGTCTTCGAGTTCAACAACACCACATTCACCTAGAGCGATCATTTTGAGTGATGAAGTTATCAAAACTAGGCTCTTGGAACCAAAATGGAATATGATTTGCTTTCAGATGCTTCACCAATATGGCATTTTACAATGAAAGGAAAATATTTCAATATTTGGTTTAGAATCAATCTTAGTTGATTTATAGAATTTAAAAGAAGGCCGAGTTCCATTTTGATCGATTGCTTTATATTATGTATGTGTTCTATGCTAATGAATAATTGAAGTTAAAACACATATGGTATTATGGATGACTAACATAGAAACATGTGTATGTTTTGGGGGTATCAAATAAGAATTTCATTATCATCAATTGAGGTTTTTTTAATTTGCCATCTTGATTTTAAATCATTGCTCGATCCTGAAAAATTATTTAACATGTTTGATTGTAGCTGAACTGGATTTGACGTTATTTATGGCATAAATAGAGAGAGAGGGGACATATAGAAACAAAATTATATTGTTTTACACGTTTGACAGAAGCAGAAATGGATTTTTTGACGTGGCTTACAACCGAAATAAAGAGGGAGGGGGCATTGAGGTAAAACCATTAATACTAGGACTAATTTGATCCAATTGGAAGTTCAGAGACGAAATTGAAACTGGTGAATATTTAGGACGAAATAAGTAGATTATCCTATAGCCTTTTGCCCTCTTTTTATTCTATTGCTCTCCTTGTGCATGCAGTCAAAGCGGTCGACCATATAATCATGCAATTTTAAGTAATGCGTACTCAATAACCAAGCAAAAAGTTAAATGAAATCAATCTCAATCTCTCTCTCTCTCTCTCTCTCTCTCTCTCTCTCTCTCTCTCTGTACGAGCAAGAAACCTATCTTACGGTGAGGCTCGAACCCAATAAAATATTTTTCTCGTGTGTGTTTAAATGGCAATAAAATATTTTTCTTTCATTTATTCAATGTTTTAGTTTTAGACATGCATGCAGTGGCTTATAGTTAATTATTGTTTCGGTTCTTTCACGCAGTCTTAACATTTTGTGTGGGTGTAGCAAAATAGAAAGATACCATTTAGAAGTATCGCTTTAGAGTGTCTTCAATGACATAATCAAAACTAATAGATTTTTAAAATTAATAATGTTGGTCTAAAATATTTCCAACTCTCTCTCTCTCTCCTGCTCTACTGAAAATTGAAAAATGAGTTTTTGACTATGGATTATTGTGGAACTTCACATTATTAATATTAACAACTTCTTAAATGGATAACCAAAAGATGAGATGACAAGTTTTTAATTATCTAATTTTGGTTATGTTATTGGAGATACCCTTAGAGCCCAAATTTGTTAGAGTCGAAAAAACATTTGGACACTGTTATACGCGCGTAACGCCCTCTTATATAGGGTAGGTCTCGCGTATGTACAGGTCCCACTGCATATGAGGAAACGACGGGTATAAGTTGGATTCATTGACAAAGTCTGATTATTTTTTTATTTTGTAACGAAAATTAAAAAGGCCTTAGGATCACCGTACAAAACGTAACGCCATGTTAGGGCACCTACTTCTATTTCTCTAATATCAAACCTAAAGTAGAGCTCACAAATAATTGCATTAGCTCAACCTAATGACCTTTTTTTCGTATGATAATTATATATATATATATATATATATATAGAGAGAGAGAGAGAGAGAGAGAGAGAGAGAGAGAGAGAGAGAATAAATTACCTCCGCCTGAGGAGGAGAAGGTTCCTTTCCCTCCAAACCAATCCCCCGGCACCACATCATCCACAGTGCCAAACCAAATGAAAATCATGTGTGGTGTCTAAACATGGGTTACTCTTCTACTCCTCCGGTAAAAATTTAACCATTGAAGGTTTTGAAAATTACCCACATGCCACAACACCCCATTATATCTCACCGATTAAAAAGTGGAACGTGCGACTAAACAAATACTCTCTCCGTCCATAAATAAATGTCTGGCCCACAAACTTAAACCTTCAAAAACATGCAATTTTTTTTGTAATTTTTTTTTTTACAATTTGAAAAAACTCATTAATATCTATTGATTTGTGAAAAAAATTTGAATTATTTAGCTAAACAAATGCATCTTTTTAGAGCCTAGGTTTGCGGTAAGAATATTTATTTGGGAACGAAGGGAGTACAATACGGCACATATTTGTGTACAAATTTTTGTGCGGCCCACTTTTGAATCTCACACAAATGATTTAATTTTAATACTACACATATTTGGCAGTGTTATCTTTAAAAATTGAGTATTCTGTTCATTAATGTTAAGATAACTTTTTGATCGGATAACTATTAAGAGATTGGGAATTGATTTTCACTCTTTTTTTACAATTCACACTTTTTTTTTTGTCTTTAACCACAAATCGTTTGTGCAGGACCCCGAAATGAGCCCCACTATTTTTAAGTGTTATACAAGTAGCTCGTAAAACTATTGATTTTTTTTTTTCTGGTATTAGAGTTGATTCAATAACTTTAGATTCACATGTTCCACTCTCAGACCAACCCAAAACTCCAAAAATTGAAATGAAATGGTTAAGGCCATTAGACAAATTTCACTGCCGGCTAATCAACAATACGAGTTAGGAAACAAATAAAGTCAATTTAAAACTTAAATTGTATTCAAAAATTTACGGATCCGGGGCTGCCGTAGTGCATCCCAATCCTCTCCCATACATAATACAAAAATTTACAACCTTAACCGTAAGAACCATAAGCAAAATACCAAAAGAAAGAGAGTACGAACTAAACATGGTTCCTCTCCCATACATAACAAAAGTGTACAACATTAGATCTCATACATGGTTCCTCTCCCAAAAATAAGCTTTGTTGTAATCTACAAATTTTAAGACATCAAAAAAAAGATGTGTATGGGGCCTCCATCATTAGATCCTGAATGAGCAATGGAATGAAAATAAAGTAAGAAGATGGCAAAATTTAAAAAAAGAAATGTTGTCATTTAGATTTTCGCATAGATATTTAATTAGTATCATGAATGTAGAACTTAATGTTTCAAGAACAAAAACATTAAGGTATGCATCTCAAACGACCTAGAGAAAAATTATAGTATCTCGTGCAGATTTTGATTTGTAGACACAGTTAAAACACTAGGTGATGAACTTGTACCGCCAACATTATCCCTGAAGGAAATATTTTTTTTACTAAGCATATAACTTCCTACGTGAACCATGTAATCATAAAAGCATAACACTTACCCGACTTGCTTTTGTATGTGACAAGTAGTTCTAGTATGCCCTGGTTGCTTGCAAATGCTACACTTCCTTTTTTTGCCCACATGATTCTCTTTGGGATGTTTTTGTCTGAGAGATTTAGGTTGACCCCTTGAAGCAACATGTGGCGCATCATGTAACGTAAATGTTATATTGATAGAAGTTGGGTACCGCCTTCAAGGAACAAAAGGTGTAACGATTGGTCAAATATATAGCATCAAAGGTAACAACATCCCCAAAATATTGGCATGCGAGCCTTGATCTTGAATCTGCCCAAAAACAATTTCCCATACAATTATTTTTATCCACTTGAATTGCATAGACAAATCTCGAATTTTTTGATTGGCAGGTTTTGAAATAGTTATACATTCTCCGTGCATCACCTTCTTTTAAAAGCTTTCTTCTCTTATTTCCCAAGTAATTTTGCACATCCATTGTCACGCAGCCAATTGGATTACCAACACCATTTTCTTGTTCTAAAATGGACACTATCTTTCGAGGGGGTACACCGGCATCATTGAGAACATCAATGAGATTTTTCTGAGCTGCATTTATTCCTCTATTGCCCCGAAGTAATAATGTACTTTTTGGAGAACACAACTCATGATTATGTTCGGTTACAAACTTACTCACAATCCATTTTTCATCATCTCTTCTTGTACTCATCATTGCTTTACATCCAATCATTGTTTTGTAGCGAGGTGCACCATTCTTACGCTTCTTGTGATAACTCGGACGACAAAATCCTTCTCTATAACAAGAAAATTCTACTCCAATCACTGACTTATCCTTAAGAGATCAGCGAGTTTGATTTTTCCAAATGCTAAAGCCCTTTCTTTTTGCATATGCTCCATAACAACTCATAGCATCTTCCCATTCCTCAAAAACCAAACCTATACATGGTTCTCGAGGACCCATGATCGAAGATGACTTAATAGGTTGAACTTTTTCCTTTTCTGAAAATTCTAGATCCTTGAAACCATCCATTGAATTTTCCTCAATAACAAACTCTTCCTCCAAAATTTCTCCACTAAATGTGTCTTCCATCACAATTCTACAATAGAATAACATGCTCACAATTTTTATAAGCAATAACAGGAAAAAAATAACATAAGAAACAAAACCTAATTTTTCACATCAGGTAACAAATACCTAGAGTTTTTGTTTATTGGGCTATATATTTTGGGTTTTGAGTGTGAGTTTTAGAGTTTGAGCTGGAAAAGGGATAGTACATAGAAGCCCTATATGTATTTCAGTGGTCGAAAAACTCCAAACAAACAAAAAATCGAACCTCATTACAGAGGTCCCATTTCACGCTAACACATACAGTATTTGTAACATTTGCACCTATTTTAAGGTTCAATTTTGTTTATAATACACACCAATGAGGTTCAATTTTATTTTAAGGGGTGTGTATTGTAGAATTTATTCTCATAACATGAATTTTGTTTGTCCTCATCCGGCCTATGAGGCGGGAACACACTTACCACTCTAAATTCCATGGACTCTCCACCCTCCTTCTGGGTTCGACACTGCTGTTGTATTTGTTGGTTTGTTGTTGTTTTTTTGGTTTTTTGTTGTACTTTTGTTGTTTTTTTGTATTTTCGGAACGATGGAGTTCCGATTCTTTGTACTTTATTTTTTTACTATATAAATATGATTATCTTGTTTGTAAAAACAAAAAAAAACACGTACTATGTTCTTACAATATTTACTTTGGATAGGATACAAGGCTAGAAAACCTTTTTGCCAAAAACATGAATTAATTCGTACTCTGGAGTACTATCATGAGGCATCATTGACACATGATATTTCAGTTAATGAGTTATCGCAACACACCTTACGTGAGTGATTTATTGTCTCTCAACAACCCAATTAAATATGGACCCAAGTCATTTATACCAAAATCATTAATCTATACCCCCGTTCCCTTCCCTTGTAATTTCCGCAGCAGAATCACCTAAAAGTTCCCGTGAGGCATTTTTGAGGATAAAAAAAAAATACGTAAAAGTATCTTTCCACCAATCCTGCGGTAGATGTGATTTGACTCCGTTAATTGTGCTGTAATGTCATAACAACAAAAGTCGGTACGTGATTTATAAGGAGTACCACGTCAAGTACTCCTCCAAAAGAATATACTAGTATGAGAAAAGAAAGAGATACAGAAGATGGAAACGTGAGCTTGTAATGTCTTTTGTTTTGGAAGCAAAGCAACCCACAAAGGCCAAAGCAACCCACAAAGCCCTGCAGGCCTTTTCGATTCTCCTTTATTGGCCGTCTCAGGACTCAATAGAAAACGCAAATAAAATATTGGAGAAAATGACGGCTAAGGACGTGTTTTAATAATTAATACTCGCCAAGGACATTTTCAGTATGAACAAATATTTTTAGTATATCCTTGACGGATATTATTTATCAAAACACGTCCTGGGCCATCATTTTTCCAAAACATTGCCATGCCATGAGATAACAAACTTGGATTTTCCATGTCAATATCAAACCATCCAACCTTTTAGACCTCTTGAAAAACTTCTATTTGTCACTTTTGAGATCATATACTTTACTACCAAAAAATCTAGCCTTACTGTATAGTTTTACCACACGGTAAAACAATACAATGAGGCTAGCACGGCTGTTTAACTACTACAATGACATAATTTTACCACACGGTAAAACAATACAATGAGACTAGCACGGCTGTTTAACTACTACAATGACATCAGAGAAATCTTGACTGATCCTTGATTTGCGGAAAAGTTAATCACCCTACTTTCTTTTGGGTAGGTAAAGTAGTTAAACATTTTGAAACTATACATATACAGTAAAAAAAAAAAAAAAAATTAAACACGCGCAAACATCTAGAAGACTAGAACTGATTAGCAATTCAGATGACATTGTAAAGTAAGTGATATTTGACTGATGTTATGTGCAACGACAAGTGTCCTGTCCAATGTTTTTTTGGTAAATGTTTTTGTTTTTTTTGGGGGTAAGTTATCCTGTCCAGTGTTGTCTATCCCTTTAAGTAAAATCAATGAATCATGTCATGGACTCTAATTGCAAGCATAGGACTTGTGAGCATGCTCTCTCCATCCCTTTTTACGTATCCAATTTTATAATTTCAACTTATTAAGGAGACAATCATAACATCTTTCATATCAATTTTTATCTCCAATTTTCAAAATTATCCCCCACTTTTACCCTATAACTTTTAAAAAAAAAAAATGATAATTGTACAAATTTTTATCCATGAACTTTTCAAAATGAACGCTTATAAATAGAGATAGCCTAAAATAGAATACGAGACTCTTATTGGGGACAGAGGGAGTATCTATATGGAAAAAGTAGTCCTTTTTTTTTTTTTTTTTTTTTTTTGAGTTTTGGGATCACATGATGCACGGCAGGAAAATTAGTGAAATTTCTTATCCTTGAGGTTCGTTCAAGTGGTCTGAACCGTTGGTTTGAAGGTGGAGATTGGGGATTCGAGCTCATGGAGGAGCGTGGTAGTAATTTAACTAAACTACTCATATCAAGGTCAAAACCAAACTGGCTCTATTAGCCCCAATCTTCCCAGTTTGAAGTAGAAACACTGAACTACACTTGGGAGACTTACACAAAGACAGTTTGATTGGAAATTAGAACATACAGCTACTAAAATGTACATGAAAAACAGAAAAGCAGAGGTTTAAAGTTGTTCGTAGCTTTACCCATTTCTTTCCCTTTACGAATACCCCCCCCCAAGTCGTGAGACATACCGAACAATTTTAGTTTGGACGTTCGGAAGAAAGTCCATAAAATGCTTAACCTGGCGTTTGAAAATTCTGAGTCCAGTGCACCGAACTTATAACATCGACATTATTTTGCCAGGTGCTGCATATTTCTAAACTTTGAGGAACTTCAATATATTACACACCAACAAACAATGGAAACAAAATCTTTAGACGAAAATTTTAACAACATACTTCAAGCATCTGATTCAGAACTTTTGTCTTCTTTAGGGGGTGCAAACTGCCTGCTAAGCCTGGATTTCATCCAGGGATCCAAAGGGGCTCTCTGCGGTGGTTGAGGGACTGGTGGCTTTGACTGCCTCAGCTCATTCTCTCTATCTATAAATCTGTTATGGAAGGCATAGTTCAATCACAAGAAAAGACTCAACAAACATCAAAGCAAATGGATTAACATATGGACCAAATATGAGAAAAACAAGGATTGTTGATGCAGCAAAATCTCAATTTGTCTGCTAGGAATAGAAGATACATGAAATAATCATTTCTTATCATGAGTTGGTCCGTATCATCTTCCCAACATAAAATTATCTTGCATAATAGTATGGTCCTGGCCAAGGGACTAATTCCTATCGCAACTGCCACATCCATGAACAAGTCCAATAAACACCATAGGAAGGGTTGTTGGGTTGGATTTGGCGCTACAATTCCAATAAGACACCAAAGATGCAGATGATTAAACATAGTTTGGGGATTACAGAAGATGCATTTGACCGCCCATTCCCCATTTGATATTCCAAGGAGAATGGCTATCTTTGGGTTCCCTTTAAGTTTTTCATGACAACCATCCCATACAAGAAAATTTGCTAGTATTCTCAGCGTCACTAGATTGACCCAAACAACTGCAAAGTACTCAGCAGTCAGCACTCGTAAAAAGTTTTTTTCCCATATCACTTTCCCTTGAGACTTTGTGCATCCCACAAATAAGGAAATTCATAAACTATCCAAATATATAACTCAACGTATGAAACAAGGCAAACAAAATCTCTCAATTGAATGACTGCAAAAACATAAAACAAGAATCTTACTCAATATATGCCATGGGTGCTGCATCACCAACTCGTATTCGTGTTCGGAGTAGTCGTGTGAATCCACCTGCTCTCTCTCTGTAACAACCAAATGTCAACCAAATGTTACAGCCAAGCCAATAAAAACTGAAACACCAAACAATCAAATCCTGCTTCTGGGTCTCAATTTGTCAGAGAATAATCTGCATCAGGATCAAAATAATCTACAGTCCCTTGAGTACCTGCTCCGGCATATGGAACTAAATATCGATCTGTAACAGTAAGTGATGAGATGCATTAGATTCACCTGTATCGGTAAGCCAGTTCTGTAAATAGCTTGTGGAGGACATCATCTCCCCGCACAAAGGCACCAGCACGCCTTGCAGCACAAAGAGTGCCCTGTAATGAATTGAGCAGAACATAATCGTACTGGCTTACAAAAATAGGTTTCACTGTACTAGTTAACTCATGAATGGGTGTCTTGTTTTGTTTCAACTTGCTTTCAAAAGAATAAAGTTCAAAACAGTAACTACCATGTTTGAACTATGTCGGGCTTCTTTGAAATTGGGCTCTGTTTTCTTCTATCATAGTTTTTTGGAAAACCTGTAGCTTTGAACTGACAACACTCCCAGGTTTACGGTCGTATTGTTTACAGTACGTTTCTCTTTGAAGTCGCATAACCATTAAAAGTACTGTAATAATCATACAATCTAACAATTAATGAAATTAAGTACAGGAATTATCAACGGGTTCAATAGATAACAAAGGCAGACAGTAAATAACCACATTAGAAAATTAAGTCGTCACACTATACACACTTAGAGCTTCTCCAACTTATTCTTATTTGGGTTGAGATTGCTATAACCTAGCATGAAGGTCCAAAAGTGGTGCTCGAATAGTTAATTCGGCACAAGGGTATATCTAAACCAAGAACTTTAGCCATAGCTAATGTGCCATTTTCTGCTTATTTTCCTCTATCAAAGCAAGAATTGATAACGTCACCACCACCCCAAACTCGGGATCCAGATAATGCCGACCAGAACACGCTGGATGCCTTTCCTCTCCTCTAGCAACCGACAGTACTCATTTAGTAATCAATATCCGCACCATCAATTTAAATTTCCCGGTTTGCCACTGCCTAGATAAGACTACAGGAGGGAAAAAGCTTACAAGGAATAGGGCATCCAAAACTCGAGAGGCTTAACAAAAAAATTTCATACTTTCGCTTGTTGCAGGTACCACCTAGAGGATACGATCTTTTTTGCTGCTTCTTTGAGAGGAGCAAAATGAAGAATCTAGAGTGAAACTTCTCCACGATGTATCATGACAAAAGAAGGGCCACGTTCGCATGGTTGTGATTAAATATTAGCGCCAATCACCAATCGTTCTATTCAAAAGAAGAAAAAAGAAATCATAGAAAAGAAACTAGATGAACACTGCCAAGATACAATTTGAGAATTGGTCCAAATTAAAAGTGAGAATGGGTCCAAGTCCAAAGATTGGAGGATATACTGCAAAATCAATATTTGACAATTTGCTCTGCTCAGAGGGAAAAATATTCAACAATACAAGAGGTATCTAATCCTAAATAAGATCTGAGGTATGCATCTTCAATTTGTGATAAGAGTTGAGGCTCTCTAGAAACAGGTTGCTCCGACAATGGAGTCCATTATCCCATTCCCATCATTGACAAATCAGACACAATAGAAAGAGGTGTGTTGGGATTTGTCCCACATCGGTTAATTATCTCCTCCAAGACTAGTATATAAGCCTGGGCAGCCTCTCCACTCTTTGCCAATTGGTTTACACACCTTGCGTCTTGGCTGTGCTTCACTGCAATAGCCTCGTCTCAAGGGTTTTGAGGAACAGCTTCAGTTGCGTGTGGTGTGAGTGCACCACTGATAACTATGCTGGTGGCAGACAGTCATATCTATCGTCTTCAAAGTAAAGAAGCAAAAGTGGAAGAACCTTCGTGCACTAACAGTATGATAACTACATATAAATGTGAAACATGCTAAGAGATTCAGAAATTACTTTCCCAAGAGATATAAGCACTGAATTTGAACGCATTGCTATAACATAAACACATTAGTTCTAGTTCTGCCCTCTATATATATGCAAAATAAACTTGTGTCTACAGGTCAGACATATATAAGATCATGACACATAACATACCTCTTTTCCAAGGTTTACCATGTTATCAGCAAGCCGCCGGACTTCTTTTGCCTAAAATGGATTAAGGAATGCAAGTACAAATTAATATCAAAATTTTACTACAAACTAGCTAGGTCCAAAAAATTCAATATGCCCCGAGTATACCTTCATTCGCAAAGTCTCAATAAATTAATATCTCAAACCATTCAATTAAGAAGTAGGTAAAGCAAATATGACACGTAAATCTGGCTTTCATAAAGAAATATCCATAGATTGAGCATGGGAATGAAATGAGCAAAACCTATCAGTAAAAAGGAAGATAGCCATACAGCCAAATTACTCATAACCCTCCAAAAAAAAAATTAACACAAAAGAAGGGACCAAATTTACAGGGATCAGAAGGGGTGACAAATGTTTTGATTACAACCTAGTCAAATATAGGTGAGTTCATGCTATATTTTTTTGTCTTCGAATTATTTGCCAAAATACCACTTGTTTCCGCTAAAAATACCATTTAGACAACAAAGTTAAGGGAAATGAGTTGTCTTGAATAGTGGGTAATTTCGGGGGAAGATACCGTTTAGCCAATAGCGTAAACTCATCCGATATATGATAAGTTCAAAAATCTTACAATTACTAGAATCAGCTAAAACGATAGCCCAATTGCCAAAAATTGGAAGAGAAAACCCAAAAGATTGGAAGTGGTGCAACCTTAGCCACAGTAGTTTCGATCCTCTCATGCTTCACCAATTGCGAAACCATTGTCCTGCAGTAACAAATCAACATCAACAAAATGCATACGTATTGAGGTTTAAACGTTATAATGCAGAGCAAGAAATGGAATTCGTAAAGAAGGATTGCGAACCTCAGCATCGAAAGCCGATGCCCCGTTGGACGGTTGAGCTTCCTCATCTTCGTCATGGTGATCGTGCACACACGCGAGAGAGAGAGAGAGAGAGAGAGAGAGAGAGAGAGTAAACTGAGAAACCCTAAAGCCTTTCTGGTCGACAGAGCGGAGAAGAAGAAATGAAGCGTAACGGCCGTGGAGGATGCGATCCTGGATTGGGCTATTTGGAGCCCAAACTCATGAATAATAATGAACCATGCTACTTGCATATATATTTTTCACTTACACATACATTTTTGTGGGGCCCATATCGGGGTCCTACAAAATGATCCGAATCGCTTATCTTTTTTAAAATATTTTTTGGAGAGTTCCTATAAAAAATCAGCTCTAATGAATAACGATAAGGGCTTTCTTAGAATTCGTAGGGCAAAACAAAATGATTTGTTCTACAATTTCTGAGAAAGTCCTTATCGATATCCGTTGAAACTGGTTTTTTACAAGAACCCTCCAACAAATGTTTTAAAAATATGAGCAGTTCGAATCATTTTGTGAGATCCCGATATGGGCCTCAAAAAAATGTATGTGCAAAATATATGCAAAAACATATGTGTGAGAATCATTACTGAATAAGAATACATAAATACTAACCACACAGAGAGTATGTACATAGATCGTGCACATACGGCTTGGTGGGGCCTACTACGGGGTCCCCACAAATGATCCAAGCCGTCCATTATCTTTAAAATAATTTTCTAAGTCATCACATGAAAAATCAGCTCAATCGAATTTCTCTAAATACTTAATCTAATCTTTCAAATTTTCGCTTAGACTTTAGGATTTTGAAATCCGAAGGAACATTTAGGCAATTGGATCAAACACTTGTAGGTATCTGATTGAGTTGATTTTTAGCGTGACATATTATAAAATCATTTTAAAACTAATGGACGGCTTGGATTGCTTGTGGGGACCCTATCGTGGGCCCCACAGAGCCTTACATGCACGATCTGTGCACATACAATCTGTGTGGTTAGCATTTCTGATAATAATAAGTCTCTATGTATCCGTGATTCTAAATTTTTTCAAAAATGATACTCACACAACAATCCAAACACAACAATTTATACAACCTCTCACATGCATGTGAGCTCCACACACACTACTATGTGTGGGCCCCACATGCATGTGAGAGGTTGTGTAAGTTGTTGTGTTTGGATCGTTGTGTGAGTAGCATTATCCAATTTTTTTTTTCCCCCGAAACCTAGTCATCGAAATCTATAAAACAAACTCCTTATTAAATGTGAAATTATGTTTTAAAAAAATTTACTTAGATGCAGACATCCTTTTTTTTTTTCACAATATAAACCCTATAATTTTTTTATTTGGAACAAAATAAATATTATTAATTATGAATTTACACTATTAATTTTGAATTTAGATAGAAATTAACACTACTAATTATTAATTTTACATTATTAATTGTGAATTTAGACACTGCTAATTATTAGTTTTAAAAATATAAATTTTATTAAAAATGGATATGTACAAATAAATAGTTATAAACATTATAGTATTTCTAAAGCTTTGAAAGTAAAAAGGAGAGAGAGAAGAGAAAGTAATGGAAGAGAGAGGAGAAAGGGTGAAAAATACGAAAGGGGAAGGAGAGAGAGAGGGTGGAAAATGTGCATGCAAGTGTGAGAGAAGACAAAGAGAGGGAGAAGGAGACACTGCATCAACATGCATGTGAGGGGAAGAGAGAGGTGCGGGAAAGTGAGGGAAAGAGCAGCGAGCGTAGAAATAGGACCTGCTGGGAAAGTAATTGAGACCTAGTGGAACACAATCCCCTTTGGTAGGACCGGTTGGGAATATTCCCCTTTTAATTATTGAAATTTATTTTCGCGTTTGATGGGACCTATGTGTAAGAATAAAAGCTACTGGTAAAAAGAAAGAAATAATTATCACACTTCCTTTTTATTTATTGACTAGGAAGAATCGATAGTCAAAATTGAGTTCTTAATTCAATCTTGGTTAGAGAAGCAACTTCTAAATAACAGTAGTGATCAGATTAAAAAGTAGGATACATAAAAAGGCGACCTAGGCAGTAGGTGACGCCCCCCGGCACGATATACCATAGACAGAGATAGACTTAAGGGCCTTTTTTTTTTTTTGATAAAATAGACTTAAGGGCCTTGGTGTTGTGGTAAAACAAAATAAAAGGGCTTTTGGTGTAATTTTATTCAAGTATATACAATTTCTAGTCGTATTACTTTGTTTGGAAGATGTAGAAAGGAAGTGAAAAGAAGAAATTTTTTTCTACCATTGTCTGGTTTGGAGAGAAATGAAAGAAAATAAAAAAATTCTACAATTGTTCATAGTACATTTTTTTTTTTCATTTTCTCCTATTTTTCTTTCTAAATAGATATGATTTCCAGTCATTATACTTTGTTTGGAAGATGTAGAAAGGAAGATAAAAGAAGAAACTTTTTTTACCATTATTTAGTTTGGAGAGAAGAAAGAAAATAAATTTTTTTAGAATTATTCATAGTACATTTTGTTTTTCCTTTCTCTTCTATTTTCCTTTCTCTTCTTTTCTCCAATCATTATCTTTAAAGTTCCAAACAAAGCATATAATGCCAACCCGGTTGCAAGCGGCAAGCCCAGAGACATCGACAACAACGACGAGGAGCCGATCACGTCGATCTCGTCGCCCGTCGTCGCCGGTCTCTCTCTCTCTCTCTCTTCGTGTGTGTGTGTATGTGTATGAGTGTATGTATGTTGATGTGTCTTTAGGTATTTGATGTATAGAATTCGAACTTGGTGAAGTAATGTAATAGTGTTTCATACGGCTTTCAACCTAAGCTGTTGATGGGTGGATTTCGTGTTTGTGATCATCTTGTTTAAGTTTGGATATTGGGTCTGGACTGGATTTCGTGTATGTTGATAGATTAATGTGGCATTGGGTCTGGACGGGTCTCGGATCTTCTTTTTCTTTTTCTTTTTTTTAAACTTCAATCCATAGTTTAGTGATTGACTGAAACGATTTGGCGTTATGATATTTCATTTTCTCCTGATTGTCTTAAACAAAAAAAATTCCCGCCACCCGACTAGCGCCTTTTATTAAAGGGAGGAGTATTTGAATGTTCTTTAGACCATTAACCAACTTGCATGAAGCCATCTCCAATGCAGGTTAATAGCGCAGTTAGACGCAAAGGGATGGAAAGTTGGCTGTTGTGGGTTTTGCTTTTCATAACAATTGTGGTTGCAGCCTGCGACCTCAATAACAACTTGTTTAGAAGATTATAGTTTATGTCTAGTGGTGGTAGATAGAATGGTATGTGCTCCATAGCAGTGAAGTACCTGGATATGATTGAAAACACATGCAAGATTTGCGAATAAGACCAGATGAAATAGTTATTGTTGGCCTTCAAGTGGCCAACGCCTATGTATTTGGTAATCGGATAATGTTTGGGGAGATTATGCAGTGGAGTGATATATGTATCTAAGAAAGAACAAAAGGAAATTCTTATACAATTAAGGGGAAAAGAAATTACATGTGAAGCGATTCGTTGCTGAAGATATCGAAAATCTACTTAGTGATCGTCAACAGAAGAGTACATAGCATTTGTGCGCAAAGCAATTGTCTCAAAATTTGACAAGGAAATCGTATATTTTCTTTTGTACATATTTTAACATAGAATAAAGAGATATAAAAAGCAAGTATGAGAGTGCTAACCATGTAAAATGAGTATGAGTGACGAGCTTTGTAGAAGAACAAAAACACCAGAAGAAGGCAATCATTACTCTTCGTTGTGCAATGAACTTAACCACCGAAAAATACGAGACCAAAGAAGGTACGCATGGGAAAAAGAGTGAATTTATTACTTGGTGGCAAACAGAAGAAAGCGTTTTTCTTCTTTGGAATGATGTTCTGCTCAGTATTTCAGTGGAAGTTCTTCTCCAATAGCCACTTATAGATAGAGGCACAAAAAACGAGCACTCTTTTTGAAGCAAGGCGCTGCTCTTTATTTAACTTTAAATTGGTATTCCTTTAATACTAGCTATTGATTGGATTAAGGACATTGATAGTTTGTTACATCATCTGCACATAACCGAAGCCCCTGAAATATGTCTTACAAAATCAAACTTTCAGAGCCCTAATTGGAATAATAAGGAAACGAAGAAGGCACTGATGAGACTGAGAGGAATAGGTGGAGGAAGTCAAATCCACTAATGAAGGAGGAGAGGAATGATTTGCTTTCTGTTGATATTGTGGATATTTTTAGGTCCTTGTTTGCTTTAAATTGCCTTTCATTTTGTTTTGTGCTTTGCTGAATATGATTATTTGGTACTTATCTAAAGGAAAAGTGTACTGGTTACCATTTGATGGATGGTTTAATGGTTCTTGAAATGGTAGATGTTTTTTGAATTTCTTTGTCTTAGTGTTTATGAGTTGTGAATTTCAACTAGCCTGAGTTTGAACCTTGAATGATTTGTCTATATTATATTTGCTATTTTGTGGACAACGTGCCCCTTGCTTCAATGAAGACCATGCCTCGTTTCTTGCCCTTCACTGAGACACCCGCACTTAGACTCTAGAGATCTTTGGTATCTCAGGGCACTAATTGCCTTTAACAATTGAGGGAGAGAAACGCAAACAATTGGCCACGTAAAAGGCTTGAATGAGATGAATCTGGCATTAACGTGACTATGGCCTATGGGTGCTTATACCTAGAGAGAAGGCAGTGTGAGGAATTGAATCAGTGCAAAATTTGTCACAAGAACTTTTGAGGGCTAGTATGCATTTATATTACACTCTCGCACCAATTCGTTTTATGTTGCATTAGTGGTGCCCTTCCAAAAGGACACAATCCACTTATCCCATTCCTTTTAAAATGGCTGTGTTGGTTGTGATTTAATATTCCCGTTAAGGGTATTTTTTTGCATAAAAAGTGTGGAAATTGGAAAACAACTGACCTCTTCTTTTTAAAGTAGTAGATATAGTGTATCTTGTTTTTCTCATGACAATATCTTATTGATATCAGGAAAATTCGCGATGTGCTACATGTCGTGCACAGGAGGACGACTGAGTACTACCATGGCAAAATCTTGTATGGCTTGAGGTCTGACAGCTCGTTAATGTCAAACTGTGCCTACCAAAGACTTGTACTAGTGAGTAACTTTATGATATCTTTAATATATGCTATTTGTGTATGTGTTTTACCCAAACCAACCTGAGATTACAAGGATTGGGTTCATTCAAGTGATGATTGCTTTAGTTTAGGTTTTTGTAGTAGCTCGAACCAATTCGACCCATGTGCACCTATGGTGGGCAATGGCTGTGGCTGTGGCGTGGCCTTCCGGAAAGATGGTGAACATCTTGATGGGTTTAGACCACTAGAGCTGGGAAGTGTGAAAGCTCATTGGAGCCTTAGAGAGAGGGATGGCAGTGGTAGGTATGATAGGCAAGGGATGATATCATGGGACTTGTTAGGTGGGTATGATACATCCTCCTAAGTGTCAGGTGGTTAGTGCCATGTGTCCTTTGAGGTGTTGGATGTCTTGGTCAATGCCCCCTCTCTCTTTGTCTTGTCAAGGTGGAGTCCTCCTTGTGGAGGGCGAGCTTAGGTTCCTTGATAGAACTCTTGCTCTGCCTTCCAAGCCAAATGCTTCCTTTGGTTCCAAGTCAAAGAAACCAAGGCCATGCTCCCAGCCTAGGATGCCATTGAACTCGTCATTAGTAGATCATAGAGTGGTTTACTGTTTTGGAGGGAACATCCTTCAATGAGGATGAGGAGGCAGTGCTACTTTGGAGCAGGGTATCATGAGTGAGGGCACTTTGGAGTGAGAACTAAGTGGAGGGTCGCTTAGTTGAGCCATGAGATTGGTTTGCATTGCGGACAATGGCTCTCAAGTATTTAACAAGGCATGGGGAGATGACTTTGATGTAGTACAACTGATTGATTACCAGGGCGCATCCATCCCGCGCCCGGGCGCACCATCGCGCGACAGACTGACTCCGTCGCGCGACGGTCCAACCTACCACCGACCTTTCTTGAGATGGACAGTTGGCCACCAATGCAACTCTCAGCAGGCCTCGTGGACTGGCTAAACCCCACTCCTGGCACCAACCAGATTCGCCCTTCCTCCCTATAAATACCCCACTCTTTCTTCTTTCAAAGGGTTCCAAGTTTTGAGGTCCAAAGGAAAATTACACACAACATCCTCCATACAAACCCTAATTTCAAGAGCATAGCTTGCTCTTTCTCCTCCATTATCAAACATCCAACCACTCAATCAAGCCTTCAAATCTCAAAGTTCAAACACCGTTCAAACTCAAAAGCCGAAGGTATAGCTTACCTTTGCTCTGCTCTTTGTTCTGATCCCTGAGGGGGGCTGGCAGGGCCAAGGCTGGTAATCAATACCAGTCCTGGTCCTAAAGCTGGCGAGGTTTCAAAAACCGTCATGGCAAGAACCAGCGCGCGATGGAGCCACTCTCTCGCGCGACGATTTCGATCATCGCGCGACGGTTCTCGAGGGGATTGGTGTCTTGCTGTTTTTGTATTTATTTACATATAGATCACTCTGCAAGCATGTTAAAAACCAGTTTACTGTTTTCCTTTGTTAGAAATTGCTAGTTGTAGTTCAATTTGCATGTTTTCTGTTTTGGAATACCCCTGGGATAATTCTGGACCTGTCCCAGAACCCAGAAATGTGTAAACCAAGCACTGGTCTGGTTGCGCCAGGGCGCAAACCATCCGGCGCCAGGGCGCACCATCGCGCGACAGACTCAGTCCATCGCGCGACAGTGCGCCAGGGCGCACCATCGCGCGCCAAGGCGCATCCTCGCGCGACAGAGTGAGTCCATCACGCGACAGTTTGCCTCTGACCAGTGAATGGCCTTGCACGGGTAGCTTGGCCTTAAGCCATTATTTTGTCCCCACACTGTTTATGGGGTGTTTTATTAATTTGTAGGGCTTTACAGCCTTTAAACTGTATATTATGCTGCTATATAAAATTGCGTGGTTTGTCCTGGGTGTGCACTGGTCCTTCCAGAGCCCAGATCGTTTGAGAATTAGAGTTGTGGGTTTAAGCTCACCGTCGCGCGTGTGTCTTGGAGTTGTGCGCGCAGGAGTAAACAACATGTAGTGACTTGCTCAATGCATGTTGGTTTCTTCCTGCGCACGTCAATCCAAAACAGAAGCCTCCTAGTTTGTTTAAACTCCCACAGCAGTCTGTTCTCATCCTATACTAACTGTTCATCCATGCCATCTATCACATCCTGCAAACATGTTACAGTTTTAATCCCCGATTAACTGTTCCCCCGCCCTAATTTGCTAAAAATTGATTAATCAAATAGAATCGCAAACAAACATTTTTCGTAAATGCCTAAGTAGAGACCGATCTCCGGATTGGGCGAGAGGAGTGCCATAAAACCCTTCCTCTCTCGTAACCTGGCTCCCGAACCCAGATATGGTTATGACGGACTGGTTCATTAATTTTTTCAAATCAAACAGCGCGGCAAGTGCTTCGAAATACGGTTCCTTGGGTATCGGACCTTCAAACCCGAGTGGCGACTCTGTATCTTCACGAGCGCTTGTCGTCCAGCTTCCAAAGCGCTCCCGCGAACCGACGGCATCTTTCCTTTCTCAAAAGGTGGGGAATGGAATCCCTTTCCCGGAGGAAAGAAAGATCGGGCAAATCGCATTTGCCCACAATGGCGACTCTGCTGGGGATCGAATCAATATTAGTCTATACTTAGAAGTTAATACGCTTGAGAACCATCCCACAAAAGCCTGTCCAAACAGTGAGCTTGGCGCTACCGAAGAAAGGATTGGTGATTTAACAGGACCTCGTGTCCGGCCATCTAATCTGGGGCTTTTCCGATTGTTCTCTCACGTAGTTTCCTCTAAGTATTGATTAATAAAGAGAGCCAAATTTGAAAAGGCATTTGCGAATTTGCGATTCTGTTCCATTAATCAAACTTTTTAGCATCTTCATTTGCATCGATGTGGGATAAGCCTCGTTGGATCGTTTTGGCAAGCCGGCACGGTTTACCGGAGCCCAGGGACCCCGAATGACCAACAACCTTCGACGATGATGAGTCATTCTACCGTTCGACTGTTGCTCTGCGATTACGCGGGCAGCGGGAGGTATATCTTGGCTCTAGTCCAAGGAACCTGTTACAAGCCAAAACCAGCCTTTGCATATACAAAGCATTAGAACTCTCCAAACTAGGACAGGTACCTACAGGGTAAGATTACTTGCATCTAACCCCCATATACTGTCTATGTGTTACTGTTTTCCCTATCGCATGTACTGTACATACATTATTTTGCATAGGAGCATGCTTACAATGGTTCTTTCTTTCGAGTTTGTCTTGCACAGTCTAAGACGTTGCTAAACCCGATGAGGAGTCGTTCATTCTGTCGAATGTTCGTTATCAATCGCAAAGTCCTTAGTTCAATGAGACTTTGAGAAATCAAAATTTACTACATCCTTGGCTCGTGCCTGGTTAAGAATTCAACCGAAAATATGGAACAACAAAAGTAGTGATGCCGTGTCATTGGCGCCACCCAGGTTGAAGTGCGAAGTCACTATACACCGCCGTGTTCAAGGTTAAGGTGCCATGTCATCACCACCAAGTTGTTCCAAATTCAAAGTTGAACCTTCAAATGGGACTAGTCGAAGATTTAGTCTATTTTGACATCTTTTAGGATCTGACGATCTACTCAGGGACACATGGCCGAAAAGAATTCTGAGGATTCTAGCAACGTCTGAAATTCGTGAGGCAAACTCGTCTCTGTTTTTGTACATACATACTGTTTTGCGTAGAAGCATGTTTAGGGCGGTTTCTAGGTTGTCTCTCTTTCGAGTTTGTCTTATGCCTATTAGGATGCTGCTAGGCCCAATGAAGAGTCGTGCATCTCGATGGTGCACGTTGCTAATTTTCAAAATCCTTGGATCAACAAGACTTTGGGAAATCAAACCTTTTTAAGTCTTTGGTTCATGTCCGATTGAAGTTTCAACCGAAAATAAGGAACCACAAAGTATGGATGCCGTGACACTGGCACTACCAAGGTTGAAGTGCGAAGTCACTATACACCGTCGTGTTCAAGGTTAAGGTGCCATGTCATCAATACCGAGTTGTTCTGAATTCAAAGTTGAAACTTCGAAAATGGAATAGTCAAAGGCTTAGACTGTTTTGACATCTCTTAGTGTTAGTCGATTCTAACAAAGGATACACCCTCGAAAAGAATTCCGAGAATTTTGGCAGCGTCCGAACATCATGAGACAGGCTCGTTTGTAGTTGTAGAGTCTAGGAGGACACCGACGATGTCATGTACATTGCATTCTAATTGCTGCAGGAACGTCACTGAGCTTTCAATTACTTTACTATCTAGTTTGGAACCATTGCACCGAACAAGAGAGTACCGAAAGGAAGAGCCAAACCTACTTGGGAACGTCTTCAGCATCCGGTTCAAAGGCTTGTCAGGCTAGATTCCCTGTCAATCACAACGGAGGCTTCTCCAAGTTCATTATTGGCCACCCTGCAGTCGGGTTCGCCATCGATATTGCAAAAAGTCACCCCGCTGGCTTCCCCATCTTCAGCTTCTTCATCAAGCTCCATTGAAAAACCTGCAATGGCAGATCAGCCGCAACCGCTCACTCTGGAAACCATGCTCATGAACCTCCAGAACAGTATCACTGCTATGCAACAGAGAGCCACTCAGACTGATGCCTCCATCTCCCGTTTGAATGACCTTATCAACACTCGTCTTCCATCAGCAGCTGAAGAGGAAGGCGAGGACGATGAGGATGTTCATGCAGAACATGTCTTTGTCGAGGATCCAAACCATGCAGGGCGTCTCATTGTTCAGCCCAACCCTAGAAAGGCTCGTGTGCCTGCTCCAAATCCAAACCCCGCTGTTGTTAGGCCTATTCAAAACCCTGACATAGCTGCTCTTATGGCCAAGATGGCTAAGCTGGAAGAAGCTGTTTCAAAATCCGAGAAGACCAGTGCAGGGGGAATTGACCTGGATCGTCTCTGTTTGTACCCTAATGCTAGGCTTCCTGACAAATTCAAGATGCCTGACTTGGTTAAGTTCGATGGGAGCGGCGATCCCAAAACTCACCTCTTTGGCTACCATGCTGCAATGAAGTTGCTTGGTGTGGAAAGTGAGGCCATGTCTCAGCTTTTTCCTCAAACTCTCTCTGGGCCTGCCTTCCATTGGTCCATGTCGCTCGACATCTCCAAAAGAAGAACTTGGGAGGATATTGGGGCTGCCTTTGTTGCACAGTACAACTACAACTCTCAGCTCAAGATGACCACTCGAGAGTTAGAATCCACCAAAATGGAAGCAAAAGAGTCCTTTGCGGATTTTGTTAAAAGGTGGAGAGCCAAAGCTGCTTTGATGACTGAGCGCCCGAGCGAGAGGGATCAACTTCGTATCATCTCTCGCAATCTTCAACCTGACTTCGCCAAGCACCTCGTGTTGGTTCAAGCATCTGCAAACTTTGAGACTTTCTTTGAGTCTGGCCTGGCCATTGAAGATGCACTGCAGAGTGGAATTCTGCCGAAGGGAGAGTCCTGCTCATAGAAAGCTAAGCCGAGGGCTTACTCTGGAAATAGTAGCACACTGTTTGGTGGAAGCAATTACGCCAATTCAACTACAAATGGGGACAACGCTGCTGCTTCCCCCAACCTTACAGCCGATGTCAATCAGGTTCAAAACACCCAAAGCTACCGGGCTCGAACCCAACCTCGAAGTTTCTCTGTCTTTGAGGCACCTCTGTCCGCAGTGATGGAAAAACTTGTCAAATCTGGGCATCTCAAGCCCTTGACCCCAACTTCTCCGCCAAAAGTCCTACCTTCCGGTTACAAGCCTCACCTCTTTTGTGCCTTCCACCAAATGCCTGGCCATCCCACTGATGCATGCTATCGTCTTCGACATGAGATTCAAGATCTCATTGACAATGGCACAGTTCATGTTCCACCAAAGCCTAACGTCATTTCCAACTCCTTGCCTCAACACAACTCTGACCCTCTGGTTGGTCAGATATCTATCATCTCTACTCAAATCAACCTCAGCTCTACCATATTCAACCCTAGCCACTATATCATCCCAGAAAGCCAACCCAAACCAATCGTATCCATCCCATTTCAACCAGAGGTCAACATGATGGCTGTAGGTTGGGCAGTTGAGGTCTTCACTGCTCGACACCTGGATTGACAATGATGGGGAGCTTGCAAAAGGGAAAACTGACCGGCTAAGGTCCATTGATCAAAGGAGCACCAAGTAGGTTTGGTTAAAGAAGCTGAGGAAGCCGAAGTGCTGTTGCTTGGGCCTGACACCCGCTGGATCCTACCTCTTTTTGTGGAAGCTATGGGTAGCTTTTTAAATATTACATTTTCACACCGCGTCTAGTTTGCATTGGCGTTTTGTCTGAGTCTGACACAGAGTCTTTTGCATTTGTCTAAGTCTAGCTCTGAGTCGGAGGTTGTGCCTCTTGGCCCTCCACGTCGTAGCTTTTGTTTCAAGTTTTGAGTCTGCTGTACTTGGCAACCCCGAGGGGCTTTCTTTATGCATTATCTTGCTTCTAAGTACTTCGCTGGTTTTTGAATAAATTGTGTCGACCCTGACGACGAAGGGATAGATTTCGATGGGATCATCCCCAAGGAAATGTGTTCCCTCGCCGAAAGGGAAGACGAAAGGCGTGCTCAGCCTAATAATTGAAATAGTAATTTTCAAATAAACTTGAAAGATGAAGTAGACCTCCAAATGGTTCAAAACTGGTTCAACATTGTCCCCAGAGGAGCATTGTGCCCGGTCAGACAGGTTCGAAGAATTCATCAATGACTTGGCATGGTCTCACAAAGACACGCCTGGTATTGATCTTGACATAAAGAAACATCGAATCCCTTTGCTACCGGATGCCAAGCCAAAAAGCAGAAGCTCAGAAGGTCCAGTGCCACATACCATGTTCAAGTTTGTTGGAACAGCCTTCCGCCAAGCACAAGTTCGAAATTGGCCTGAAGCAAGGCATGTCAATTGAAGCACTTTGGACCTTGCATCCATTTCATCTGGGGGTGTGGCCATTTCTTCGACCTCGGCGGCAATAAATTCAATACCTTGGTCGGCATGGATCAATTCAAAATCATTTTCCTTGAGAGAAGCTCGTTGGGCTGAAAACCCCAAGGGTGGGCAGTTCCAAGCAAAAGTTAGAGCAACCTGCTAGACCGAGAACCTATGAAGGCAGTTTAGGCAAAAGTAAAGGCAATATTTGAAAGCTCGCTAGACCGAAAACCCGAATGGGCGGTTCTAGGCAAAAGTTAGAGCGTAAAAGGTGAGGTAAAACACACGAGTGAACCTTGGCCTGAACTACGTTTTGACCTGATTCCCTAGCCTGGGATACGTAGGCAGTCTCTCTTTGAGACTCGGTCACAATCTATCAATTGGATCCATGGTTGACATTTGGTACACATCAAAGGTCGAAGAGGATCGAAGATCAAGCTGCATGGGAGGCGTCTGACGGGGAAAACCTTTTTGTCTTTCAGTTTTATTGCAAACTACTACTTTAATTTCAAAGCTGAGCATAAAGCCTTAAAAGAATTTAAGCATAAAAAATAGAACGAAATGCTGGCGAGGCCGAACGGCTCACAGTTTATTCTAAGTTCAGCGAAGTCTGATGTGAGCAGTTGCAGTAGCTTTGCAGTCATGTACACTAGTTTGAGGTTCACGTGCACTTGATTCGTAGTTATGTGCGTTGGTCTCAACCCTGCGCGCACTTTTTCAATTCGTACAGCAATCGATAGCAGTCAGCTACTGCCTTTGAGTCCTATTCAAAGGGCCTTTTGCCAAGTTTGGTCATACCGTGTAGACTTAATGTGACTGCACGGGGGTGTCGGTTTCTGTCCGGGCCTATACGAGTCATCGTTTGAGTCTTATGTCCATTTTTGTGACATTTTTCCAGTTTCTCTATCCATTTGTCTCATCGGGATGTTTTTCCCGATTTTGTCTATTATGCAGGTCTTTGTACCTTTTGCACTTTTCGCAAGTGTCAGTTTCATCTGCCTAAGGGACTATTATGAGTTTTGGCACTCTAATGCCCAAAATTTCATTATTTTCCATTTGTCTAAAGATCTGCATCGTATCCTTGGGATCTTTCTCCCTTTTTCGTTCGAGCTAGGCAAGCCTGTACATATATGTGTGTCTGTGTGTCGACTCAGTTCACTTGTCAATGCAAATTAGATATTAGCGCATGGTTTATATGTCAATAAACTGAAAAATGCAATTTTTACATTGCTACTCTTGCATCTACAATTCACAAGCTGTGGACTTTCTTGAGACAGTAGGGGCACGTCAGCCCAAGGCCAAACAAAGCATATCTCTGGGGCTTATCCACCCAAGCATCGAAGAAGGGGCATGCAGGTCCAATGCCACACCGCTCCTATATGTCACCTGGGCACGCCAGCCCGTTCAATGTCTCTCTATCTGGATGCGCATCTCAAAAGCAAAAGACAATAAAGTACTGGGGCTCAGTGATAGTCCTTAAGCATCGTTGTCCTTCTAGGAGCCACCCTTAGCTTGCATCTGCATTTTCAATTTGTGCACTTTGTTAGTATATACATCTTGGCATATTGTGTATGTCAATTGTTTAAACCAGGAAGGTGGCCAGAATGGTCGCCATCAAGACTTTGTTTCCCAAAGGATGCGATGCAATCTCCTGCGGTTTTGTTATTGTTGGTCAGCGGATGCGAAGAAATCTCCCTGAATCTCACGATTTGTTTCCCAAAGGATGCGATGCAATCTCCTGCGGTTTTGTTATTGTTGGTCAGCGGATGCGAAGAAATCTCCTTGAGTCCACGATTTGTTCGCCAACGGATGCGATCGAAAATCTCTTGTGGCATTGTTCAAATGGCAGGATGCAATAAAATCTTCTGTGGAACCGATTCAACGACAGCCGGTCCTGTCCAATGCAACGGCTTAATCATTTTGCACAATGATCTGGCCATCTCAAATCAACGACAGTCGGTCTTGTCCAATTCAGCGATGGTCAGTCATATCATCAACGACGGTCAGCCATATCGTCCTTCTCAATTCAGCAATGGTCAGCCATATCATCAACGACGGTCAGCCATATCGTCCTTCTCAATTCAACGATGGTCAGCCATATCATCAATGACAATCAGCCATCGCCTGTCTCTGTCAATTCAGCGATAACAACCTACCACGTCGCCTGTCTCTGTCCATTCAACGACGATAACCACATCGCCTGTCTCTGTCCATTCAGCGATGACAACCTACCACGTCACCTGTCTCTGTCCATTCAGCGACGACAACCACATCGCCTGTCTCTGTCCATCCAGCGATGACAACCAGCCATATCGTCCGTGTTCGCCCCGATCAACGACGATCCGAATATAATTCAATGGTCCGTCCATTCGCAACTAGTTGTTCCCCAGGAGAGTCCGCCTCGGCCTGCCTGATGAGCACCCAATATTGCAGATATTTGGTGCGACTAGTCCCGCTTTATATAGTTTTAACTTGCTTTTATTTAACTTCTATAGCGATATTGCACGTAAGGTGTGGTTTAGTAGTTTCAGGTAAAATGTATAAATAAGGCGCGTTTGAAGGCCAAGGAATGTTCCGAAAGCTTCCAAGTACCCGAAGACCCTGTCGGTCCCCTAAAATCTGTCTAAGTATGGAAAATTGACTTTCTGAAAAAGTTTTGATTTTCGAGATAAAAAATGGCGGTAATTGATCCTTGAATTTTTCTAAGAGTAACTACAAAGTTACAAGGTTTTATTCGAAGAGCAAGGTCATGTTTTGAGCCATTTTCTCTTGAGAAAAATGTGCAGTTTTCCATTTTGTACTAAAAGTGGGGGGTCGACATTTTGATCTAAATGGAATCATGAAATTCTGCTAATGCCATTGTTTCCAAATGGGGGGTACTTTCTTATTTTCATTAAATAAATTAAAGTAAAGGAAAGATAAAAGAAAGGTTTAAAATGTAGCCTTTACTTAAGTTTAGAGAATGAAAATAAGTGCTGAGAAGCTGTGAAGTTGCTGGGAGCTGTTTTGCTGAAGTTGAAGCCAACCTAAAATCTGCAGTTTTGAAGAATGTTATCGATAACATTCCATTTGTTATCGATAACATTGGTCCCATTTTGGTCCAGAAGTTGTCCAGAAGCAAGGGTATCGATAACATTTTGTTGGAGTTATCGATAACAATCTTCTCCGGGGAATCATTTGAAGGATGTTATCGATACCTTTCTTGATAGGTATCGATACCTTTCTTGATAGGTATCGATAACATTGGTCTCCTGCAGATATTTTTACTGCTTTTTGGACTTTCCATTTATGGAATACTTGCCACTTTTGGCAAGTTCAGGGATATTTTGTGGAGAGGAAAGGCTGAGTTGTATAAATACTCTCCCCTCTCTCTCTTAGCACATATCTACTTTATGTCCTAGTTTAAGTTCTCTCTCTTGGAGAGAACTCCATTAATGTCTTTTCAAGTTTCATGTCATTTCCTTCAAGAACCTTGGTAAGTCTTAGTTGTATGTTAATTTCTCGTTTATTAATATTGTAGCTACGCATTAGATTCTCCTTAATATCAAGTTTATTTTCATTTCTATCGATTAATCATGTTTTCTTCCTTAAGCAAGTTTTCTAGTCTTTTCATTATGTGTGAGTAGTCTTTTAGGCTCGGCCATAGGGTGAATAACACCTTGTGACTTATGTTAATCTTGCCTTTCTCAGCATAAGACTTGAGGTATGGTTTGGAAATGTGCGTGGTTCGCCTTTTACGTAACAAAACTTGTCGATGTTAACCTCCGGTGATCATATGCTAGCTCATATGGTTCCGTGAGCTATGTCTCGCCTCGTGTTTGCCAAAAGAACCAAAGAACTTGCTCGCTTTCCAAACTATACTTCTAGTTCTTGACCTTGATATTTGGTTTGAATTCAAGTCTTGGCGTTGTTAATCTCCGGTGATCATGTGCTTGCTCACATGGTTCCGAGAGCGATGTCACGCCTTGTGTTTAGCTTGTTATTCAAACTCTATATCAAGTCTAACCATTTTAACCGCTAAATCTTCCGGTTGATAGCCTAAGCCGTGCAATTCAACCGTGTTTTCATTGAGAAAGGTTGGATGGCCTAAGTTATGGGTGTTAGGAGCTTCTAGGCCTTGCCGCTTGTTTAATTTAGTTCAAACTCATTTTCTAGTCTTTTTCATAAGAGTATTTCTCACATTGCAAAGGACAATCAAAGTTGGTGGTCTTAACGCCACAAAACCTTACTTCTACAATCCAAACAAGCTATATTCGAGCTCCCTGTGGATCGACTCGGACTTCCTCACTATACTATGCAAATCTTTAGTTTTAGTCCGGTTAATAAATAATTGAATTTGACGGCCGTTTGGTAAACTTCAACGACTACCGAATCGGGCCGCAATCAAATTTTGGCGCCGTTGCCGGGGAATTCTTATTATAGCTTATTTGGAGGTTCGACAAACCACTGTAAGTACACCGTTTTTTTTTCCTTTGTGTAATTTGAACTCGACTTAGCGGATACCTCTAACCGAGCCACCAATTCGACTTGAGGTGTAACGAAGCTAGATTGAGCATCACTTGCCTTTTTATTGTCCATATAACGTGGTGGCGGCATAGCCCCTCTAACTTGTTTACTTTATGTCTTATCTATCTAATAGAATGGCGGCAACAAATTGGGAGACACACCCCAAAACTTTGCGGGATTATCTTTGTCCCAATCAAATTATCACACCCCACAAAACTTTGCGGGATTACCTTTTTCCCAATCAAACTTTCACATCCCCTTGCATAGCCACTCATGGTGCCAATGTTTTTAAAAGTCGTATGACCTTTACCAATTGGCTGGATCTCAAGAACCAACTTCAAACTTTTGCCGAAAGAGTGAATGAGTCATTTTATGCATGTTGGGGAAGATACAAGGACTTGCTCATTGCGGTCCCGAATCATGGCTTTGAAAATTTTCAAATTGCTAATTATTTTTATGATGGACTTTCTCAAAAGAGTCAACGATTCTTAAACTTGATATGCGATGGCAAACTTTTTGAAAAAGAACCCGTTGAAGCCTTAGATTTCTTTGATTGGTTGGCTCAAATTTTACAATCTCGGATTTTTGCTCAATATTGTCAAGAGTCCAACTCAAATGCCATGGAAGAGGAAATTGAGCCACCTATCTTTGTTGAAGATATTAGTTTAGATTGTGACAGCTTCTCAGAGTCTGCTTGGAGTGATGAGCCTTTTGATGAAATTGAGGTCCAAAATTCTCTCATGGATTCCCCTCTTTGTGATGATCCGGGGGAGAAATGCCTCACTGCTAAAGTTGTTTCTTTCGATCTCTCGTATCTTCATCCTTCCCCGGAGGAATTACTCCTTGCTCACGAGATGAAGATGCTTGACACATCGGGCATCTACTATGAAGATTCGTTGGCAAAGCCTCTCACCGTTAAGGAAATGGATGCCGAAGTGGATTACTTGTCTTCTTTGTTGGCTAAACAAGATGCTTATGATCCAATATTTGAAGAGTTAGAGCCCATGGAAGCTACAATTGTCCCTTCGAATTCTCTGTACCTTGATCTTCTCACCAGTAAGGAAATGGATGGCAAGGTAAATTCTTTCCACTCTTTGTTAGAAAAACAAGATGCATGTGGGCCTAATATTGAGAAGTTA
The DNA here is from genome assembly GCA_019656295.1 of Rhododendron mucronatum var. ripense. NCBI lineage: Eukaryota > Viridiplantae > Streptophyta > Magnoliopsida > Ericales > Ericaceae > Rhododendron > Rhododendron mucronatum. The sequence goes on from BPLT01000242.1 coordinate 95,303, forward strand.
CCAATCATACAACTAATTGATTTTCTTGGTGTTGAGGATATTGACTTGGTTTATAATCCTTCTATAGTAGAATTTCTCAACAATTTGAAAATTGATTTTGTTTGGGCTATGCACTTGGTGGAACTTAAATTTTTGAAACGAATTCGACAATTGCTTTACTCCAAGTATCTATTTTTGTGGCATGGTCGGATTCAATTTTTGAAGCAAAGTGTGGAGTGGAGTGCTATGTTAATTTTATTAGCTTTAGTTGGCAAAATAAATGTTCGAATCCCGCGTTTGGCTGAACGTACATAAACTCTTTCTTTCCCTTTCTCTCTTTTCTTTTTCTCTTTTGACGGTCCGGTATAGCCACCCATCTTTAGCTCAAAGTTGTTGCATAACTTGCTCTACGACACTATGAGTTAGATATGGGGAGAAAAGTAGTACTCGTGTAATCACGTGACGATTTGGTGGATTTAAATACTTGTCAATTTTTGAGCCTGGATAACATGAGCCGGGCGGTTCTAATGTCATTTGCTTCTTAGTAGGTAGTTGGTTCTTAAGTCTTTTGCAGGGTAAGCATGCTACCACACCAGCCTTGGTGGTTTAGGTCTAAAAGCTAGGGTGAGTGAGGCATTCAGGAGCCCTAAGCATGGGTGTGATTGCGTGTCACGGTTGTAAGACCAAGAAAGCCCCAGCGATGACCTTGTGTGACTAGCTATGGTTCTGATGGAGGAGCCGAAAGAGTGAGCCTTGAAAGCAGTTCCAATGACGAAGGGAAGCAATGACAAGAAAGCCTCCAACTTGGTCGAGGTATACGGGGGTTGACATTCCCCCGGAGGTACAATCTTTTGTTCTTTCCTCTCTTTACTTTTGTCTTCATGCTATGAGGACATAGCATCGTTTAAGTTGGGGGGAGGGATATATATGTTATATATATGTTCATGAGATCGACTTGTCTCATTTTTCTGCTTTTGGTAAAGTTTTCAATTTTTTTTTTTTGTGCAATCTTCCCTTGTTAGTAGTGATTTCGTTTGTTAGATACTTTACTTATGCTCAATTGTGTCAATGGCAAGAGTCATGTATCCACTCGAATTCGGTTGTGTGTTTGAATCCATGTCATATGCATATACATGAACTTTGATGAATAAGTTGAGCCTAAAAGTTATGTCAAGTGTTGTGCATCGCTTAGAGTTGAGATTCGTTTTGAAGCATCCCATGTTTTTAGTTCTCATTTCTCGCAATTGCGTAAATAATATCTTTTGTTCATGCTTGAATAGTGTATATATCTTTCATGCATCTTATTGGAGTTGCTAGCGTACTTAGGAAATGATTCAAGGCATTTTTGCTTGATTAAATCACATAAGAGTCATCTTGTCCTTGTTTTGAACCATAGTCCGAGTCTCTTCCGTTGTTCAAACCTAGGTAACCGGATGTTCGGAGGGTTGTTTGTCTATGGTTTTCAAAGATTCAAAGAGGTTTGGGGGTGGTGTGAATGTGATAGAAGTAGTTGGGATGTAAAAAGGCAAAGAATTGGTACATGATTCCCTATCTCTTCTCTCCTACTACAAAAGCTAAAGCCCAAATTTTCATCTTCTTCTCCAAAGCCCTCTAGATTGGCTCATCAATCTCTCTCGGTACAAATCTCAATTCAAATGACCCTATTCCTCAAAGAAAAAATCAAAGAAATGCTATGAAACAGCAAAAGTGGATTCGAAAAAGGGTTGAATACTTTGATGAGAGAATTGATGTGACCTCTGGGCTAGCATACATTTCAGATGAAAAAGAATCCAATGGAAAGGGAGAGCTCGATGCTCAATACCATGAGGAGCTAGATAAGGTTGACAACTATGTGTGTTTGAGTCGGTGGTAGTAGTTTTGGTAGGTCTTATATAGTAGTTGTTCTTTATTCTTCTTTGTAGTTTTATTAGGTGTTTGGCCGATATGTGGCCATGCCTTGGGTAGTTTAGGGTCGGTAGTGGCCAAGGGTAGATGAACCATGCAAGTATATGGCCACTACATTTTTGTAGTCCCTTTCCCTTTGTATCCAAGGTCGTTATAAGCTAATAAAGTCCTCCGTTGATCTTTTGTATGCTAATTAACTCCGTTTGATGCATGATTGATATTTATTACTTTTTGAGTATGATTTGTTCCTAGTCTTTTAACACTTGTCAATAATTAGCTTTCCTTTCATTCTTAGCGCTCCTTCGATAGCATGTGTAGCTTTTTGTCTCTGGCTATTGCATTTACTCGCTAGCACTTGTCATGGGATGTATCTTGTATCTTAATGTGTGAAAAGTCGAATAAAAGCGTATCTTTGTGAGTTTTGGAGTCAAAACTCTTTGTGGTGTATGCATGCTTGACTACACTAATATGGCATAGTTTGTTCGTCCAAGCTCATGGCATGTTTGTGCGTGGATTGAATGTGATCGGATTTGAGGGGTTGTTTTGGACTCTTGCCTAGTTGAAGTGGTTGAGCATAATCATTGTATCTTGAGTTTTGGGAGGATTGTTTTGCATAGCTTAAATGCATTTTGTTTTAGTTTGCTAGGGACTAGCAAAGTTCAAGTTGGGGGGTGTGATGAGCACCCAATATTGCAGATATTTGGTGCGACTAGTCCCGCTTTATATAGTTTTAACTTGCTTTTATTTAACTTCTATAGCGATATTGCACGTAAGGTGTGGTTTAGTAGTTTCAGGTAAAATGTATAAATAAGGCGCGTTTGAAGGCCAAGGAATGTTCCGAAAGCTTCCAAGTACCCGAAGACCCTGTCGGTCCCCTAAAATCTGTCTAAGTATGGAAAATTGACTTTCTGAAAAAGTTTTGATTTTCGAGATAAAAAATGGCGGTAATTGATCCTTGAATTTTTCTAAGAGTAACTACAAAGTTACAAGGTTTTATTCGAAGAGCAAGGTCATGTTTTGAGCCATTTTCTCTTGAGAAAAATGTGCAGTTTTCCATTTTGTACTAAAAGTGGGGGGTCGACATTTTGATCTAAATGGAATCATGAAATTCTGCTAATGCCATTGTTTCCAAATGGGGGGTACTTTCTTATTTTCATTAAATAAATTAAAGTAAAGGAAAGATAAAAGAAAGGTTTAAAATGTAGCCTTTACTTAAGTTTAGAGAATGAAAATAAGTGCTGAGAAGCTGTGAAGTTGCTGGGAGCTGTTTTGCTGAAGTTGAAGCCAACCTAAAATCTGCAGTTTTGAAGAATGTTATCGATAACATTCCATTTGTTATCGATAACATTGGTCCCATTTTGGTCCAGAAGTTGTCCAGAAGCAAGGGTATCGATAACATTTTGTTGGAGTTATCGATAACAATCTTCTCCGGGGAATCATTTGAAGGATGTTATCGATACCTTTCTTGATAGGTATCGATACCTTTCTTGATAGGTATCGATAACATTGGTCTCCTGCAGATATTTTTACTGCTTTTTGGACTTTCCATTTATGGAATACTTGCCACTTTTGGCAAGTTCAGGGATATTTTGTGGAGAGGAAAGGCTGAGTTGTATAAATACTCTCCCCTCTCTCTCTTAGCACATATCTACTTTATGTCCTAGTTTAAGTTCTCTCTCTTGGAGAGAACTCCATTAATGTCTTTTCAAGTTTCATGTCATTTCCTTCAAGAACCTTGGTAAGTCTTAGTTGTATGTTAATTTCTCGTTTATTAATATTGTAGCTACGCATTAGATTCTCCTTAATATCAAGTTTATTTTCATTTCTATCGATTAATCATGTTTTCTTCCTTAAGCAAGTTTTCTAGTCTTTTCATTATGTGTGAGTAGTCTTTTAGGCTCGGCCATAGGGTGAATAACACCTTGTGACTTATGTTAATCTTGCCTTTCTCAGCATAAGACTTGAGGTATGGTTTGGAAATGTGCGTGGTTCGCCTTTTACGTAACAAAACTTGTCGATGTTAACCTCCGGTGATCATATGCTAGCTCATATGGTTCCGTGAGCTATGTCTCGCCTCGTGTTTGCCAAAAGAACCAAAGAACTTGCTCGCTTTCCAAACTATACTTCTAGTTCTTGACCTTGATATTTGGTTTGAATTCAAGTCTTGGCGTTGTTAATCTCCGGTGATCATGTGCTTGCTCACATGGTTCCGAGAGCGATGTCACGCCTTGTGTTTAGCTTGTTATTCAAACTCTATATCAAGTCTAACCATTTTAACCGCTAAATCTTCCGGTTGATAGCCTAAGCCGTGCAATTCAACCGTGTTTTCATTGAGAAAGGTTGGATGGCCTAAGTTATGGGTGTTAGGAGCTTCTAGGCCTTGCCGCTTGTTTAATTTAGTTCAAACTCATTTTCTAGTCTTTTTCATAAGAGTATTTCTCACATTGCAAAGGACAATCAAAGTTGGTGGTCTTAACGCCACAAAACCTTACTTCTACAATCCAAACAAGCTATATTCGAGCTCCCTGTGGATCGACTCGGACTTCCTCACTATACTATGCAAATCTTTAGTTTTAGTCCGGTTAATAAATAATTGAATTTGACGGCCGTTTGGTAAACTTCAACGACTACCGAATCGGGCCGCAATCACTGCCCTGAACAACTACCTCTACATCAGTCTAGCTTCACGCGCATCTTCCAGCAACCTTATTGCTCTGTCTCGGATGGTCTTTGATAAGGAGATTGGCTCTGATTCTCAACAGATGGAATTCAACTTGCCTGACACGACCTACCTATGTTTGTTGGAATACTTTGTGCCGAGGATAGCTTGATCCCCAGCAACGACGGCCTGTCCCGTCCAAATCTGCAACGACAGCCTGTTCTGTCCAAATTCGATCAACAAGCGGCGATTCATTCGTCCACTTCTACTTCCATCCCCGGCAATGGACAGCCAGTCCATTCCACCGATCAGGTTCCTTAAGTTTACTTGTCTACTTTACTTGTATGCTTTGCTCTGGATTGCCTTGAGGGGTGTCTAGAATTCTTTGACGTTACTTGTACCAAGTTGATAGTGCTTCAAGTGCCGTCAAAGAGGGGCTACTGTAGACACCCCAATTTGGGCTTCCAGATTAGTTTACTTACGGTTTTTGATTCCCCGATGATGAAATGGATCAAGAACACCTTGGGAATGATAGTGTGTTTGAGCTTTGAGTGTTTGCAAAACCCTTGAACCTAACCTAGCCTAAGCCACTTCAAAAACCAAAAACCTTGCTGACCCGCGCCAGGGCGCATCCATCCCGCGCCCGGGCGCACCATCGCGCGACAGACTGACTCCGTCGCGCGACGGTCCAACCTACCACCGACCTTTCTTGAGATGGACAGTTGGCCACCAATGCAACTCTCAACAGGCCTCGTGGACTGGCTAAACCCCACTCCTGGCACCAACCAGATTCGCCCTTCCTCCCTATAAATACCCCACTCTTTCTTCTTTCAAAGGGTTCCAAGTTTTGAGGTCCAAAGGAAAATTACACACAACATCCTCCATACAAACCCTAATTTCGAGAGCATAGCTTGCTCTTTCTCCTCCATTATCAAACATCCAACCACTCAATCAAGCCTTCAAATCTCAAAGTTCAAACCCCGTTCAAACTCAAAAGCCGAAGGTATAGCTTACCTTTGCTCTGCTCTTTGTTCTGATCCCTGATGGAGGCTGGCAGGGCCAAGGCTGGTAATCAATACCAGTCCTGGTCCTAAAGCTGGCGAGGTTTCAAAAACCGTCATGGCAAGAACCAGCGCGCGATGGAGCCACTCTCTCGCGCGACAATTTCGATCATCGCGCGACGGTTCTCGTGGGGATTGGTGTCTTGCTGTTTTTGTATTTATTTACATATAGATCACTCTGCAAGCATGTTAAAAACCAGTTTACTGTTTTCCTTTGTTAGAAATTGCTAGTTGTAGTTCAATTTGCATGTTTTCTGTTTTGGAATACCCCTGGGATAATTCTGGATCTGTCCCAGAACCCAGAAATGTGTAAACCAAGCACTGGTCTGGTTGCGCCAGGGCGCAAACCATCCTGCGCCAGGGCGCACCATGGCGCGACAGACTCAGTTCATCGCGCGACAGTGCGCCAGGGCGCACCATCGCGCGCCAAGGCGCATCCTCGCGCGACAGAGTGAGTCCATCGCGCGACAGTTTGCCTCTGATCAGTGAATGGCCTTGCACGGGTAGCTTGGCCTTAAGCCATTATTTTGTCCCCACACTGTTTATGGGGTGTTTTATTAATTTGTAGGGCTTTACAGCCTTTAAACTGTTGCTGCTATATAAAATTGCGTGGTTTGTCCTGGGTGTGCACTGGTCCTTCCAGAGCCCAGATCGTTTGAGAATTAGAGTTGTGGGTTTAAGCTCACCGTCGCGCGTGTGTCTTGGAGTTGTGCGCGCAGGAGTAAACAACATGTAGTGACTTGCTCAGTGCATGTTGGTTTCTTCCTGCGCACGTCACTCCAAAACAGAAGCCTCCTAGTTTGTTTAAACTCCCATAGCAGTCTGTTCTCATCCTATACTAACTGTTCATCCATGCCATCTATCACATCCTGCAAACATGTTACAGTTTTAATCCCCGATTAACTGTTCCCCCGCCCTAATTTGCTAAGAATTGATTAATCAAACAGAATCGCAAACAAACATTTTTCGCAAATGCCTAAGTAGAGACCGATCTCCGAATTGGGCGAGAGGGGTGCCATAAAACCCTTCCTCTCTCGTAACCTGGCTCCCGAACCCAGATACGGTTATGACGGACTGGTTCATTAATTTTTTCAAATCAAACAGCGCGGCAAGTGCTTCGAAATACGGTTCCTTGGGTGTCGGACCTTCAAACCCGAGTGGCGACTCTGTATCTTCACGAGCGCTTGTCGTCCAGCTTCCAAAGGGCTCCCGCGAACCGGCAGCATCTTTCCTTTCTCAAAAGGTGGGGAATGGAATCCCTTTCCCGGAGGAAAGAAAGATCGGGCAAATCGCATTTGCCCACAGGATTGATGTTTGCTTTTTTGTAAAAAAAAAAGGTGCAAAGGATGATCTGATTGCCGATATACGTCAATTACAAGCATTGGTCCAGACGTTTGTTGATCGATATCGGCTTCAGACTGATATAATGGACATTTAATCGGATTTTGATTGCTTGTTTTTTCTTTGTGGTCTGGCACTTGACCTCACAAAGACGGCAAATGGAGCTAGCTTTTTTCGGTAACGTTAATTGCTTTATTGTTTTGCTAAAGTTACAAATAAATTTTTTTAATAGCATGTAAACTTTGTTATTTCAGGAAAAGGTCTTATGTCATCCTGTATTCCTTCCGTTTATGGATGATAATGACTTGCATTCCTTCTTCCTCGAGTTGAATAACTTTAAAGGGATTAACTCCAATATTTTTTATAAAATGCTAACGAGATATACAATACACGATTGGGAGAATTGCTTCAACAATCATCCAATTCTTTCCCAAGTTCTTTCTTATCAGTCAAATAATCGTAACCCTCACACCTCCTAGACGGTTGTTGCTACCTCTACCTCCCAACTACGTGTTTTTCCCCCAATCTCCTAGGCTTGGGCTCTTGCCCCTACCTCCTAGTCGAGTGCTAGTGCCTCTGCATCCTAGTCGCATGCTAGTTCCTCTGCCTCTGCCTCTCAGCTGTGTGCTAGTGCCTCTGCCTCCAAGTCGAGTGCTCTTGTCTCCGCCTCCCAGTCGTGTGCTAGGATGTCCGCCTTCCAGAGGCGAACTCCTGTAGGCCCGTGCTCCTGCCTTCGCCTCTCAGTCTCATTCTCTTGCCTCTGCGTTCCAGGCACGTGCTCTGCATTTGCCTTACAATCACGTGTTACTATCTCTTAGCAGAGTGCTACTGTTTTCACCTCCCAAGTACCTGCCTCTTACCTCCACCTCTCAAGTGCAACAAATTGATTCCGCATCTCACTGTACAATAAAAAGTCAAAATGCTATCGTCCATCGCCATAATCATGTAAGATAAGTTTTTTGAGATGTGGAATCAAGTTGTTGCATCTGGGAGGTGGAGGGAGAGGCAGGCGCTTGGGAGATAGGAACAGTAGCACTTTGTTAGGAGACATGAACAGTAGCACATGACTGGGAGGTAGAAGCAGGAGTACGCGCTTGGAAGGTAGGGGCAAGAGTATGCGCTTGGAAGGCGGAGGCAAGAGCACGGGACTGGAAGGGATACGTCTCTAGAAGGCGGAGGCACTAGCACACGGCTGGGAGGAGAGCACTCAGTTGGGAGGCAGAGGCACTAGCACGCGGCTGTAAGGCAGTGGCAGAGGGACTAGCACGTGGCTGGGAGACAGAGGCACTAGCACCCGACAGGGAGGTATGGGCAGGAGCCCAAGGCTTGGAGACGAGGGGAAGAGCACGTAGCTGGGAGGTAGAGTTAGCAACAACCGTCTGGGAGGGTTTAGAGTTAAAGATTATTTGACTGATGAGAAATAACTTGGGAAAGAATTGGGTGATTATTGAAGTAGTTCTCCCAATTGCGTATTGTATATCTCGTTAGCATCTTATCAAAAGCATTTGAGTTAATCCCTTTAAAGTTATTCAACTTGAGGGAGAAGGATTGCAAATCCTTATCATCCATAAACAAAAGGGAATGCAGGATAACTTAATACATTTTCCTGAAATAACAAAGTTTACATGCTATTAAAATCTCGTGTTTATAACTTTTGCAAAACTATAAAGCAATTATCATTACCGGAAAAAGCTAACTCCATTTGCCGCCTTTGTGGGGTCAAGTGTCAAACCTCAAAGGAAAAAGAAGCAATCAAGATCCGGTGAAATGTTCACTATATTAGTCTGGAGCCGATATCGGTCGACGAATGAGTGGACCAATGCTTGCAATTGACGTACGTCAGCAATCAGACCATCCCTCGCACCTTTTTTTTTTTTTAATGGGAAAGCAAATATCAATCCTAGTGTTTCTCGTGGTAATATCTAAGCGCACCGAGTAGTTGAAGAGAGAGTGGTAAGGATGATTCTTCGATTGTTTCTCAAATGAACTGAGGAAGAGTTCTTCTGTCAAATTGGTATGAAGTTGACGGGTGTAAGTCAAAATTTTCCTAAGGAAAAATCATAAGGTGTGTTAGTTTGTAAAATATTTCATTATTATATTCAGTCTCCCTATGACGTATACCTACCTTATCTACCTTTCTTCCTTACTGCTCAAAATCTTCACCCAGTTTACTCTTTTCTTTGTCCACCAAAATATTTACTCAGTTTACTTTTTCTTTCTCCATTCAAAATCTTAACATTTTTCTACCTTTCTTTCTCTACCCCAAACCTTATCCATTTGGTTATGGGGGAAATTAAAACTACTCTTTGTAGATTGATGTAAGATTCTTGTTATACGGTCCAATCCGCATCTAGCGACTGGTTCGATGGAGATATGGCCTCTAATGTGCTGAGATTTGACAAAAAAAAAAAAGGGTTTCATTTCTACTATTTGGGGAGAAGATGATGCTAAACGGGCTGTGCAATACTACACCAATACTGGAGTGAACATAGTTGGGTTTTACGAGTTGGAGGGTTGTTATTTTGCTGATAGTGCCTTGAATACCAAGAAGGAAGGAGCTGCTACCTATTATTTTAATGGTCAAATAACTGCATCCTATACATGGGTAGTAGCTCCTTCGAGTTGCTTCTTTGTATTCGAGGCACTATCAGCAAGTAACAACCCTCCAACTCGTAAAACCCAAATATGTTCACCCCAATATTGGTGTAGTATTGAGCAGCCCGTTTAGCATCATCTTCTCCCCAAACACTAGAAATGAAATTTGTTTTTTTGCTTTGATCAAATTCTGGCACATTGGAGGCCATCTGTCAATCGAACTAGTCGCTAGATGCGGATTGGACCGTATAACGAGAATTTAACTTCAATCTACAAAGATTAGTCTTAATTTCCTCCATAACCAAACGGTTAAGGTTTTGAGTGGACAAAGGTAGAAAAAGGTTAAGATTTTGAGTGGACAAAGAAGTAAAGTGGGTAAAGATTTTGAGTGGACAAAGAAGTAAAGTTGGTAAAGATTTTGAGCAGTAAGAAAGAAAAGATATAAGTTACCATGGAACTGAATATACTAATGGAGTATTTTACAAACGAACACACCTTATGATTTTTTCTTAGGAAAATTTTGACTTACACCCCCCCCCCCCCCCCCCCCCCCCCCCTCCTCAACTTCATTTTTTTGAGACTTGCACCCCCTTAACTTTCAACCAAACTGATAAAAGACCCTTTCTCAGTTCGTTTGAGAAACGATAGAAGAAACATCTCTTTCTCTCTCTTCGACTATTCAGTGCACTCGGAGTCCAGATCTACGTTGTTCGAATATCAACAATTGCTACAATTACTTGATAGTAATTGTGGGGTTTCATGCACTGCTACTGTAAGTATCTTCAATATTTGTTTGTTGTATGTGTAAATTAGTGCTATACTTGTAGTTTATACGTTTGTTGATGACCTTTTTTGTGTAGTGGACTACGGATTTGCTAAGATAACGGACCCTACACTACAAGTAGATTAGGTTTAGTGAATTTACAAAAGAAAAATTGGGATTTTTTTTATGTTTGCCTTTTTTTTTACACTAAATAAATGATTGCACATTCTATGAATGGTGGTCCCTCGTTTTGAATTTTTAAAGGTTTTTATTTAGGATGACTGAATTTGTGTCTATTCAATAATACCATGGGGGTTACTTTAAGCGTACCTTTAATGACCCCTCCGTACATTAAGCTCTGTTGGAGATCATATGCGTAGAAATAATCACCAAGCCAAAACAACATATGTCCGACTGGCACGAGTTTGGGACCAAGCCTTCACAGGATACCACACTCACACTCTTTGGGGATGGCTCGCCACTTACGCTTTTCTAGGTTATAGAGAAGAGAACAGGGTCAAAGCTTGAGCCCACCAAAATAGTTTTTGTAGAGACCTGTTCCTAATTTGAATTTATTTAATTTTGTAATGTGGATGTGTAACTATATTAATAATTTGAAAGCCATGGATTTTTTCATATGTGTATATCGGGGGAAGCGCTTTCTCCTGTTATGAGTCTTCTCAGAACATGGTTAGGATGATGGAGCCTTCGAGTGTGGAAATGGAAGTCCTGCACACTTAGCACCCGCGTTGGTGCCGAGCCCGGATCGTTAGGAGTCAGGGAAAGGCACTCCGACGATCAAGTCAATACAGAGGAGAGAAAGGGGAAAGTTCAGAGTAGGTATAAGAGTTTTTGGGGAGAGAAAAGCTTACCTTCTTTTGAAAGAAGAGCACTTCTTTTATAGGCAAAGGTAACTTGGAGCCCAACCCACGTGTGAGCACCATGCGCTCGGTGGTTGGGGCTAAGGTGAGATGCTCAGATAGGCCTATTCTTATCCAAAAGCTTGTCCCGAGCTCTGCTTTCCGCTCATTTGCCAAGTTGGGCGGTGTCACGGCAGTTTCCATCCACCTGTTGGCCTTTAGCTGTACCGACACCTTCAACTCTTCCTGGCTTCCTCTCCAAGACAGGGGACTGCGGTAGCTCGGCATCTGGTTATATATCCGGACGCGTACGTCTGGCAGCATGGCTAGGACGCCCCATTACGTCAAGTAACCTTGGTCCGGCGAGAGCATGCCGAGCAAAAGGAGATTGCTGAGCCTACCGGACATGGTTAAACTCTTGGACCTTTGGTTCTTAGTATCGGATGGGACGAACCTAGTTCGGCGAGTCGTCTCGACAACAATAGTTTGGCAAACATCCCAAGTATCAAGTAGCCTTGGTCCGGCGATCACCCTTCAGACACTTTGGTGAAGGACCAGTCCACCCCCTGACGAACGAGCTCAGCAATCCTTCTCATGTTCGGCGGTGCGCCCGGCAGCAAGCTCCTGACAATATTCCAAGTCAACAGCAAACGAGTCATCGGTCAACCCGTAGACCTCTGGGGTTGACCGTTGCCTAGGTGACGTGGCTAAACCCTCTGGTCCTTATCCGAACCCGGCCACCACTTTTATGTACAGTGTCAGTATGTATGATTGATTAGACTCAATTTTTTTGCGCCATGGACGAGTTGTTGGGACCCACATGTTATGGACATTTCTTAATAAAATTTTTAGAGTTAATTATGGGTGCCGCTAAATCCACGACATCAATTGTTGGAGCCACGACTAATATATGGAACAGACGTATTTACCCTTTGAAAGTAATTCATTCATCTTGTCCACCGACTCGCCTTTTCGCATCTTCATTTCTCTCTCTTCTACATTGAAACTCTCCCACCATTGCTCCTCTCTAAATTAGACTACACAATCTCCCTTCCTTAGTTACTGGGTTTCACAATCACATTTTATATGTCTTTCCAGATTAATTTTCCAACAAGAAGATGATAGCTTGAACACCTGATCTATACCCAGTTGAAGAACGCCTAAAATGGGTCTTCTCAATGAAGCTCTTGTCTGCAATTTCTTCCCACGCCAAACCAAGATTTCTCTCTCATTAAGATCCATTGACGTCCTTTTTCCCTCTCCAATGCTTCATTGTTTCGGAAACGAAGTAGAAGAAAGGGAAAGACGATGGGTACTGGGTAGTCTGGTTTTGGAGAGAGAGACAGACGGAGAGAAGATATGACCAAAGGGGGTAAGCACGTGGGTGAATCCTCATTTTCTAAAACTTCTATTAAGGGTAAATATGCCATTTTGGACATATGGTCGTGGCTCCAACAAAAGGAGTCGTGGATTTAGCAGCTCCCTTAATTATTAGTGATTGTTAGCTTTAAGGAACCAAAGTGTATTGACTTATAAACATATCAATTGGTGAAGGAATTACTAACTACTTGGAGGGGACTAGTGCAATTTTTACATGTATAAGTTGGAGACATAAGAGAACTCAACGCCATTTCTCTTCTTTCTCTTTTTTTTTTTTTCCCATTGCTCTCTCTCTCTCTCTCTCTCTCTCTCTCTCTCTCTCTCTCTCTCTCTCTCTCTCTCTCTCTCCAACACCATAAACCCTAGACTTCAACCCCAAAATTGAAGACCAAGGCTAGCGACTTTCACAAAGGGCGAAGAGGAAACATTGATCTACGGAAAGAGAACTACGCATCAATCCAAACAACGTTGCCTTCAGACAACTTCGGGGATCCCTAGCGAATTGGGGCTTTTCTCCTCTTGGTAGGGTTTTCTACTAGTCTCTCTAAAATGCAAGTTACCATGTATGAAAATAATTAATGTTGAGAGTTCAAGCATGATAATTAAGGGAAAAAAAAGCCCTAATTTGAGTTCTATGGTACAAGTTTAAAATTTTACATATGAATTGCAATTTATGGGTTCAATGTGTAGTCTAATGCGAAAAAAGTATTGTGCCTCAGAGTATTTGTGGTTCTTAACATGAGGATTATGTTTCACCTTTTCATACTAGTGGTATTTCAAAGCCCTATATGATTGCTCGATGTGTTTTTCTTTCTTGGAGTTTTGTGAAGAGCTTGTTTGAAGGATTTTAGATATGTGTTTATCTTTGTTTGGCAAAAATGGAAAGCAGTTAAAGAGTTGAGTTGTTTAAGTGAATAAAAATGATGAAGTCTATGTAAGTCTATAAAATTTGATTTTTGGACGTTTGAATTTTTCTTGATGTCTCTGGTGTATGTTAAGAATTTGATATTGATAGCAGTTACATGTTGGATTTGGATTTGATACTAGTTATTTGAGCTAGTGAGCCATGTATGGGAGGCCAGCAAGGATTAGCATTGACAAACACTATGGTGGAGATAACTTTTGTTCTTTGACGAGTTTATCTAAGTGTTGTTTTGTTGGGCCTTGAAGGCTATCTTTTGACTACATGTATATATAATCCATTGGCATGTAAGGAAAATGTTAAAAGTACTCTACTGAAGAAATGTTTTGCTCATCCAAAAAAAAAAATGTTTTGCTGTCTTTTTTCAAATGGAAAGGAAAGCTTGTACTTTCTTTTGTAGTTTAAGGCCTATGCATGGAACCTATTTTGTTAAGGAGTTTGTAATTAAGTGTGATCTACTACATGGTGTAATTATATCGTTTAGGGCTCGATTGGATGTGTTATAAGTTTTTGGTGTATTATTTATGAAGGGGGGATAAAATAGTAAGGGGTATTAGTTAAGAAGGGAGGGTCCACATTGATGTAATATTTATAGATGGTGTATTAAAAAGTAGATGATTTGGATGATGTATTAAAGAATGTGGATAAAATAATACGACGTTTGGATGAAGGATAAATTGGGTGTATAAGAAATGGTGTATAATGCAAAAAGCTATGAAATGACTCATTTGCCCTTGTACAGTATGAAATTAGATTATTCATTACATTAATTGAATAATTACAGAACCAAATATGTTTAATTACTTTTTGACATTTATGCTATAATAAGTTATTTTACTAAAAAAATTAAATAATAAAACTTTTTTTTACTTGTCTTACTCTTTATTATACTTAAAAAATAGGAGTAATTAATTTTTACCTCCTCTTCTCTAACACACGTTTCCCCTTTTATTATTATTTTTTTTTGCTCGGCAAACGAAACGATTTTATTAACTCGACAAGGGAACATCGAGAGGAAAACAAGGGTGAGTCAACACTTACTCACCCGCACAACAAGGACGAAAAAGCAAAAGAAAGAGCATCCAACCGAAAGTTGGAAGCAATAACACCTCAAAATACAACTTAGAGCTTCAACATACGGATTCCACCAAGAAAGCTCCGAAAATCCTCCACCGAATAAACCTTTATGTCATACTTAGCTTTCATCCACATAGCCACCCTTATCTTAACAGCCTCCCCAACCTCACCTGCGGACCTTATAACATACGTTTCCCTTTTTATTATTACATTGTGTTAATTAAAAAACAGCTTTCCAACCACTCTCTTCTTCTCTCCCTTTTTTCCCAGAGAGAAACCCAGATTACCTTGACCTTCTCTCTCTCTCTCTCTCACCATCTCTGACCGTCTCTTTCTCTCTCGTGGGTTCTCCCTCACTTTCTTCTCCACCAATTCTCTTCTTCTCCTTCTGCGCGATTTCTAGGGCTTTGGTGTGGAAAATCCGAAATTCTATTCTCCCTCTGGCTCACAATTGGCTCACAGCGGCGGCGGCGATTCACGGTGGCGACGCGCAGTAGTAGTGGCGATGGGAGTTAGTTAAGGTAAGGTTTTGGAAATTTTGAATTGTGTAGCAGTTTGGTTGTTGGATTTCCCATTTTTTTTAAAACTGGGTTTAGGTTTTCTGGGCTAGGGTATTGGGGGTTGGAGATAAAGTGAAGAGGATGAAGAGGGGGGATAAAGGAGGGCAGAAAGGTCAGAAAAATACTTGTACACAGCCGGATTATTTATTGCTCGGTCCAGAGGTAGCCATATTTTAGTACCTCATCCACTGGATTGGGGTGTATACGGGAAGAAGGGGGAGAAGCTAATACAGGTGCAAATTGGGTTGCCAAAGCAACCTAAACCAGTCCCATCACCCTTTAACCGGGTGTATTCAACAATACACCTTGCCAAAGCTGCATCCAATCGGCCCCTTAATGTATCTATGGCACACACACACACACACACACACACACACACACACACACACATATATATATATATATATATATATATATATATATGTTTCTTTTGTAATGGTGAAGAGTGTCAGTTGTCTTATGTTAAAATGTCCCAGGTTTTGTCATTGGTGTTGTCCACTTAGAAAAGTCCACGAAACAGACATCACCTTTCGAATTTTTATATAAATTCTTTTAATTTTGGTTAGACTTATAAAATAGAATGAAAGGAAATTGTTTTTATTTATTTGGCAATAAAACTTTTTTTTTTATTGAGCTTAAAATGACATAATCGGTTTATAAGTCATGACAGTTTTGCCACCCTGTGGGAAAGAGATGCTATAACTTCCAGGCGACAACTTCTCCTCCTCAGACAACCACCGGAGTCATGGACACGGTAACATTGCAACCAAACACCAACGAACCCCTCATGTAAATTGCAAGTACTCCTCCTTTTGCTCTCCATAACTTCGTCCTTCCTATGCAAATCAATGGCGATGACATGATGACATTGAGAGACTTATTACTGCCGCCACCAGATCTACAGCTGCTGCTTCCTTCTCAATTGGCTGGCCCAAAAGACCCACTCGATGTTTTTGTCCCTCCCCCCAAACACAAATTATAGGAATCTCTGTTGCAAATAAAAAGCATAACCACAAATTAGGGCAAAATTCGAAAGTTGGTTGGGCGATAAATAGTGATTTCTTTATCGTCTTAGCACGAAAAGTTGCAAACAAACAAAGAAGAAATTAGGGCAATATTCAAAAGGATCACGCTTTCATTCTTGGGAGGAACAATAACAATTAATTAAATGGGAGGAATAATTAATTAAACAGGAGAAAACTATAATATCGATGACAAATTGTGGAGATCCAGAGCAAATAAGAGTTTCGAATGTCCAGAATATGGCTGCACACGGTCCGGATCGGAACGGATTCCTTTGAAATCAATCCTAATCCGCGAGTCACAGTTTTTTGAAAATAAAATCCGTGGACCAAAAGTCTCACAGTTCGATTCCGGTTTTGTCCACGGATTGCATCAACTAACCACATTTCATATTCTCTGTGATCTTCCATGTAAAAGTAAAAGTACCTCAATGAAAAAACAGTTCCAGCACTTCAATACATGATTCAATAGTTCCCATTCCACTTCCGGTCCCATTAAAAACAACACAGTAAAGTCCTTCAATAAAAAGAAAAAACAGTTCCAGCTATAATCACTTCAATAAAAAAATTTAAAAAAAAGTAGATCTTCCATTCTCTAAAGTGTGTCAACCAGCAAGATATGAAACTCATTCTTGAATTGGATTAAGAGAAATCTTTTCTAGAGCTACAATAAGTGTAAAATTATAATTAATTACTATCTCACATGAAAAGTGTAAAAATTAGTACTATATTCCATGCGAAAACACACTTAGTACTATAGACTAAAATTATAATTAATTACTATGGTAGACAAGGAAATATTGTACTAATTTACACATACTATTAATGGATGATAAAGATACTTACAGTAGCAATGCATGAAATCCCACGATCACTATGAAGTAATTGTGGCGATTGTGTTCGAACAACGTAGATATGGATTCCGAGCGCAATAGTCGAAGAGGGAGTGGTAGAGAGAGTATAGAGAAAAGGATGTTTCTTCGATCGTTTCTCAAACGAACTGAGGAAATGTCTTTCTGTCAGTTCGGTTGAAAGTTGAAGGGGTACAAATATCAAAAATTGAAGTTGAAGGGGGTGTAAGTAACATTCTCCTTAGAAAAAAAAACATAAGGCGTGATAGTTCGTAAAATACTCCATTAGCATATTCAGTCCACAAGCAATGTATACCTATCTTATATACCTTACGGCTCAAAACCTTTACCCAGTTTGCTACTTTCTTTGTCCACTCAAAATCTTTATCCAATTTACTTCATCTTTCTCCAGTCAGAATCTCAACATTTTCTACCTTTATTCTTTGTCCACCCAAAACCTTATCCGTTTGGTTATGGAGGAAATTAAGACTACTCTATGTGGATTGAAGCTAGATTCTTATTATCCAATACAATCCACATCCACCAACTGGTTCAATGGCCTCCAATGTATTGGAATTTGACCCAAAAAAAAAAAAAAAAAGTTTCATTTCTAGTGTTTTGGTGGGGGGGGGCGGGGGGGGGGGGGGGGGGGGGGGGGGGGGGGGGTTAGTGCCTCGAATTCCAAGAAAGAACTTTAAGGAGCTGCTACCCATGTATAGGATGCAGTTATTTGACCAAGGTTGAAACGGGTTCCCAACCGAGGTGACCCAAGGCTTTCATGGTACTCTCAGGTAAGCAATTTCGATAGTTTCCACTGGAACACCGTGATCTAAACCTAATGGTGTCCCTATGAAAACTATCGAAATTGCTTACCTGAGAGTACCCTAGAAGCCTTGGGACACCTCAGTTGGGATCCCGTTCCAATCTTGGTCAAATAACTACATCCTATACATGAGTAGCAACTACTTCAAGCTCTTTCTTGGTATTCGAGACACTATGAGCAGATAACGACTCTCTACCTCGTAAAACCCAAATATGTTCACTCTAGTACAGGTGTAGTTTTGAGCAGCTCATTTAGCATATCTCCTCTCCCAAATACTAGAAATGAAACACTTTGTTGTCAAATCCCAGCACATTGGAGGCTAGCGAACCGGATTGGACCATTTAACAAGAATCTAACTTCAATCTACAAAGAGTTAATTTCCTCCATAACCAAACAGATAAGATTTTGGGTGAACAAAGAATAAAAATAGAAAAAAGTTAAGATTTTGAGTGTACAAAGAAGTAAACTGGGTAAAGATTTTGAGATTTTAAGTGGACAAAGAAAAGAGTAAATTGGGTAAAGATTTTGAGCCGTAAAGAAGAAAGGTATGTTTTACAAGGGTACTGAATATACTAATGAAGTACCTTACAAACTAACCTGCCATATGATTTTTTCATAGTAGAATTTTATCTTACACCTCCTTCAACTTCATTTTTTGATACTTGGAACCCCTCAAGAGGACACTTCCTCAGTTTGTTTTGAAAAAGGATCAAACAAACATCTATTTCTCTATAATCTCTCCACCACCATCTTTTCGACTACTCAGTGCGCTCGAAGTCCAGATCTACAATTGCTACAATTATTTCATAGTGATCGTGGTTTTCATGCTGCTAGTCTGCTACCGTAAGACGTAAGTATCTTTAACATTTGTTATTAGTATGTGTAAATTAGTGTTTGTATCTGTAGTTTATACATAATGCTTATCTGACTGTGGACTCTTTGTTGACACTATCGCCTAATTGCAAAAAATATTTGAACCACCCTCATTAATATGGCAAACAAGAAACAAAATCTCCTACATCTAAAACCTGGAATGTAACCACAACTATATGAACCCGTACGAAACCTTTCCGGAAACCAAAAATGCCTAATAGAATCCAACCCCAAATTGAGCTATTAAACCATTGTCCGCTCCCTGCTCTGAATTTTCCTACACAAAGAGAGACTCCACTTAGTTTCCATAGCAATGGTTTGATTCATAAGCCAGAAACTGATAATTAGTAGACCAAAGTAAAAAAAGAACTAATTACCTTGAGAGCAATAGTCTCTATGAGCTCCTCTTTGGCCATTCCTATACCAGTATCTTCCCCACAGGACTACATAAATCCATTACAGAGAAATTTATTGTAAACCAAGAACTCATACGTACCATTGAATAGTATTAACATACATGATACTATGATAGTGATGGTCCCATTGTCGGGGTCCGGTTTGATACGAATCGCTAGTTCCCCAGCATCCCCAAGAAAAGAGCGGTCATTCACACTTAAAAATCTCAACTTATCAAGGGCTTCACTTGCATCACTGCTGGCACATAATAACAAACCAAGAACAGATCTGCACAAGAAAAGTCTGAAATTTATGCAAGAAGTTTTGTTTGCATGAATTAGCAGACGAAGACGTGTAGGCACTGTTCTAAAAAAAAACCAATCAATCACAAAAGTAAAATCAAAGATACGGAGACATAGTAGACTAAAGAAAAATCGAAATGAAATGTATTCAACTTCCATCCCATTGAATATCAAACTTCCTGACGGAAATTACACCATAATAACCGTATAAATTTTGAAAAGGGCCGACACAAATATTTTTACATCTTTGTGTACTAATTAATCATTGAATCAAGATATGCTCGAGGAACGTCTTTGAACGAAAAAAAAAATGAGGATCATGTTTCAGTAATGCTTAAAGCTCGATTCTAGTAAAATCAAAAAGTAACTTTCTTGGCTGATTAGTTGAAGCCTGATACCTATCTAATCAAACCATGTATGGAAATAATATCGAAAGTGTAGGAAGAGTACCAGGGAATTACTACTAAAAGAGTGACCATTAAAAGCTGAAGCTCCTTTATAAGATATATATGTCCTTCAGTGGTTACTGGAAAGTAATCACAACATTCATCACGAATGTGAACTACATAACACGGACAAGTGACAATTACAGATGGCAATCAGACCCGTCTTGCCCCGAGCAGGTTTTTCACCACCTTTTTTGGGTATTGGGTCGGGATAAAAATACTAAAACCCAGCCAGGTTCGAGTAGGCTTCGGGGTGATAGTACCCCGCCCCGATATACCTACCCCGAAATGTATTTATTTATAAAATTATTCTTTTATCCTAATCTAATTATCATTAATACTTCAAATTTTATATTTTTACCCTAATATTATTATCATTATACTAAAAAACCATTATATTCTTACCTTTATATTTTCACCATTATACTAAACTAACACTTTATTTATACTTATTTTCTTTTAGATTAGCAATTTTTTTAATTTTTTACAAAGCGGGACGGGTAAACCCTTGCCCGATCGGGGGAGGAATAGGGGTACCCAAAAATTACCCGGTCGGGGCCAGGTAATAAATTCCGGGCCGGGGTCGCGGTACGCAAAATCCCCGCTCCGTCCCGCCCCGTTGCCATTCCTAATGACAATGCTAATTGAACTTAGAGGCACATGTCATTCAACTTCTTTTATATATTCCTGATTTCTCATTTAATGGGCATGCACAGTACATAGTTCTTACTATGATCAGATGGAGTTTTTTTAATAACCTGTAAGGTTCTTCGCCATTCAAAAAAAAATCCTGTAAGGTTCCTCACTTCAAAAAGTTCCAGTATACCCACAAAACCTAAATACAATAGAATGTGTCAATTGGTGGAGAACTGATTCTTACAATCTAAGTTTTTGAATTATTTTGAAAATAGAGGTGGCTTAAGATTTTCAAAGAAATTTGTTAATCATTATAACACACCCTTTTTTTCCTTCTAGTTCTTGAGATATTTTACTTTAGGTTTTATAAAAACTTGTACATTGTGTTTCTTGTGGACTTATTTATCATCCCGGAAAATGGTTCTACATTGACCAAATAGGGCAAAGTAAGACAATTTGAAACACGAAACAAAAAAAAATAACAAAATAGAAGAAATCACTGAAAATTGATCAAAATCCATTCTCCACAATAAAAGACGCTGGGAATAAGAGATGTTTCAAGCAAGAGGTAACTCAAAGAGCCCAAAAGCTTATTTAGGATTTGCAAGCAACAATAACCATATCAAGTAGGGTCAAACCAGAACATCTCTTTGTTAAGTGCAATACCAGAATCAGAACCACCCCAAAATCTTCCATCAAACAAAACTCAGGTGCTCCGGCAACAATGGGCGGCAAAGCTCAGAAGCCCCTGCAACGATCTGCGGCTCTGTCCAAAAAAAAAAGGGCAATTTTACACAGAGGACCTAATTAAAAATACTCCACCCTAAGCAGTCAAAGCATTCTCTTCTGCAATTTTGTTCGCCAGGTCAAAAAATACTCCAAGATTTTCTCCCTCGCTTCGCGATCTATCCCTGGAATGTAATGACCATAAGCAGATGCAAAGAAGGAAAATGGGGATACACATGTTAAATGGGCATATGATGAAGAGAGAATGTGCACCGTGGTGAACTGGCGGTGCACACTACAAGGAAGGGCATGATAAATTGCAAAGGGAAGGAATTATTAGCTACATAAATCACATCATAGACGGAAAACTTGCTTTAACAATTTTTCAACCAGACAAATCCTTCCAAATGCAGTACAGTCCATTAGTAGATACTACAAAGCAACGGTAGGAATTTTGCATATAAGCAATTTAAAGATATCAAGCAAAACGGGAGGGAAGGGGAAAAGAAGGGGTGGCGGACGAGGAAGCTCAAGGAGTGAAACCTTGTACTGCCATCACTCGCCCAATACGCCGTGGCCGACGAGAAAATAGACTTCCACAGTAACAAGTCTATTTTCTCTTTCAACTAAGAACTCGAAGTTACACCCTCTTATGCTGCTAAAGGACTAGGTCTTCATAAATGAGGAAGGGAACAACTAGAGTACATTAGTCCCCGATCCCTCGCACAAGTGGCCAAGGGTATCTGTCAGCATACCATTTGGAGACAGATCTCATACACCAAACTGAACATGCAGGGCTGCTAACACGCACATCCCAACCAAGGTCAACCAATGCATTTTTAGTGCGCATACATGCGAAAAGAAGATTGGAGAACAACAATTAAGACACTTACAAGAGAAAGCTACTCTCGAACACAAAGCGGTGCGGTACGATATGAGATCGGGAAGACACGACAAAAGCATCCAACATCAAGTGGTTCACCATATTAGGGGACCTGTCCGTATAGAGATGAACCCGAACTACGGTGGTGTGAAGCCGTTGATATCGGAAGGTGAGATCTCCAAACCAGTCACACCACGTCAAGCAGAAATCTTCTCCATCTAAATGATCAAGTTGTTGTTCACCGGGATGATCGAGCAACAGGAAACTTTGAAGCTGAGAGTCGAGACCTCTAATGGCACCTCCGTACAGTAAGTCCTGCCGGAGATCATATGCGTAGAAATAATCAGCAAGCCAAAACAACATATGTCCGACTGCCACGGGTTTGCAACCAGGCCATCCTGGGAGACCACACTCTGCGGGGATGACTCGCCATGTACGCTTTTCTAGGATATAGAGAAGGAGAAAAGAGTCAAATCTTGAGCCCAGCAAAATAGTTTTGCCACCCTGAGCTGAGGAGACGCTATAACTTCCAGCATCCTCTTGCTCGTTCTCATGCCTTGTTCCAAAAATGAGATCCTCGCCATCATCGACTACTACGGCGAATACGCCAATATCTTCAAGAAGCATAGGAGGACGTGGCAAACGACTCCACACAGGAAACAAAGCTTTGGTGTCCAGGACCTCGGCCCAGAAGCCAGGGGGGCATGTATCAGGATTTACACCACCAAAGACATATATCTTGTCGTCTACAACCACGGAGGCGGGAGTAATTCTAGCACGCAGCATGCTAGGACCGGGAGTCCAGGTTTTGTTATCGGTACAAAGCACATTGACAAATCTACGGGGACGAGAAAAGAACCCTGATCCTTCTGAACCACAATAACCACCACCTAGACAGTAAACAAAATGAGACCCCCCACTGTTGAGAGCAACAAAGCTGGATACCTTACGGTCACATTTATTCTCCGCAAGCGCAACGAGCATGCCACCGCATTCTTCTTCGTGCTCACAGGCGACAGCTTGGGTTGCTTTCTCCAGCTCCTCCTCAGACAACCACCAGGAGTCGGCGACGAGGTAACATTGCAACCAAACACCAACGAGCCCCTCATGTAAATCGCAAGGACGACTCCTTTTGTCCTTCATATCCTCGTCCTTCCTATGCAAATCAGTGGCGATGACATAGAGAGACTTATTAATGCCGCCACCAGATCCTTTTATTTCTGGTAAGAGTCCAACTTCTGCGGCTGCTGCTGATTCCTTCTCAATTGCCTGGCCAAAAGACCCACTTGATGTTGCTGCCCCTCCCCCCAAACACAAGGAATCACTGTTGCAAATAAAAAGCATAACCACAAATTAGGGCAAAATTCGAGAGCTTTTGGCGATAAATAGTGATTTCTTTATCGTCTTAGCAGGACAAGTCGCAAAGAAAGAAAGAAAGAAAGAAAGAAGAAATTAGGGCAATATTCAAAAGTCGGTAGGGGATCACGCTTTCATTCTTGGGGTAACAATAACAATTAATTAAACGGGAGAAATAATTAATTAAACAGGAGAAAACTATACTATCGACGGAGACGACGAATTGAGGAGTTCCAGAAAAAATTCAAGAACCTGAAGGGTGTAGAGCTTGCCTGCTTCATAATGGGCCCTTTCGTTGTAGTTGGCAAACTAGGGTTTTTGTTTGGGTTTGAGGGTTGATCGTGGGAATTTTACTTGTAGCAGTAGGTTCACATTATATACTTGGGAATTTTACTTGTAGCAGGAACAACGGGATAGAGAGAGAGAAGGATCTTGATAGATAAACCAGAGAGAGAGAGAGAGAGAAGCGGCAGCGTTGGCTGCGGCGGAATGAGAAAAGAGAAAAGGTGAGAACTGATTTTTAGGGTTTAAAATGTGCGTGGGTATATTAGTCTTTTTGTGTAGCCATTCCATGTATTAAGAATCATTTTTATTCTTTTCATATTTAGATTAATTATATGAAAATTGGTCTATGACTTGAATAATTTGCCCCAAAGGCCACTGAACACCAATTTTCCCTTGAACTTTTTCCGTGTACCTTAAACCCTTTTTTTTTATTATAAAAATTCGTATGTGCTGGCACTCTTAATTGTTGTATTTGTTTTCTACTATATAAATTGGAATGCGGTGAATATTTGATTATTGGTCTAAAATGTTCTTTTTGGTGAGATCTTTATGGATATTATTCGGAACAGTAATTTTTGAAAGCCCAGAGAATTTATGTCTTTTTGTTTTGGTGATCCTAGTCATTAGAGAAAGACCTGGATTAGATTGATAATCTTAATGCCCAACGGTTATCTTACATCGAATCGTCTGAAGGAAATTTCCACGGGCTCCCAATCTATGGTAACTCTAAGTTCGATATTGGATCCAATTTTGAGTTACTTATTTGTGGGCCATGGTACTGCTTGGTTGTGGTTCCCCATTGTCTTTGTATATCAAGTTATGGTAACATGGTAATTTATTTTAATCCCTGTTTTAGACTTTATTTAATATACATGATTTGTCATTCACTCACTGAGCGTCAACCAACTGACGGACTTATTCCCATCATCTTTTCCGGGCGAGTTCTGTAAAGTGTGGACTCTTGCGGCATCTTGAAAATTCTTGTTTTTGACCTACATGGAATGTTGCATTTTAGTATTAGGATTTTAATCATCGCTTCAGCACTTTCTATAACCCTTTTGGTAAAAATTGGATTCTTGTTATTGTTGTTAGTAAATTTTTTTATTAATTGATTCGTGGGATGGTTGTGCCATGTGTAGAGATGATAAACAAGCTAATCAGGTAGTTGATCAAGCTTGGTTTAATAAATTTTAATAATGTAATGATTTTTAAAAATATGTTTGAACTTAGCTTTTTTGAAAGACGAGACAATCACCTACAAGTATTAATCAAGCCAAACACGAGCCGATTTCAAGTAGCTTAATTTTTTTTTTTATCCATAATAAGCCGAATGAGCTGAGCAGTAAGTTGTTCAAATTTGGCTTAAAATCTTAACGAGTTTCGAAAAAATGTTCAAGCTTCAAAACAATCTTGAACAAGCTTTTGACGAACGAACACGATCTCAGACTCAAGTAGCTTGGGTTGTTAAGCAGCCCTAGCCTCGTGCCTATGAATGAGATTTCTTTGGCTTTGGTTTTGTTTAATAATCTAATCTTTTGGCCCCGCCAGAGACCAAAAGAATCCTCTTGAATGCTCTCGGATTTCAGTAACTCTCTCTCTCACTCTCACCCAATCCAAGCCCTGATTGTGGTCATCAACATCTTGTCTATGCCAAACTAACCATGTATGGAAAATCCGGTTCAAAAAGGATAATTCCTACAATGATAAATTTTAGAATTAGTCCATCTAGTTTCAAAAAGTCTCTCCCCTAATATCAATTGCTATGTTTTTAACCCCGACATTTGGTTAATGTATCTATTAAGCCCAATAGATAACATATATTTCCCAAACAAATGGAAAAGTGCCTAATGAAAAGCAATCTTGACATTTCATAGGCTTTTCCCGTATCTCTCAACTAAATTACTTAACAATGTCTCTCAATTAAACTCCTTAATTAGTCACTTTTTCATTAATTTCGAAAGAGAACGTTATTTATTGGACATAATAGGTAAGTTAACAGAACTTCCGGGTTAAAAGTGTGACACCCAGCTTTCCGGTGGCCGGCGGTGCTGCAGGATAGCAGGCTCCGTCCGGACTGGAGGGAGCAAGTCATGGTTTATAAGAAAAGATCCCTTCTACTTGTACAAGGCCTTTTAAAGCCGTGAGGGCGGGCCAAAGTATATAGGAACTTCACATTTAAGTGTGCTTATCTTGGGGTAGTCCAAGGATGGGTGGCCTACTAGGAAGTCTATGGGCTTTGGGCGTCCAAAGCGAACAATATTGTACAAAGATAAAGCAGGCCATTACAAAAAGCATTGCAATTGATATTAGGGGGACTTAACTAAGACTCAGTTGAAATTAGAGGGACCATTTCTAAAATTTATCGTTCCTACAATTCTGAAGTTCTACATCATATTTTCTAAGTAAACAATCTAATTCAAAGTTGGTAAATTTTTATTATCCACTCCCATTTACAAGGTAATTAAGAGGAGAACAAAATGATGCGAATTTTTCTTTAAATAGAACAAAAACAAAGCAAAACAAAAATGCACTTTTTTACAAAACTCCAAAAAGGGGGTCACCGGAGATAAGAGAAGTTGGATATGGGGTTGCTGAAGATGCGGTTGTCGAGGTGGGGTGGATAGGGAGAGAGCAGACATGAGATTGAGATGGGGGAGAGAGTGTGTGTGTTCTTATGGGTTATAATCTCAATCGTCCAAAGCAATGACTGAAATTGAGTGTCAAATGTTGTGTTATATGTTTTTGTCAATAGAAGCTAGCAGAATATTGGACACAAAACTAATCAGAGTTCCACGCGAATACTCGGAGCCATTCAATTTGTTTAAAGCTTATTTTAATAGTTATTGTGAAAAATCAACTCATTTGAACATCGGTAATGACTTGATCGGTTCATTCACTTTTATCTCGTAACAATTGTCAGTAATCATTTGTCTTAATTGAACGGCTCTGATCATTTGCATGGGGGTCCTACGCAAAACTTGTATCAAATATTATGTCGAATGTTTTGTGAGCGGAATCGACCCCATATATACACACAAACGAAGTATTTCTTGAGAGCTTGTACTGTGCCACCACTCCTGTTTAGGGTATACCGCATCTCTCTTTTAATTAGGCCATCCACAGTGCTATAATCAAAAGCCAAATATTTTTAGGGATGTGATTTTGGCACTCTATTTTTAGCCAGTGGCACTCCACTTTTTATTTTATAATCTCACATGATTAAGACACAAAGTGGAGTGCCAGTGGCCAAACTTGAAGTGCCAAAATCAATTTTCTCGTTTTTAAAGTTAACAATATTGGTACAAAAGATGACTTAAGCCATCCACAGTGGTATAATCAAAAAACTAATTGTTTTTAAAGTTAACAATCTTTGTGCAAAAGATGGCTCACAATGGTATAATCAAACTTAGCAATATCCTTAGAAATAATCAAATTTTGAGTTTTGGATAACCAAAACTAGCAACATTTTTCAATAATCAAAATTTGTGGACCGCACACCACATAAGTTAAATGGTTCCAAAATTTGTATACACGCGTATTTCAATTGGTATTTTCTTATTCTCTTCTTCGCTTGCTCTATATCTTGTTCTTGGTAAACGCTCTATATATTCTTCACTTCACCCACAAATTGTTTCTCTTTCTTTCTCTCCAAAAGTGAAACTCATATCTCTCGATCATTTCAAATTCAACCCATCGTCGCCGGATTAAGGTATTTCACTCTTCTTTCCTTTTTTTTTTTTATTCTTTTTTCGTTCCTCCCCTATGGTTGAGTACAGCAAGAACTTTGCATTCTTTTCCAAAAAAGAGGGGGAGAGATTGTAACAGCCCGGATTTTTGCCCTATTTTTTTTTCGAATAAAGAAATTATTTTTAATCAAAAAGTCTATAGTAGTTGATTAATTATTTTAAAGTGCGGTTAGATTAAACAAAAACCTAGATTAATCTTTCGTGACTAAAATTAGTTTAGCAAAATTTTAATCCAACTTATAACTATAACGACCCGTACTTTTTATAATTTAAAAATATCATTTAAAAAGTATTATTTGTAATGATTATCTTAATTATAATCTATTTAGTAGATATATACTATTAAATTAATTTAAGCATTATTATCCCACTTTTAATTCTTTTAAATTGCATGCATAAAAATTCTGTCATCTCTCGCTCTCCTACTCGGTCTCTAATTCATCTCCCTGACTATATTTTTGCTTTATTTTCGTCCATAATCAAGCCCGAATAATTTGAGTCCCATTTGAACTCAAATTTATCAACTTCTTTAAAATTATCCTATATATACCCCAATAATCCGACCCTAGGGTTTATTAGAATGTTTACCACGCCCCACTAGTTCAGAAAGGAGAGAAAAACAGGAGAGATTGGAGCTCCAATCAATGGAGTTTTAGAGAGAGAAAGAAAGAGAGAGAAAAGCGGGTTTCATAGCTACGATCAACCGGAACCCGAATTGATCATTCTAATACCTTCCTACAACCCTAAGCATACCTAAACGTCACCCAATTCGGCCCCGTAGTCCCCCAATCGAAGAACCCGAAGCTTTCTTCCCAAATTTTCAAGTTTCGATCGAAAATCAATTCGATCCGATTTGAGGTATTATAATCCCATCCAAACACTTCTCTAAGTATATTAAGTGTTTTTATGCGTAACCCAATAGCCCAAATGGACCCATGCATCGAAAACCGTGAAAAAAAGAACGTTTCTGCCGGATTCACCATTATGATATTATTTTTGAATCCGACACTGTAATTGTAATTATTTACGTAGAAGATGACCCTTTTGATATTTATTTTACAATCTTTTTGATATTAATATAATATAAAACTACTGAATTGATATTATTTTATTACAGTATAATATCATATTAGTATAAACCGTTTTAGTTATATCAATTCAATTTATCTAGTAATTTTAAATGTTTCGAAAGTGTTTTGCGACATCCCGAATACTATATTCGACCCCCGAACTATTTTTTTTAGACTTTTCACATCTCAAAGATCATAACTTGTTAAGTTCATATTTTTTTTATTTAATTATCTATTTATTAAATTATTTATTAGTTCTTGTTCAAAGTTTACAAACAAAAATTAGTTGCAACCCTTAAACTAATATTTTAACACTCAATTAAATTTTTCTAGGCTCCTTGCATTCCAATTACAGTAACTTGTCAAATTAAATATTTTTTTTATTTAATTCACTATTTATTATTATTTTTAAAGTAATTCCAATCAAAATTACTTTACGACTTGTTAAACATTATTATTAATGCCCGAATAATTTTATTTAGACTCCTCACTGTCCAAATATGAAATTATGTCAGTCTCAACATTTATTTCTATAATTAGTTATTTATTGTCTATTTACTTCACTTTCGATCTTTTTAATTAACGTTTTCTTATAAATAAATTCTTCGACCATCCAAACCCAATTTTTGGCACTCAACTGATTGTATGGGACTTTTTGGACTTTTATTAGAGTCATGTTAATTATTATAACATTTTTATCGAATTAACGTATTTAATTAGTGTTTAATAAATCTAATTACCTTGTAATAATTATTTAAAGCTTAGAAAATATTTATTAAAAATATTTATAAGATTCCTACTTCATTATTGACATAGTGGCTATACAAGAATAAGGACAACGGCCCATTCATAAAAGGTTACGTGATTTCTACGTTTATTATTTATTTCAATTATCATTGTGAGATTTTATTGCTTGTTAATTGTTTTAACCATTAATTGATTTAATTATATATTGCATCGATATTTGATTTTGAATGTTAGATTGGACCCTAGAGACATGGGGTGGTATGCGAATAGAGTTCATATTAGACGATACTAGGTAATGGATGAAATGGAAAGTTTTTATTTTTAGAATGCCTGCAGGCGAGATTTTGAATGTGATGAGTTGGATGTGATGGTTTGAAACTGGCAAAGTAAGCCCAGTGGTGATTGATGAATTGATACTGGCAAAGTAAGCCCAGTGGTGATTGATGAATTGATACTGGCAAAGTAAGCCCAGTGATGACTGTGTGGTGGTGCATAAGATAGGCGAACCCTAGTTATGATTCGGGCATGATAAGCTTCCTTTTGTTGTAATGAGAGGGATACACGCAAGGTACATAACTGAGGTGCAATCCGCGACAACAAAAGAAAGTGAGCTCATGGGACAGGGCATAGCTAGCGGTTGGGGAGGAAAGACTCCGCGGAGGAGATCTTAGATTACACGTCAAGTTAATGGATAGTAATAAACCGATTTATGTGGATCAAACTCTGTTTTACTTTTTTGCATTACTATTATCCTGCTGTTTGCTAGCTGTATAGTAAGAGGGGTAGTTGGGTTGGATTATTCTACTGGGTGATTTATCACTCACGGATACGTCTGTATCCTGGCAAATCGTTTGCTTCGGCGATCAATTTGCCAGATGGCGCAGGATTCAAGGAGGGTGCAATTCGACGTGAAAAGAATATCAGAAACAAAGATCGAGTATGCTTGGAATCTGTATCAAGCCTAGAGTCGGCTCTGAAGTTAACGTATTTTGAATTACTAAATCTTTCTTGAGTTTGTAATAATTAAACCTTATTTTAGGAAATTATATTTATTTAGCAAATTTTCTTAAGAAAATTATTTTATTTTGCACCCGAAAAGTCGGGGCGTTACAGAGATATTGAATGAAATTATAGTGGACCATTTTTTTGGTTATGGATTAGAAGTGACCATTGTGGATCTCAATATTGTTAAGTTTAGTAATCTTTTAAATGAATAATCAAAAGTTGATGTGTCAACTTTTAGTTATCCATTTTTAATTATACCACTATGAATCGCCTTACCCTAGGATCCTAACAAATGAATCTTGGCCCTCGCTTGGGTTTCTTCCTCCTCCACAAGATCTGGGTTTCTTCCTTCTTAACAGTCAAGTCTTGGACCAAAATTAATAAAAATAGTTTGTAGACTATCATCATTAAAATGACTCACCAAAACAGATTATATAAACCAACAAAATATGTATAGTACACGTGGAAATATTATGATACATATTAATGGAGGTATATATAAATATATTGTATATATATTACTAGTAAATCGGTTCCGGTTAGCTTCAAATCACAGATTTGTTTGATAACCTAAATTCAGCACTTAATACTGAATCAATTAAGTAATAAGTGATTCAATAGGTTTGATAACCATATTTTACACTGCTTAACAAATTAAGTACCACTTAAAATATAGGCCAAAAAGTTAAAAAAAATTAAGTAGCTTTGAGCTACTTAATTTGGGCTGAATTTTTGTATACTTACATTTAACCATCATTCCATCACCACAACCACTCCCACCAACACCTCTGCCACCACCACCACCAGCTCCACTACCACCACTCCTCCTCCACCATATCAGCACCACCACTACCAGCTCCACCACCACTCCACTTCCTCCACTACCACCACCAGCTCCACCACTCCACCACAACCACCACCACTACCATCACTACACCACCACCGCTCCTACCACCACCTCCACCACTCCACCACTCCACCACCATCATCACAACCATCACCGCCACCGCCACTCCACCACCACTACCATCACTACACCACCACCACCACCACCACCACTCCTACTACCTCCACCACCACCACCACCACTCCACCACCATTACCAAAAGTATATTGTGACTGTTAGTAAATTAAAAGAAAATTGGAACAAAATTAATTCATTATTTTTTTAATTCAGTACTTAATATATTTATCAAACAGCTTTTCAGTTTAAAATTTTCAACATTCAGTTTCCAGTACTTAATTTTTCAGCTTTCAGTTTTCAGTTTTGTCAAACAGCCTCCACGTTTGTAAAAAAAAAAAAATTCAGTGTCAAATGTATCGATTTTTATTCTTTTAGAACCAGAATCTGACCATTAAAACGTAGAACCAATCCACCTGTTGATTAGCCAAAAAAAGGAAAAACCACTGCTCGAAAAATACAAATCCAAACGGCTAATAGAAAGGGGCAAGGGGCAAGCCAAAAACCACGGAGCTCATTTCCGAGGTGCGCACATGCGAATTCCGTGCGCACCTGAAGCGCACAGTAGCCCCACTAATGATCTCCAGCCACATCACTCGGCGCAACGTAGCCACCTGCCTCTTGTCCAATTCCCCGCGACTTCCTTCCCCCATTGTTTCCCCCCCCCCCCCCCCCCCCCCGCTTCTTTCTCCACTCTCTTCAACAATCACACTGTCAAAAAAAACTTAAATTACCGATCAGCCCTCGGCCAATCCACTGAATTCCCGTTCTGCCCCCGCCGGCCTCAATGGCACCGTTGTCCAGCTCGCCGGCGGCGGCGCGGAAGGTTTTCCCTCCCCGCCGCCGCCCGTCGCCGCCGTCGCCGCACAGGAAGTTCAGGTCGATGGAGGACATCATGAGGACAGCCAAGTACGCCGTGACCGAGCGTGACGACTACAGCCGGGTCGTCTGCAGTAAATGCGGGTCCGGCGAGGATTCCGACGAGATACTCCTGTGCGACCGGTGCGACGATGGGTACCACATGCTGTGCCTCCGGCCGATCGTGGTCCGCGTCCCCATTGGGTCGTGGTACTGCCCTAGCTGCTCCAGAAATCGCCCCGTCAAACGTATGGATTCCCATCCTTTTACTTGATACATTTTTGTTCGACGGGGCGATTGTCTGATTAGACATTTTTGTTTGACGGGACTGATTAGACATTTTTGTTTGACTTGACTGATACTGAACGAGAAATCGCCCCGTTAAACGTATGGATTCCTATACTTTTCTAGCACAGGACCAATAGTGAGCGATAATGCTATCAGTAACTGACATGTCTGATACTCATATCTGATTACACAAATGTGGCATTTATGTACAATGATACGTACATGCAACTGATGCAAGTGCATATGTAAAAATGTGTGTTTTTGTTTTCTAAGGTTTTTCCCAGACGAAGGTGATCGATTTTTTCCGGATTCAGAAATGTGCTAATTCCTCGGCTGAGAAGTGCACATCCCCTCAAGGTGATTTTAATTTCGGTTTCATTTTTCACAATTTTGATTTTTTGATTATGTAATTTGTGGAAAATTGTAGGCCTTTTTTTTATCTATATCTATCTATCACCTGCGGCAATTTTTCCATGGTACTGGAATAGGGAAAGGATGGAGGGAATAGAATAGTTAGATTAGCTCATTGGAGGAGGAGTTGAACTCCTGATCTCATTTTTCCTAGCACCTAAGTGCACTCCTGATGGCATTGGGCCAAAGGCCTCTCAGCTACAGATTCATTTGTGAAAAGTCTAGAATTATTTAGGCACTCAGCTAAAGAGTCATTTGTGAAAAGTCTAGGTGTAGATGGAAAGTTGTCAATGTGTTTGTCTATCTTCTTTATAGGTTTATTGGAAGACATCTAGAATGTATTGGGTGTCTCTACAGAATACTGTCTTGTAATGCCTATTTGTGTTAAGAATATATTCTTACATGTAGCTAAAGAGGTTCACTTGTGAAAGTCTAGGTGTAGATGAAAAGTTGTGAATGTCTTCGGCTAAGTATTTTAAAGTTTTGTTAGATGTTATCTAGAATTTAGTTGGAGTCTAGAAAAAAGAAGTTTGTAATGCTAATAAATACCACCTGTTCTTTAGTTATAAGTGATGGAAAAAAGGTGTTGTTTTCTACATTTAAGTATCCCTTGGTTTGACGAAAATAAAGGATTTCTTCTTAGTTCCTGTTGAGAATATAAATATACTGTTAACCCTTTCTTTAAGAGCTTAAGCCTATGAGTTGGTGGTTAATAATCTGATATGGTACTAGAGAGGTAATACAAACTGTGTTTGAATTTCGAACATCACCGCCTACTTGATAATTACAATAATTGCACATGTTTAACCCGTTTATTGAGGAGAGCCTATCTACACATGAAAGGGGCGTGTTGAGGATATCAATTGTAAAGGTACCCCTCACTCCAACGGCTAAAGTTTTTAGATGATTTGGTGGTTAACAATGAAATAGTTCCTTAAGTGGATATCCGGTAAGTGGCGATTTCCTTGTTATTTGTTCTTTGGTGGATCCCTTGGAGCAGCGGTGAGCATTCCTGGGGCTTTTATCCCTTCTTGAACTCCGTGTGTGGTGATATTTTATATCCCTTTGGTGTTCGACTCCTAGGAGGTGAACTCGTTTCTTTCTCTGGAATCCAGTATCCAATTGTTATTAAAGCAGTGTTCTTATTCTGTCGAGTTTTCATTCCTTGGCACGTAAATATAAAGTGTTGCAATTGAGTGAAAAAGCGAGGAAAGATGATGCATGAAATGATAAGGAAAGATGATGCATGAAATGATATTCTTTTGAATCATAGTTCTAAACTTGGAATATGTGAAGATTAGTGCTCAAGGATTTTTTTTCCAGATAAACATAAAGTGAATTGAAATCACCTCCAATAAATACCAGTACGGAAGATGGATACTTGATTTTGCTTGATGAGAACATCAAGAACAATGTAGTAGTTTTTGATGATGAAGGTGAAGAGATTGATGATTTGTTCCAAGTCGATGACGATAATCAAGATCGAAATATACCAGAACAAAGTCAGCAACTAGCAACTTTAGTCGCGAAGATGATCAAGGCCAATCAAATTGAAGAGAGCTAATCCATGGATGTGGAGCAGAAACGGAAGAATCGTGTTCACTGTAGTCCATCACCAATTTTTGATGAGTTCAAAACTGGTTGTTTTTTGTTATCCTGCCAAATATGATGTGTGGAGTTTGTTCTTTCTTGTGATAATCTATCAAGTGTTAGTTTGGCAAATACTTTGAATTCATAGGTCTCAAACTCGAGTGCCAATGGGAACATGGAACAAAATTTGTCATTATCCAAGAATTTAGGCGTCTTTTAATTTCTAATTTAAGTATTTAGGGTTATCGTATCGTTTGTGTATATATATACAAGCGCAGTACCCATGCTATACAACGGAGTATGGGAATAATTACTTTTTGATTTAACCTACCTACACTTATCTACATAAAATTTTCAAATCACATGCAAATATAAAATTGTAAAAAGTTTTAAAATATGATTAATTGCAGAGATAAAATATGGAATCCCCAACAAAAATGGAATAAAAGTTAAAGGATCAATTATTAGAATGATATAATGGCTAATAAATGAGTGACTTAGGAAAGTAGAAGTGTGGACGAAGAAAAAGAAGTGAGATGAGAGGGGTGGTGGGTAATAAATGAGTGACTTGGGGATGGGGATGGTGGAAGATGAAGAGAGTGAGATGAGAAAAGTTGGGAGGGGGATGTTGTTTTTTGTGTGATTTTTTCGTTTTCTTAAAAAAATAAGGTAACACCATGTGGATTACACCTCTTTAGTGTACAAACACACACACACACATATACATGGAAGGGTGGAGTACGAAAAGAAACTGAGATGAGAAGTGGAGAAAATGATGTGGATTTTGTTTGAGTTTTTTTTTTCCTTACATAAAAGAGGTAGTGCCACGTTTAATACGCCTCTTCAGTGTGTGTGTATAAATGGAACATCTGTATGCAAATACACCGAGTACTATTCGTCCGTGTGGCTAAAGAGTCATTTGCGAAGAGCCTTTGTCTAGACGAAAGGTTGCAAATGTATTCGTGTAGGTTTTTGAAACATTTTGATGGAAGGTATTTAGAATTTATTAGGAGTATTGCAAGAGTCGGTCCTGTTTCTGTACCTACCACATGCCCTTTGGCCATGAGTAAGGGAAAGCATTGGGTCTTTCTACATTTAAAGAACCTTTGGCTTATTTATAGTAAGGATTCTGTCTTGTGAATATGGTCATTAGGTGGATTTCGGATAGGTGGTGAGTTCATTATTGTTCTTCTCGTGGGGGATTCCGTAGAATGGTAGCATTACTGAGCCCTCTGGTCCTTGTTGGACTCCTTTGATGGTAATATGTTGGATCCCGTGGGTGCTGTGCCCATTGGTGGTCAGCTTAGCCCTTTTACTTTGAGTGTGGATTTGTTTTCCTCCTCCTTCAAATCCGGTACCAAATATTATGCTCATGGTTGGCAGTCTGATAATAGTTTGGAAGCCATTGAGATACTAGACCTAACATATGAGCCGAGCTGTTCATAGACATCTCAAAACATGACATATTTAATATTATTGACGTGTACATGAATGAGCTCGAGCCACATAATTGGGCTCGTTGATTAAACGAGCTGAGCCGAAGCTAAAATTGCTCAGTTCAAGTCAGCTTGTGAGCTTGGCAACTGAAATTTAAGATGCGTGCTGTCCATCTGCTATGATAACAATAGACTAACCTATTCTGGATTTTCAATTTTCCAAGAATCAAGTTTTTCAAAGGGCCACGTGTTAAGGGAGTTCTCCGTGTGCCTATCTTATGTCCTGCCTCCTGTGAGCCAACCTTGAGTTTAAATGTTGTGGCTTGCTTCAAGCTTAAATAAGCCGGGCTTGAATGCTTTTAGATTTATACCAAGTCCAACTTGAACACTTCGGAATTGGATCGGCTTGTTTGCAACCTCGGTTGTGGGAGAGCTTGATGTACTTTACTGTGCCATTTTGTAACAACTTAAATTTTCAGATGGTGCTTGACAATGTATCACGTTATCAAAGCTCAAATTAGTAGAATTGTTGGTTCAACTCTCTTTGTGTCCTCCTTTCAGATTTTACTCTTTAAGTGTAGATGTTAGCGTTTGTATGTGCAATATTTGGTCATGATCCTTCCATTAGGGTGACAAGTCTATCCCAGGACCTTACTTCAGCGCTCCAATGTAAGAATCTTGTCATAAGAAGTTTGCTCCTACAGAGTACGAAAGCCTATGAATGCCAAAGCAACGAAAGAAGAGCTGCCAATATGCTATTGACTTGCATCCATAAGGCACTAGTAGCCGCACTACAATAAGAATTAACTCAAATTTACTCTAGCACTTCATATTTACATGATATTGACTTGTATTAAAAGAGTTAATTTGCAACTGACACCAATATGTCAATTTCGGATATGTATTTATATTTCAACGCAGCTTCCAGTATTACAACTATAGAAAAGAAAATATTCTGTCCGTAAAAATGTAGGATCTTCTATAGGCTCCCGCTCTAGCTCCCCCTTCCCGCTCTTGCTTGGTGCAATTAAGGGTTGAACATGAGAGGAGTGTTGGAGATACTGGCACACATTCTTGGCACATCTCATAACAACTTAAGCTTATATATGAGATGATGGTTAACATTCATCACATGTTTTACGGGCTAGATTACCGGTGATTCGATCCTTCACCTACTTCAACATAGAGTTGCTTGGGATAAATAAACCCCTTTGTTTTTCAGTGGATTACCCTTAATGCATGATTTAGCTGAAGTTTTTGTGAATAGAGGCAGGAATGAGGAGCAATTTTGTGATTATCTTAATTGAATTAATGAAGAAAATGGAATCCTCTATTGAAGCTAAAAATCCCTTTAGTTAAGTCCCTCTTCTTTTCATTTTTTATTGCTTGTTTTTTATCCACCTAGAGTTTTTTGACTGTTGTAATCTCTCTTTAGCCTTGAGTCACGTTTGCGCCCTTTAAATATACCTTATTCTTATTAAAGGTTCCAGTTCCACCACCCATTGACTCTCCTACTCTCAGTCTCATTTCCTTGTACCTCTACTGCAACCATTAATGTTGCGGCTTTAGGTTGTGATTTTGCAATCGTGAGAGGCCGCCCAGGTTCATATACTTGTTTTGGAGGTTATAATTAACCATGTGGGACACGCTGTAACAATCCCCCGCACTTGCAACCCCTAACGTGCACGTGGAAAGGTAAACAGTGGATCCATAACATAGGGACCACAACAAACAATGAAACAAGTTGCACTTAACAAGCTGTAACAAACCACCGCACTTGCGACCCCTAACCTGCATGTGGAGAGGTAAACAGTGGATCCATAACATAGGGACCATAACAAACAATGAAACAAGTTGCACTTAAGACACAAAAAGCGGGAGTCTTGTCCAAAAGCTCCGAAACCCTGGCTCTGAGTGGGACAAGTTCTAACAAACTATTATACTTGTTTGTAAATCTTAAAACACCATTATGTATTGTATCGGTCGTTACGTAACGGGGTTTTGGACCTCCGATATCGTTATTTCCTTACGTATCGGCGGATACGGTCTGATATCGAC
Organism: Rhododendron mucronatum var. ripense; assembly: GCA_019656295.1. NCBI lineage: Eukaryota > Viridiplantae > Streptophyta > Magnoliopsida > Ericales > Ericaceae > Rhododendron > Rhododendron mucronatum. The sequence continues at coordinate 133,174 of BPLT01000242.1, forward strand.
CGATATATTGCCGTATCACATACACTGTTATGTTTCTTGATACCGCGATTTAAAACCCTGCTGCTATTGTTCCATGTGTGCATTCTAATTTAGCTTTAACAGCGGGGTAGACAAGCTTTATATAGACTGTCTTACAATGCCTATCAAATTGGACTTTATTCTTTACACATGTTATTCGACTTAATGTAGTTTTCACTTGATGCCTTTCAATTGACTCTTCTAGATACTAGAAAACGTCGCAGACGTTCCGGTTCGTTGGTTTTGCACAAGAAAAGGAGGAGACGAATATTACCATTTTCTCCAACGGAAGATCCTGCCCGAAGGCTTGAACAAATGGGTTCACTTGCTTCAGCTTTAACAGCATTGCGAATGGAATTCAGTGATCAGCTCACTTACATGCAAGGGATGACTCCTAGATCTGCCAATCAAGCAGAGTTTGAAAATGGTGGCATGCAGGTTTGGACGGGAATGTTTTCAATATGCTTCCAATTTTCCTCCATGAAGTTTCAATTCAGGTTGATGTGATAGATTTCGATTTCTGTCATTATGTGTTGTATCTCCACTAGGTTCTCTCCAAAGAAGATACTGAAACATTGGAACAGTGTAGAACTATGTACAAAAGAGGCGAATGCCCTCCTCTTCTTGTCGTTTTTGATTCGTGTGAAGGGTATTGTTTTTTCTTTCGAATTTATTTGGTTCTTGTAACTCTTATTAGGGTAGCTATAATATCAGGAAATGCAAATTGAATCTGTTTTTGTTGTATATTTCCAATGCAGCTATACTGTAGAGGCTGACGGCCCTATAAAGGACATGACACTTATCGCAGAATATACTGGGGATGTGGACTACATTGTGAATCGGGAAAATGACGATTGTGACAGTATGATGACCCTTCTTCTAGCAAAGGATCCATCTAAAAGCCTTGTAATCTGTCCTGATAAACGTGGAAACATTGCTCGCTTTATTAATGGAATTAACAACCATACTCCGTAAGCATCCTACCTATTATTTATGTTCGAGACTTAACAAATAGTACCCTGCTCTTCATTCCATGGTTACTTAATCCATTTGATCTAAATTTGATATCTGTACTCCATTATTCTAGCTACAAATCTCGTCATCCAATGATGCCACATTACAAACTTCTTTGTTTGGTTCCGTCAGGATATTTTGAGAATCAAGAATATCTACAACCGTTGTTGAAACCTTTGCAGGGATGGGAGGAAGAAGCAGAATCTTAAGTGCGTGAGATACAATGTAAATGGTGAATGCCAAGTCCTTTTGGTCGCTACTCGGGACATTGCCAAGGGGGAGAGGCTGTATTATGACTATAACGGATATGAGCATGAATATCCAACCCATCATTTTGTCTAAGAAAAACAGATAACTCTGTCTAACATGTCAGGAGATTGATCATGTAGTTCCTGATTCTGATAGATTTTTTTTATCACCATTCCTATTCATAGCTTCTAAATTTTTGTTACAGAGTATCCCCAATTTTCCCATTAACAATTGTAACCTCAGCCCATCAATTATAATTTTATCTTGTAGTGCCAGCCAAGTATGTCTTGCGGAAATAAAGCAGCCATGGAATTTTTGTTTGTTTTAATTAAGTAAATGAAGGGCTTTGAGAGATTTCAATTTGCTTTAACTGACATAATCTCTGTGGACTAGAGTTTCATGAAATGCTTAGTTGCATCGGTCGAAGAGAACAAAATATACTAAGAAAAAATTCCTTTCTGCTGCCTGTTTCTCTATTTTGTGGAAACTCTTTCTGGATATTATCAAGGCACGACACAGGATTCAGTTGGACTCTTCTTGTTGGGCCAGTATTCTCTGGATTGGATCTTTCGAATAGGATTTAATGCTTTGATGCAGGGAACTTTTTGTGAATGTACCATCGTCATCATTGCTTTGCATTCAGCATCCAAAATTTGGGAACCTCGTTGTGACTGGAAAGGTGAAATCTTTGCCTTTATGTTCCTCTAAAGTCCGAAGAGAAAAAGCTCTAAATTTTTTTTTTTCTTTATGTGATCTTCCTTAATTCCCTCAGGTTTTTAATACTGCTTATTGAATTCATAGATTCATTCCCAGCTTATTTTCTTCTACTATCTTATCTCCAACATGTAACTCTTTAACATTGTAATATGGGTGGATTGGAAAGATATGAAAGATCTCCCTCCAAGACGGACATACGACTTTTATCGAATACGGCTCTCCATAGAATTCTATGTCTCTATGAGGTCGAGTATAGAATTCTGTTTTTCACTTCAAATTATTCTAGGATTGGAAATCCTGTATTGTACATGTCCATACGAGTGAGTTCTTGGGTTTCCATAATAGTGTATATTGTTATATACCCCTGGTGTTAACTGCGAGCATGATTTCGTGCACTATGGACGCTGCTTAGTTTGGAAGATTTAGCTATAAAGTTGTTTTATGACCTTGCGATGTTGCCGAATTTTGTTGGTTTTTACTTGGCTGTTTCATCTGGTCGTTGAACTGGTGCTGTTTGTCATTGCTAGTGTTGCTGCTTCTGTAGCCCATAATAGCTTCATCATGTCCATTATGCATTCTTCTTGTTCTGTTCATTTGCTGGTTGTTCGTCCTAAATTATAGGAGACTTTTGGTATGCACCTTCAAACCTAAACCTGTCAGAATGCCTATTGAGTTCAGTTTCTGAAGTAGAGATTTCTGACTCTTACAATTGGCATCAGTTTTTGAAGTATAGATTTCTGACTCTTCCAGTCGACAGCGGGTACGGCATTTTGGCTTCCACAACTCAATGCAGCTCCTATGACATACCACCGAACATTTGCACAATTTTTACTGTCATTCTCCCACGATTCTCTCATTCGTCTGCAAGTCATTTTGTACTTTTCCCCCCTTTTTGTTCCGTGTTTTGCCATGTTGAGTTAGTGATGTTTCACCCATGCAGAAACCTCATCCATTGAATTCCAGTTTAAAGGGATCAGCTTTTGCCTTTGCTTCTGATCGCAACATACAGGCTTTTGTAAGTAATTAGATCAAACCTAGGATACGCCCCCAACTAACAAATTTCTTTCGGTAAAGAGATCTATATTGTGCTGTCAAAGATAAACCCCAGAAGCATAAGTAACCCTTTAATTATGTTACTTCAGTCCCGCTAAAAAAAAATCCGGAAATAAATTCTCTTTTCCTCTTCATAACTGGATAGTTCGGGACCAGCTACCCCTGGCATTAGTAAATTTTCAGGAATGGTGTTTGGACTTCGGAATTTGTTATCAGTTTAGGTTTCTCATTAATCCTCAAGTCTTCCCTTCACTGAAGGAACTGAGATATCAGCGTTCGGAAACTTTAACATGTTGCTTATCTTTATTTTCAGACTGATGAGGTACGTAGCTAGCTGTATGTTCTGATGTTTGTTGTTTTTTCTTCAGCATCTAATACTTCTTTTTTCGCGCCACTAAGTGAACAATCTACCGAGTGAACGCACAGAAAGGGTAGACTTCCTGTCTTGGGGATTATTAACTTGTATATGATTGCTGGAAGTTGAAGTTTTGTATTGGTTTTGTATTTGCAAGAATGCAAGTAAAAGGTTATGTTGTGGATTAGTGAAGTCTTGAGTCTAATGTCTATGGCACTTCCCGTACCTACACAGAACAGTGTCTACTTTGTTGGAATACAATCGTTCCGTATGATATTTATTTTGCCCTTCTTCTTCAGAGACCAAAGAGAAGCCCTACTTCTTTTCGGCTTCCGTTAGCTCTCCATACTTGCTTTGAGTTGATTTGGAAACCAAAGCGTTGTGATTATTACGATTGTGCCCTAGTCAGGGTTGTCTGAGAAATTTCTGGGAACATAGGTACTGTTATGTTCAAAAGGTAATGGTCGATGAAGGGTTTTAGATGCATTTTAGCTTCTTTGCTTGTGTTCTGTTTGGTGCTTAGAAATATTAGGTCCCCAAGTTTGTATAAAACTTGAGCATGGTTCATTGTCTACGGTTCTTCACCAGCTTTTTCAAGTTTGTGCGGTTCTTAGTTTTACTTGGCTTGAGTTATGTTAGAAGCTATTATCTCAGATTGATAGAAGTTTTCCCATATGCTACCTTTTGCTTTAGGAATGTTTTAAATTATATTGCTGTAGATTTTTAACTCGGAGAAGTCAGGGTTGTAGCATCCGATTCCAGTCCTGTTATTTTAGTGGGAAGAAATTTGCCTCTTCCCACTAAAATGGAAATGAACCCAAAGGAGTAAGGAAATAGAAGAGAGTTCACAGTAGGTTTCTTTCCTTATCTACAGAGAGCAATGTCTAGTATCTCGTTTTTTTTTTTTTTTTGATCAGCAAAATTTTTTATTATCATTGAAATACGAGTATTACAATGACAAAAGGAGCAGGGAAAACATCAAAAAACTAAGCACCGTTTAAACAACTAAACATGGCTTAGATTCATACACTGTCTCCCGAGACCAAATCCTAGGTAGCCCAGGGCCCTAGACACCCAACCCCACCAGCGGTGAACCACCCTCAAAGCCTGACCGGTGAGGGACCATGACACCCATGATCTGAGGCCAAACGGCTCACCAGATCCAACCCAAATGAATCATGCTGCCAGCTGAAACATGACACGCTGCCACTGTCACATTGAGAGCCGTGAATCCGCCGTATGTTGCGAATCCCAAAAAACACACCAAGCCAGCAACCAACGCCTCACATCCCAACCAACAGCCACCGCTCTGGCTTCTTGTTGCACCGTTGAAAACCCGAACCTCCATGGACACCTACCTTGCATTCACAGCCCAACCACCTCCTGCCGCCGCCGCAATCTGCCGACCTCCACGCACACACCACCGCCATCAACAACACTCCAGAAAGCTAACCCACTGCCTCAAATATGAAACCCAACCCCAGTCGCCTTCTTCATAGAAAACTTGCAAAAACAAACCCTAACCCCAATCAAGTCAACACCTGCCGCCATCGCCACTCAATCGGTCACCACCATGCAGAGAACACACCACCACCGGAGACCCTTCATAGCTTCCATATGATATTTGTTAGCTTAGTTCTTTTCATCTTCCATTTTAGTTGTCCATGCGTGCTTTGACTGTTGGGAAATCGGAGCCTTGCGCTTGACTCACAACAGACAAAAAACAGTTCAGGATCTTGGGATACTATCGTTACAGAAAACAAACCAGAGAAAAAGGAAGAGAAAGAACAGAAAAACAGAACACACAGATATATAAGGTTCGGCAACTTGCCTACATCCCCGGGAGTCACACCAGTCCACTATGAATGAAAGAAAACAAAAGATTACAAGTCTTCTCCTTCCTCTCTGAGAAAAGTTCTCTTGCACTTTCTCTCACTAGTAACCCTCTCTAAAAAATTCTCTCTCTGTGCTCTTGCTTTTCGCTCAAAAAATAATGAATACAGCAACTAATATTTATAGGCAAACCCTAAAAGATAGTTGGACCCCTCCAACAACTTGGGCCGCGGCCCACGGCCCATCCCAGTTGTGAGCATGTCTGTCGCGAGCTATCTACTGCGAGCCTGACTGCGTGCCTACCTGTCATGGAATTCTCCGCGCTGGTCACGGATCACCTACCGTGGAACCCTCTGTGCGTGTCGTGGATCTCTGTTGCTGAACTCTGTTGCTAAAAGTTGTCTGCATCCCCAACAATCTCCCACTTGAAGATAACTGAAGCAAACCAATATCAACAACCTCAATCAATAAAGGACGTAGTGAACTTTAACCCTCCTGGTGCGACTTTGGCCCTCCAACTCTTCACACGCGAAGGCCAACTGAAGTTGAGCACAAATTCAGTTTCTCGATGGTGACCGACTTTGTCAACATATTTGTTAGATTTTGGCTCCCTAAAATCTTCTCCAGTAATAGTTCCCCTTCTTCCAAAACACGAGCGAATGAAATGGTACCTTAAATCGATGTGTTTCGTTCTGGCATGAAATACTGGATTTTTCGCAAGGTGTACAGCACTCTGGCTGTCACTGAAAAGAACACTGTTCTCCTGCTTGAAACCCAACTCACCTAGAAAAGCCTTCAACCAAATCATCTCCTTAGTGGCCTCCGTGATTGTTACATACTCAGCTTTTGCCGTGGACAAAGTTACCAACTTCTGCAGACGCGAGACCCAACTCATCTCTGTTGATCCCAAAGTGTAGACATATCTTGTGGTGCTTCACCTTGTATCATGATCACTCGCGAAATCTGCATCCACATATCCTTTCACCACCTAATCTAATCTCCCAAAATACAATGGCATATCTGCGGTCCCGCAGAGATACCTCAGTATCCACTTGACAGCTTCCCAATGCTGCTTCCCCGGATTGCTCGCAAACCTGCTCACAACTCCCACTGCATTCGCGATGTCTGGCTGCGTGCAAACCATCGCGTACATCAGACTACCAAAGGCCGAGGCATATGGTACCTTGGCCATGTGCTTCTTCTCAGCATTTGTCTTTGGAGACTGCACGACAGAAAGTCTAAACTGACTTCCCAGAGGCGAGCCAACTGCCTTGGCATTCTGTGTATTGAATCTTTCCAGAACCCGTTCAATATACTCAGCTTGACTCAACTTCAAGACCCCTGAGTTCTATCCCTGCTCCTCATCCCAAGTATTTGCTTCGCTGCATCCAGATCTTTCATAACAAACTCTGCTGCCAATTGTTGCTTGGTCTGTCGTTTTTGTACCAAAAATATAATTTATAAAACAAGCAATTAACTAATATTCCAAAGAACAGTGGTTAAGTCCAGGGTCGTCCGCAGGGAGTAAAAAGCTGAGTTGCAATAGTTTCAATTAATATCTAATTTAATTCGGAACGTAAAGAGAAGTTGAATTTGGATTTGGATTTGATTAAACTAAAATTAAACTAGAAAGCGATTAAAGAATTTTGAAACAAATGAGAGAAGGGACTAGGGTTTCCGATTCAGTCTCCCCTTGTAGTGCAATTATTTTGAAACCTAGGGTTCACATTCAACACTCAACCAGATCACCGTAGGGTAGCAATTCCTATCGATAATCCCCAAAAATATAATCAAGATTCGTACTCCGTATAGGTTATCTCAACATGGCACGGATCGTCTCATTGGATTTAACCACGGCACGATCCGTCTCACGTCGTATAATCTGTCTCAAAGCCTATCTCGAAACATTCAAAATCATTGTATGACAGTGTGCTTGAAACCATGGATACGAACACATTCGAATATTGGAAAAATATAAAACTTCATAAAAAGTTATGAATCGATCAAGTCATACAATCAAGTTGAATATAAAACCCTAGAAATAAAACAACTGCGCTACTTGGAGAGACCTCCTCATTGCCCTAGTCGAATAGTTTAGCCACTCATGGAGTGGGAACAAATAAGCATGCAAGAACAAAACTCCATTGACAATTTAAAAGCTTTCGAATAAATAACAAAGAAATAAAACCCAAGCTCCTGTTGTCGCTGGTTCGGCAGTGATTCGCAAACGTGGATGAAGCACCGTAACTCCTTGCTCGTGCGTGAACCCCGTCTTCTTATCGCCGCCCCATTCTTTTGTTATGTGTGGGAGAAAAGATGATTTTTACTAAACCCTTGCTGCTCTTTTTATCACCCGTCAGTCAGCCATGGGCTCCAATCTCCATATTAACTTTCTTACTTAGGCCCACAAGTCCAACTTTTATTCTCCAAGATTAGCCTCATTGGTCCATTACAAGTATGGATCCAATAATTAAAATCATAAGCTTAATAAACGTCTGTCTGAACTGAATTTGCTTTCTACGTGGGCCCATCACATAATAATTCTTAATTTAGCTCAGTATGCTATTTAATTGCTTCGTGAGTCCTGAAGCACAATTACCAAGTATCAAACCCCAAGTAACAGGCTAAATGGACATAACAAGCCTAAGTTAGGGGGCGTAAATATGCATATTTACGCATCTATCATTGCTTCAACCTATTTATCTCGCGTAAACAGGATCCCGCTACAAGCATATCATCTACGTAGAGTAGTAAAATTATGTGGCTCGCCTTACAACGTTTAAGGTAGCAACAATGATCCACCTGGCACCTCGTGTAGCTGCTGCGTTGCATGAAACCGTCAAACTTCTTGTACCACTATCTAGGAGCCTGTTTTAACTCATATAGACTTTTCTTAAGTCTGCACACCATCTCTTCCTTGCTCTTCTCAATGAAGCCAACAAGCTGCTTCATATAGATTTCTTCATCCAAGTCACCATGAAGAAACACAGTTTTAACATCCAACTGCTCAAGGTAGAGGTTTTCTACAGTCACCAAACTCAATACCACTTTGATAGTGGTCAGCTTCACAACTGGGGAAAAAATCTCCTTGAAATCAGCCCCTTCTCCCTGTTGAAAGCCCTTCATAACCAATCTGGCCTTAAACCTCTTGCTGTCGTCGCTCTCCTACTTGACGCGGTACACCCACTTGTTTGTAGCGTCTTCTTCCCCGCGGGAAGCTTTGCTAACCCCCAAGTCACATTCGAGTGAAGAGAATCCATCTTCTCTTGCATAGCACGTCCCCACTTCATAGCGTCATCGACCTGTAAAGCCTCATCATAACAAGATGGTTCCCCGCTATTTGTCAAAAGCAAGTAATCCAATGACGAAAGGTATTTTGGATTAGGTTTAGGCACCTTGGTTGATCTCCGTACCGCGACAGCTGGTGAGCCAGACCATGTCTCTGGAACTGCCCCAGACTCTGTCCGCGAGACTGCCTCATCCATCTGGTCTGATTCTGACTCATCCCCATTGCTTTTCGGAAGATCCTCCAAACTAAAGTACTCAGGTGTCTTGCGATCCTCTCGTGCGACCACCCCCGTAGGACCATCACGGTCCTCAGTAGAATTCCCATTGCATTGTTTGCTATCATTGTCCTTGTACAACACCGACTCATTGAATATGACATCCCGACTTTTGATTATCTTCCTGTTTTTCTCATCCCAAAGATGATAACCAAACTCATCGCCGTCGTACCCAATGAACGTGCACTTCAGTGACTTAGCATCTAGCTTGTCTCTGACTTTGTCATTGAGGTGGACATAAACAACACAACCGAAAACCTTCAAGTGTGAAAGATTTACCTCTTTACCACTCCAAACCTCCTCCGGTATCCCAAAGTTCAACGGAACTGATGGCCCATGGTTGATTAAATATGCTGCTGTATTGATCGCGTTTGCCCAAAATTGCTTAGGCAACCCCGCGTGTATCCGCATGCTCCGTGCACGCTCTGTCAGAGTTCTATTCATCCGCTCCGCGATGCTATTCTGCTGCGGAGTTCCTGGAAGAGTCTTCTCTAAATGGATCCCTGAATTGAGCACATGCTCTCTTGTACTTTCCTAGTTCATACTCTCCCCCATTGTCTGATCTCAGACACTTCACCTTCAAGTTTGTCTCGTTCTCTACTCCGGCTTTCCATTTAATGAAAATTTCGGATACCTCTGACTTGTGTTTCATAAAGTAGACCCATACTCTCCTCGAGTGATCATCGATGAAAGTAACAAAGTACCTCGACCCCCAGAGAGAATGCACTGGCGCGGGACCCCATATATCTGTATGAACAAGCTCCGGCTTTCTTAGCTTGGGAGGTTTGCCACTTTTCTGGAAACTAATCCACCTCTGCTTGCCGAAGATACAGTCTTCGCACATGTCGAAATCCACTGATTCAACTGAAAGCTACCCCTGTGTCTGCAGAACCTTCATTCCTTTCTTGCTCATATGTCCCAACCTGTCATGCCACAAACTTGAACTCACTCGGCTTTCCGGCCGCGGACCTTCCCCGAGCCTACCGTCGCGCGGGACCACCCCCGCTAGTTCCTCCGCGATGGCAAGTGAATGACTTCCATGTGAAGTTAAATAAAGAGTACTTACTTTCTTTCTGCGTGCTACCACCATGGTACCGTTGGAGACCTTCCACGAGTCTCCTGTGAATGTCGAGGTATAGCCCGCTGCTCCTAGTTGCCCAACTGAAACAAGATTCCTCTTCAGCTGCCTTTTTAGCTACGGGACGTGTCTGACATCCTTCAAACACCATTTAAACCCCTGCGTTTCAATCTGCACATCACCCATTCCCACTATACTACATGGCTCATCATCGTCCAAGTATACTTGCCCAAAGTCACCTATTACATAGTTCTTCAGAACCCCCTTGCTAGCAGTCGCGTAGAATGAGACTCCCGAGTCAACCACCCATGACTCTGCGATACTATCCATCAAAAGAATAAGTGCATCCTGCACGATGTGGGCCTCCTGCTCATCGTTATTCTTCTTCGGAGCCTTATAGACTGAATACATGTGACCCGCTTGGCCACAGTTCCAACATTCACCTTTGATTTCGCGGAGCTATGTCTTGCCGCGTGACTTCGATCGGCTCTTGTTTTGGTTCTGACCACCCCTGGTCTGGCCTCTACCCCTCTGTTAAAAACTTAGAGCTGAACCTGAACCGCTAAAGCCCGACGCTCCCTCGAGCGATTTCCTTCTAACTTCCTCATTCAGAATCAAACTGACTATATCATTCAGTTTGAGTTTCTCCTTCTCAGCCGAGTTACTCACCGCGGTAACTGTACCCTGCCAGCTCCCTGGCAACTGAGACATGATCAACAAGGCTTAAACCTTGTCGTCGAACTTAATACCAACAGAGACCAACTGGTCTACTATTGTATTGAACTCGCTGAGGTGCTTCATAAACGAACCTCCTTCAGGCATCTCGAAGTTGAACAACTTCTTCATTAAGTGCATATCTTGTTTGCTGCAGAGGGCTGTTCATACATCTCCGTGAGCTTGTCCATCAGGTCGGACATAGTTTTTTCTTTCAATATGTTGTGTGCGACTGACTTCGAGAGTGATAACCGGATCAGACCCATCGCCTTTGGGTCAAGAACCTCCCATCCCTTCTTTTTTCTTTCCTTCATCTTTACCCGGCAGCGGGCGGTAAAGATCTTTCTGATACAAATAGTCCTCTATCTGTATTTTTCAGAAAGCAAAGTCCGAACCATCGAACTTCTTGATCTTCGATTTCCCTTCTTCTGAACACATAGCTCCCTCGGAAATCCGGATTGCCCAAAAGCTTCAATCGAAAAACTGTTGAACACACTTACCGCAACTGCGGTTTTGATACCAGTTGTTGGGAAATCGGAGCCTCGCGCTCAACTCACAATGAACAAAAAACACTTAAAAATCTTGGGATACTATCATCACAGAAAACAAACCAAAGAAAAAGGAAGGGAAAGAACAGAAAAATTGAACACACAGATATACAAGGTTTAGCAACTTGCCTATGTCCCCGGGAGCCACACCAATCCACCATGAACGAAAGAAAACGAAAGATTACAAGTCTTCTCCTTCCTCTCTGAGAAAAGTTTTCTCTTGCACTTTCTCTCACTAGAAACCCTCTCTAAAATTTTTCTCTATGTGCTCTTGCTCTCGCTCAAAAAATAATGAATACAACAACTAATATTTATTGGCAAACCCTAAGTGATAGCTAGACCCCTCCAACCAACTTGGGCCGCGGCCCACGGTCCAACCCGGCCACGAGCCTGCCTGTCGGGCCCTACCTGCCGCGAGCCTGACTGCATGCCTACCTGTCGCGGAACTCTTCGCACTGGTCGCGGACCATCAACCACGGAATTCTCTGCGAGGGTCGCAGATCTCTGTTGCTGAACTCTGTTGCTGAAAGTTGTCTGTATCCCCAACATTGACTTGACTTGAAGACGAAACCGGTGTCATCGTTACGCTTGTTTCGTACTCAGGGTTGCCTGAGAAATTTTTGGGGAACGTAGGTTTTGTTGCGGTCATGGAAGCAGTGGATGAAGGGTTTTTAGATGCATTTTAGCAAATTTTTTTTGTCAAACGGTTTTTCTCATTTTAGCGTTTTGCCTTGTGATTTATTTGGTGGATGGAAATAGTAGTTCCCAAGTTCATACTATAAAACTTATGACTGGTTCCACAAGCACGCACAATTGTATAATCTCATCCTCTCAAACCCTTTATCTTATTTTGCCTTGCACTCTCTCATAGAAATCAAGGCAGTAGTATGGATAGGGAGGGGAGAGCTTTGTGATGGATTAATAGTCTATATCTCCAAACGCATGCTCAAATTAGGTTAAAGTCAAATATGGTGGATTTGAAGCCAATTGATGAGCACAAAATATTGACACTTAGGGGCCCCAATATCACATGTTGTTAGCCCTTAATTGCTCATAATTTACTATATTATTGTCTTATTTGTCTTTAACAATGAATTATTGATTTCTTGCAGGAAAAGGTGATAACGCTATTTATTTTACCCATTGGAATAATAAGGCCGAAGTCATATTTGGATATGGGAATCTGCCAATCGTTTTAAGGGGACAAATCTTGACAAATCAATATCAATTCCTAAGGAGGTGCACGTGTGAGATGTGTGGCCAGAAGTTGAGGGATTGTTGGTGGAAGAATGTGAGTTTGGAAATAAGTCTATAGTCACCCATTATTGAGAATTTTCTGCACGTGGAGGTTAAGGAAATTAGGTGTAATTAGCTTAGGCAATATTTTAGGAAAAGGAAACTTCAATGGGTGTGGACCAAGTGACAAGGTTTTTGGGTGAAACAAGGATTCTCCCTAGCTACAAAGGAAAGAAATCTCAGCAGTGGGCATAAAAAGAGCATTACGGTTTGCACGAGGGGGGATCACAGAATTCGGCTTGAGAGATTGCACTGGAATCAGAGACTTCTCACAGCAAAAAGAGCAAGAAGAAATTAAAGCTTTGTATGAGAAAATATTCTTATCTTTTGTAAGCTTAGTTTCATGGAGTGCTTTTATTATACGATTATGTTTTTGTACTCCATGAGTGGCTAAATTCTTAAACTAGGGTTGAGGATGAAGCCCCATTAATGACTATTATTTATATATTAATGAGATTTGTTTTTACCCGAATATGTGGTTTCAATTATGATTAAATTGTTCTTATTCCAAATCAACTGTTAGGGATAAATTCTGGATATGAGTTCAATCATGTTTTTCTCATGATTTGGAATTGTCTTTAGCATTGAAAGCTGATTTTTCATCGTTAATTATAAAATTGGATATTTATTGTGATTTGTTAAAAGCGGATACAATTAATGATTTGGTTTTATACTTGTGAGCGGAGAGGAACAAACATTAGACTTTTTGATGAATTTTCACGATGATATATTCCGTGGTAACAGAATTAGCTTTCAGATTATCATGAAGGAATTTTGGGTAAAGTCAATGATTATGAGTATATAAAGATACGAGTTAATGGGTGTGGATTCCAAAACCCTAGTATTTTTTCCGTTGATTAAAAAGAAGCTTTAATTTTCTCGTCTTTGATAATTTAGTTCATTGTTTTTACTTTTCGCTTTTAGTTTAAAAACCAATCACAACTTTTGTCAACTAGGTTAGGGTTTAATCAGTTTAAGTTATTTAGTTTTCCTACAAAAAAAAATCATAAGTCCCTGTGGGTTCGACCTCACTCTTGCATTACTATACTTCGGTATGATTCGTGCGCTTGCGAGTACAATAAAATTTCACATCAAGTTTTTGGCGCCGTTGCCGGGGACTTAATTATTTTTTGTTGGAAATCTAAAGATTTGAATTGATTTTTCCCTTCTACTAGTTGTAGTTAGGATCTTAAAAAAAATTGCATTCTACTTCCCAGCAAGTAGTTTTGTTTTGTTTCCTAGTTCTACTGTCATTTTTTTTTTCCCTACTGTCTCCACCAAGATTTTTTTTTTTTTTTGTCATTCATTTGCATATTCTAGGATATATTTCGCTTTTGTTTTTCTCTTTGTTTACTTTGTTCAGTTTCCTACGGTTAGTTGGTGTCTTGGCAATACAGCGGCAGTACGATCAGTTAAGCGCTACAGGTTTTTGATTGGGTCAACTTTCGGAACCATTGTTATCACCGGGCACCACGGTGGTTGGAGTTAGAAGCAACTAAATGAAGGTTAGTAGAATTTACTTTACTGTTATTATTTATTGTTTTCTTATTAACGTGTTGGTGAGTCAGTGTTTATACTTCAAAAAAAAAAAGGCATTATTTTTTTTCGTTGTTCCCTTATTTGCATTCATTCGTAAGTTTATGTTTGGTTGCCGTTCGAAAAATTTAGAATTAATACCTCTTGATCCGGAAATTGAGAGAACCTTTCGACGCAGCTTAAAGATTAAAAGAGTAGAATGTAATCAAATAAAAATGGCGGAACTTACAGAAGCTACAAAACCTTTAAGGGAATTGTTCTCACCCAAACCACAAATCCTCCTTCTTGTTAAAGACAAATAAGACAATAATATAGTAAATTATGCGCAATTAAGGGCTAACAACATGTGATATTGGGGCCCCTAAGTGTCAATATTTTGTTCTTCCCCGTAACCACAAATCCTCCTTCTTGTATTGTGTTACCCACGACAAATGCGACACATTTTGAGCTGAAACATCACGTAATACAACTTCTTCCTCAATTTCATGGGATTGAACGAGAGGATCCATACATGCATGTCAAAGACTTTCTTGAAATTTGTGCTACCTTTAGGTTTCAAAATTTTTCTGAGGAGTCTGTTAAATTGCGTCTTTTTCCCTTCTCACTGAAAGATAAAGCAAAGGCATGGTTAAATTCTCCACCCCCAGGTTCAATCACTTCATGGGACATGCTCGTTAAAAAGTTTCTTTCAAAATTCTTTTCAATGTCTAGAACAATTACTCTAAGGAGGGAGATTACTGATTTCTGTCAAGAAGAACATGAAAAGTTTTACGAGAGTTGGAAGAGATTTAAAGATCTTATTTTAAAGTGCCCCCCTCATGGTTTTGAAACATGGAGACTTGTCCAATTTTTCTATAATGGTTTAACTCAATCTAATCGCAATATGATTGAATCAATGAATGGTGGTGATTTTTTAAATCTTAGGGGTGAGGCGGCTTATGAGTTTCTTGAAAATTTGTCTAAGAGATCTCAACAATGGGATTTTACTTCTCATCGAGACAAACCGACTTCCACACCTAAGAGGGGGGGATTATATGAGGTGAAAGAAGATTCAGATATGAGAGTAAAGTTAGATAATCTTACTCGAAAGGTTGAGGCATTAGTTTTAAGTAAAACTATGGAGTCAGCCAATCAAGTTCAAAGTGAAGTATGTTCTCTTTGCGGTAATCACATGCACACAACACAAACATGTCCTTCCATTATTGGATATTCTGACAGCTATGTTGAACAAGCGAACGCACTTAATAATTATGGAAAATCATTTGCTAGTCCTTTTTCGGAAACATACAACCAAAATTGGCGAAATCATCCAAACTTTTCATGGCGTCAGAACCAACCTTCTACAAATATAGGTGGGCAACCTTTCCATTCACAAAACCAATATCCCCCAGGTTTTCATCCTCCTACACAATCATATCCTGCTCAATCTCAGCCTTTTTATGCTCCAACTCCCGTGTCTTAACCGAACTTCCAATCAGTTGCACCACAACAACAGTCATCCTTAGAGGACACTCTTAAAGCATTCATGGCTGAAATGAAAAATACTACTCACTTGAATACTCAAGCCATTGCTAAACTGGAAAATCAAATGGGTCAATTGGCTAATCAAGTTGCAGAGAGAGAGAAAGGGAAGTTTCCGAGTCAAACTCTAATGAATCCAAAAGGGCAGTTTTCTATAGGCAATACCTCTACTCCTTCAAATGAGCAACACCATGTTCAATCAATTATTACCCTTAGATCTGGAAAAGAAGTTGATAATAAAGTTAGTGTGCCAACAGAGGAATTAGCTGAAGCTGAAAAAGAAGAGAATCATGTTGATCTTACTAAAGTTCAAGAGTCCATTTCTCCACCACGTATAATAGAGCCACCTATTAGGAACTTTGTCCCTAAAGCTCCTTATCCTCATCGACTAGTAGCTCCTAAGAAAGGTGCACAATTTGGAGACATTCTAGAAGTGTTTAAGCAAGTGCAAATCAACATTCCATTTTTTGACGCCATTCAACAAGTGCCCTCGTACGCTAAATTTTTGAAAGATCTAGTCACTATAAAAAGGAAGACAAATGTTCCAAAGAAGGCATTTTTAACTGAACAAGTTAGCTCCATTATCCAATGCAAAATTCCAATAAAATACAAAGACCCTGGTTGTCCAACAATTTCTTGCGTTATAGGTAACCATCATATCGATCAGGCTTTGTTAGATTTGGGAGCGAGTGTCAATTTATTGCCTTACTCAGTGTACTCACAATTAGGGTTAGGAGAGTTAAAACCCACTCAAGTAACACTCCAATTAGCTGATAGATCTGTCAAAATTCCTAGAGGAGTCATTGAGGATGTTTTGATTAAGGTTGACAAATTCTATTTTCCTGTGGACTTCATAGTCCTTGACACTCAACCTGTCCAAAATTCTAGTGGGCAAATTCCTGTTATTTTAGGGCGTCCTTTCTTAGCCACTTCTAATGCTTTAATCAATTGTAGAAATGATGTGATGAAATTATCATTTGGTAATATGACTGTCGAGCTAAATATTTTTAATACCAGCAAGCAACCGCTAGATGAAGATGAGGTTAGTACAGTTTGTATGATAGACACTTTGGTTGAAAATACTTTTGTTCAATCAAGTTATAAGGATCCCTTAAAAGCTTGTCTAGCTCATTTTGGGTGTGAATTTGACATAGATGAATCAATTGAGCAGGTTAATGCATTATTAGACGCTGCCCCGTTAATGAGCATCGATGAATGGCAACCAAAAGTGAACCCTCTTTCACTGTCTACATCACAAGCACTTCCATCTATTGTGGAGCCACCTAAGTTAGAACTCAAGCCATTGCCAAACACTCTTAAATACAAATTCCTTGGCCCTTGTGAGTCTTTACCAGTAATCATAGCCTCTAATTTAAATGATACCCAAGAACAAAAATTATTGAATGTCCTAAAAGTCCACAAGGAAGCAATAGGGTGGTCCATAAATGATATCAAGGGAGTTAGTCCTTCATTGGTCATGCATAGAATCCACTTAGAGGAAAATGCTAAAACTTCACGTGAGCCACAAAGGCGTCTAAATCCTGTTATGCAAGAAGTAGTTAGAGCGGAAATTCTTAAGCTTTTAGATGCTGGCATTATTTATCCAATATCTGATAGCAATTGGGTGAGTCCTGTTCAAGTTGTTCCTAAGAAATCGGGTGTGACGGTAGTAAAAAATGAAGATAATGAATTAGTTCCCACCCGTATTCAAACAGGTTGGCGTGTTTGCATAGACTATAGGAAATTAAATTTCATGACACGAAAAGATCATTTTCCTTTACCATTTATTGACCAAATGTTAGAGAGATTGGCGGGACATGAGTATTATTGCTTTCTCGATGGTTATTCCGGTTATAATCAAATTCCCATTGCACCGGAAGACCAAGAAAAGACTACGTTCACATGCCCTTATGGTACTTTTGCCTACCGCCGCATGCCATTTGGACTATGCAATGCACCCGCTACGTTTCAACGATGCATGGTGAGTATTTTTTCTGACATGGTAGAACGATTTTTGGAAGTGTTTATGGATGATTTTTCAATTTTTGGATCTTCTTTTGATGAATGCTTACACCATTTGACCCTAGTGTTAGTGCGATGTAAAGAAAAAAGTCTTGTGCTTAATTGGGAAAAATGTCACTTTATGGTTAAGCAAGGAATTGTATTAGGGCATATCATCTCGCATAAAGGTATTGAAGTGGATAAAGCTAAAATTGATTTGATATCTAACCTTCCACCCCCACGTACTGTAAAGGAGATAAGATCATTTTTGGGTCATGCAGGCTTTTATAGGAGGTTCATTAAAGACTTTAGTAAAATTGCTAAACCTCTATTTAATTTACTGGCCAAAGATGCCCCGTTTGTGTTTAATGAGGAGTGCCTTCATGCTTTTGAGAGATTAAAAAGTGAGTTGACCTCCGCTCCTATAATTCGACCACCTGATTGGAATGTCCCTTTTGAAATTATGTGTGATGCCTCTGATTATGCAGTAGGCGCTGTTTTAGGACAACATGTCGATAAGCTCCCTCATGTAATTTATTATGCTAGTAAGACGTTAAATGATGCACAATTAAACTACTCCACTACAGAAAAGGAATTGCTAGCAGTTGTTTTTGCGCTTGATAAGTTTAGAGCTTATTTATTGGGTTCTAAGGTCTTAGTCTATTCGGATCATGCTGCATTGAAGTATCTATTGTCTAAAAAAGATGCTAAATCTAGATTAATTCGATGGATTTTGTTACTGCAAGAATTTGATATTGAGATTCGAGATAAAAAAGGCTCCGAGAATGTAGTAGCTGACCATCTGTCTAGATTAATTATAGAGTTCACCGAGGATTCATTGCCCATCGCGGAAACTTTTCCTGATGAACAATTGATGCATGTGTCTCAATTATCTTCACCTTGGTTTGCAGATATTGTAAATTATCTTGTAACTGGAGAGGTACCTTTGCATTGGCCCAAACGTGATAAATCTAAATTTTTATCCAAGGTTAAGTACTTCTTTTGGGATGATCCATACTTGTTTAAATATTGCCCAGACCAGATTATTAGAAGGTGTATTCCTGAAAGTGACCAACGAAGTGTCATTTCTTTTTGTCATGATTATGCATGTGGAGGCCATTTTGAGTGCTAAAAAGTCGGCTGCAAAAATTTTGCAGTGTGGATTTTATTGGCCTTCTATTTTTCAAGATTCGCATGCATACTGCATAGCTTGTGAGCGTTGTCAAAAATTAGGTCGTATTACAAGGAGAAATATGATGCCTCTTAACCCAATTCTGATTGTAGAGATATTCGATGTATGGGGCATTGATTTTATGGGTCCATTCCCTAACTCCTTTGGTAATTTATATATCCTTGTCGCTGTTGATTATGTTTCTAAGTGGGTTGAAGCCATTGCATGTAAAACTAATGATCACAAAGTGGTGGTTCAGTTTTTGAAGGATAATGTATTTGCTCGTTTTGGGACACCACGTGCTATTATTAGCGATCGAGGTAAGCATTTTTGCAATCGAATATTTGAGCATTTAATGAAAAAATATATCATAACGCATAAAGTTGCAACTGCATATCACCCGCAGACCAGTGGTCAAGTTGAGATATCTAATAGGGAGATTAAAAATATACTTGAAAAAACAGTGAACCCTAATAGGAAAGATTGGTCTTTACGTCTTAATGACGCATTGTGGGCTTACCGTACGGCATTTAAAACTCCTATTGGAATGTCTCCTTACCGACTTGTCTATGGCAAGGCATGTCACTTACCTGTAGAACTAGAACACAAGGCATATTGGGCTACCAAACGACTCAATTTTGATCTTGACAAGGCAGGTGTACGCAGAAAACTTCAACTTCTTGAGCTAGAGGAAATTAGGGATGATGCATACGACTGTGCCAAATCGTACAAGGACCGTATGAAAAGGGTCCATGATCAAAATATTTTAAGAAAATCTTTCACTGCTGGTCAAAAAGTCCTTCTTTATAACTCTCGTCTGCATCTGTTCTCAGGCAAACTCCGTTCTCGATGGTCCGGCCCTTTTATCGTTTGCACTAGCTATCCGCATGGGGCCGTTGAAATTGAGAATCCTAAAGATGGTTCCGTGTCCAAAGTGAACGGGCAGCGATTAAAACCGTTTATAGAATTGAAAAGTCTGGAAGTAGAGGAAATCCTTTTGGAGGATCCTGTTTATCAAGATTGACCATTTAATCTGCCCAAATTTAGTCATCTTTGTATGGTACTGTATGGTACTCGATTAGAGTAGTATTATATCTTCTTTTACTTTTATTATTTTTTTCAACATTTGTAGGTTTAAAAAAAAAAAAAAGCATTCTGACTTCATTTATTTACTTTTGGTTAGTGCATTCTTTTCTTTTCTTGTGTTTCCATAATTTGTTTTGCAGGTGTCGCCCAATTCAATCTCATCGCGCTTACCATGTGTATCCTAATCCATCTCTTTTTAAGCATTTGTATTCATGACATTGAGGACACTGTCATATTTAGGTTTGGGGGAGGGTTCACCTATTATTTATACGTTTGTTCTGTGCATAGTCACTATAGTATATCATTTTTGTTACCTTCTTAAAAATTTCAAAAAAAAAAAAAGTAAAAATTGAAAAATTTTCAAACAAAAAACAAAAAAAATTTGGATACTTGATTATGATTTCCGACATGGCTATTGGTGTTCAATTAGTACTAGTTTGATTGTTGCCCAAGTTTGAGATTTTATTGATAGAGTTAAACTTGTGAACATAAACATTGATGAGAGGCACTTAGTTGGTTTTATATCACCTATGTTTGGATAGTGATTAATCATTCGTATGCATGCCTTTGCACGAGCACCGTCACACTTAGAGTTGGATTTGACCTCGAGTATCGTACATATATTTTGATGTCTCAGTATGAGTCAGATGTCTTATTAAAATGCATAATGTCCTTTCCCCAAAAAAAAAGAAAAAAAATGAATAAAGTGCTTGCTTTTTTCGGGCTTTTCACTTAGTAACCGGGCCTCTTGCCTCAGTAAGCAGTGAGTGTTCGCGTCAAACGGTGGAGAGTTCCGCGATTGTTATGTGTGGTTAGCTGGGGTTCGTAGCCTTTTTGACTCGAGTGATTAAGTCCGTTGGGGTGTTCTCTACATCTAGTGCCCTAAAGCCATTTGGTTTGGGTGTCACTGGCCTAAAGCTTACTACAAGGGTCAATTAGAAAGCTTAAGGGACCAAGGCATTGCACGACCACAAGAAAAAAATATAGCAAAAGAAAAAAAAAGGGGAGGGACTATAATTTGATATAAGCATTTTGTTGAGTATTGAGGCATTGAAGGTGTGTGTATTGTTTTCGAGATTAATGAACATCTTTGTGTGATTTTTCACTTTACACGCATGCTTTGTGATTTCTTTCTATCCAGATATTTGTGGGAGGTACAGTTTTTGTGCAAATTCGGATTAGAATGTTCACTTGTTTAACTTTGTTAATTGATGAAATATCTTGCCTCTAACTTGTGTAATTCTTACACTAGTTACTTTGAGAGGCCATAGATTGTGTTTTGGAATTCAAATCGAGTGTCATCTTCTCAAGGATTTTGTGGGTATATTTACGGCACCCTCACGAGACTATAACTCGTCCACTAGGGCAACCTAGGGGTTTAAAGGCTTGTTGCATACGCTAAATGCAATCGGACTCCTCCGAAAAAGGATTAGTTAGTAATTTTTGTTTATTTTGTTTATCTTATTTCTTTTGCTCGAGGACTAGCAAAATGTAGGTTTGGGGGTATTTGATGAGCACAAAATATTGACACTTAGGGGCCCCAATATCACATGTTGTTAGCCCTTAATTGCGCATAATTTACTATATTATTGTCTTATTTGTCTTTAACAATGAATTATTGATTTCTTGCAGGAAAAGGTGATAACGCTATTTATTTTACCCGTTGGAATAATAAGGCCGAAGTCATATTTGGATATGGGAATCTGCCAATCGTTTTAAGGAGACAAATCTTGACAAATCAATATCAATTCCTAAGGAGGTGCACGTGTGAGATGTGTGGCCAGAAGTTGAGGGATTGTTGGTGGAAGAATGTGAGTTTGGAAATAAGTCTATAGTCACCCATTATTGAGAATTTTCTGCACGTGGAGGTTAAGGAAATTAGGTGTAATTAGCTTAGGCAATATTTTAGGAAAAGGAAACTTCAATGGGTGTGGACCAAGTGACAAGGTTTTTGGGTGAAACAAGGATTCTCCCTAGCTACAAAGGAAAGAAATCTCAGCAGTGGGCATAAAAAGAGCATTACGGTTTGCACGAGGGGGGATCACAGAATTCGGCTTGAGAGATTGCACTGGAATCAGAGACTTCTCACAGCAAAAAGAGCAAGAAGAAATTAAAGCTTTGTATGAGAAAATATTCTTATCTTTTGTAAGCTTAGTTTCATGGAGTGCTTTTATTATACGATTATGTTTTTGTACTCCATGAGTGGCTAAATTCTTAAACTAGGGTTGAGGATGAAGCCCCATTAATGACTATTATTTATATATTCATGAGATTTGTTTTTACCCGAATATGTGGTTTCAATTATGATTAAATTGTTCTTATTCCAAATCAACTGTTAGGGATAAATTCTGGATATGAGTTCAATCATGTTTTTCTCATGATTTGGAATTGTCTTTAGCATTGAAAGCTGATTTTTCATCGTTAATTATAAAATTGGATATTTATTGTGATTTGTTAAAAGCGGATACAATTAATGATTTGGTTTTATACTTGTGAGCGGAGAGGAACAAACATTAGACTTTTTGATGAACTTTCATGATGATATTTTCCGTGGTAACAGAATTAGCTTTCAGATTATCATGAAGAAATTTTGGGTAAAGTTAATGATCATGGATATATAATGATACGAGTTAATGGGTGTGGATTCCGAAACCTTAGTATTTTCTCCTTTGGTTAAAAAAAAAGACTTAATTTTCTCGTCTTTGATATTAGTTCATTTTTTTTATTGTTCACTTTTAGTTTAAAAGTCAATTCCAACTTTTTGTCAACTAGGTTAGGGTTTAATCACTTTAAAATTATTTAGTTTTCCTATAAAAAATCACAAGTCCCTGTGGGTTCGACCTCGCTCTTGCATTACTATACTTCGGTACGATTCGTGCGTTTGCGAGTACATTAAAATTTCACATCACCAATCTTCTGAAGATCCACTCTTGATCAAATTCTTCTACTGAAAAAGAAATGTGGAACTCCAAGCTTTAAAGATCTCAGATTGAGATGATTCGTAAATACTCTTACTGCTATCGGATTGAAATGATTTTTTACAGTAACCGTAAACAAAATATTTTGAACAAAATGAGTGGCTCCGATCATCTTTGCAGTAACCGAGACAGACAAAAAAATTGATTTGTGCGCGACTGCTGCATAGCCTTTGCTATACCTGTACCAACTGTTTATTTTATGTGATGATGAATGTTTTGTGTTTTCTATCATGGACAACGACGGGTGAAAAAGTTGAGTTTCCTTCTTCTCTCTTAATTAGTGTACTTTACTTCCTTACCTTCTTCAGTTTTTCACCTTTCGTGTACTTTAGGGAATGGAGCGAGAGATTAAGGGGGGCCGGGAAGAGGGAGGAGAGAGAGAAACGACAGAAGAATATTAACGCGCGTGAGAGATGGTCTATTGAATTTCCATTTGACCAAAAAAAAGCAAGAGATGGTGCATTAAATGTGCCTAAAAGGGTATTTTTGAAAGTTATCAATGGAAAGGACTTAGTAGGTTCTGAACTTATTCTGATATTAGTGGACATGCAGGACCTATTAGGGCATTGTCTGCCCAAATAGGACCGGCCCAGAAGACGCCCGACATGAAAAAGTCACCCAAGCTTTGGAGCGGGCTTGGGTAATGACTTATGACTTTGAGGGCTTACCCAGTCCTACCCCATGACGACCCTTATACGAGAAGTTGCCAAAGTTTCCACACCCTTCGAACTAGAATAAATGAAGATTAACAGAGGGCTCGGACTGTGACACAAAAAGAGTACGTGGTTATAGTTGCAACGATTGAAAGCACATGGTTTGATATTTTAACCGGGTCCAAACTGGGAATTTGTTGTGCAACTTTTCTATTCTTTTTTTCTCAACCAGATGAGATAACAAAATATGTTCTTTCGAGGTTTTGCAAAACCAAATTCAGAGTCAAAGCTGGTAGAGAACGTCCGAAAGGCCACAAAAAGTGTGTGTCGTTAATAACTACAAAACCAAAATATGGAGAGGAAACAATCACTCATTGTGCCTACAAAAATTTCAAAAGACAACTTTCATGGAAGAAGAATTTCATTTAATTAGAACACCAAAGCCTTATCCTACAGTGGAGTTACAAGTATATTCTCCACAGAACCACAATGGTTATTTCAACTACCTCTGACAACAAGTTCATCCATAGATAGTTAAATTCGGCAGCAAAACTAGAGAAACATCACATACAAACTTCAACGAAGTCCAAGGGGATGTTTCTCGAGTTTGCCCGAGATGGTCGAAACAAATGTGCAATGGATTATACGAATGAGAAGGGGAAACTGCAATACACAGAAGAGTGTTACCGGTATGCACGCAAGAAGGATAATCGGAATGTCAACCCAAGATAAACGGTTATTGAGGGTCATAAATATAGCAGATCCAAAGGAGACCATCATGGTTACGATGGCCAAGAAAAGGCATAAAAGACCAATGATCACTTTAATTGGCAAAGACCGGAAGAAATCCTCTTCTGCAAAGCGGGCTGTGAGAATTCCTAAGAACATCAACACTGCGGTGGAGGATGAAAACATCGAGAATGCATTGCACATGACAAAAAGCAAGAACTCATCATACTTCAGATATACAGGCAGGCCTGTCGTGTTATCACTACCTCCGGGAATAGTAAAAGCCGCTGTAAACATAACAGCAGCGATGAGGGTGCCGACAACCATGCCTGATGCCGCAATATTCTTCACCCACCTCTCTCCCTCTTTTGCCAACTCTTTGTGCTCCTCAGTAAATAGAGTTGCAGGTGTTTTGTTGTTTTCATTGACTTCTTCTTTGCACTTGGGCTGCACCATATTCTCGACCTCCTAGATAATTATGTAAAACAAATTTATTAGGGTGAAAATTAAGCAGGACCATGCTTTATGGTTGGAACTTGAAAGGCGGAAGTGAGAAATGTCTAATACTTGAAACTTGAAAGGGTCAAGTGGGAAAATATGTAGAACTGTGATGACGCATTTCTCCCCGGCGGGGGGGGGGGGGGGGGGGGGGGGGGGGGGGGAGGGACATTGACAAAAATTCAATAGGTGAAGGAGCATACAGAAAAAAAAAAAATTTTTGAGTTCAAGAATTAGGTCATGACATTGTTGAGGGAGGAAGTATATTTGCTCTTTCTGCAACTAAAAGACATTGGTGAACAAAATTTTGGATATGACTACCTTAAACCATTGAAGTTCCCTTTGCATTTGTAGAGCTGACCCAGAGACGTTTTCAAGCTGACCAGGAGGAGACAACTTGGCAGCTAGATGCAAATAGTTGTTACCAAATACATCATGTCGGTGTGCCATAATGTTCTTCCTCGTTCCAAATCCATGTATGAGGCTAAAGATCTTTTCTTGCCGAAGTACAATTGCATGCGCAAAAATTGTTCTACCTTTACTGTCTTTTCTCCATATGATTGGAGGATCACATTTTATTAATTCAACAATAAACTCCAATATCCCATGCTTAATGGCATCATAGATCATTTCATCTATTCCAATATCAGTAAGTTGTGACTCGCTCAATTTTGGTATCTCCTTACAAATGCAACTGAGGATTTTAAGGGCTTCGCCATGTACCAACTTTGCATGATATACACCTGGGACTGCAATTCAAAAAAAACCTCTATTAAAGACAAAGTGAAGTCCAATGTAAGAATGAGAATTTCATCATCAAGAGTATCTTCCATACCAAATCTTTTCAAGAGGCATGAAACAAGTTCCCCTAACAAGCCCATTGCTGCGAAATACACATATATGAACAGTTATTCATCATAAGTGTGCCTAACATTAACAAATATCAGCTTCAAACTTCTCTAAGAAACTGGACATTTTCTTAGAGAAAAAAAATGAATTTA
This sequence comes from Rhododendron mucronatum var. ripense, assembly GCA_019656295.1. Taxonomy (NCBI): domain Eukaryota; kingdom Viridiplantae; phylum Streptophyta; class Magnoliopsida; order Ericales; family Ericaceae; genus Rhododendron; species Rhododendron mucronatum. The sequence goes on from BPLT01000242.1 coordinate 158,786, forward strand.
CCATGTGGTACTATCAACTACCAATGACGTTGAATAATTTGGATTATATGCCCTCGCATATATTGTCTTATCAATTTCACTATGCCAGTCGCATCCAGCTTATTTTTGTAGAACTTTTTTCTTTTTCTTTTTTATGGAAATGAGGAACATTTTTTTCATAGGGTGGAAGACAAGGACATTCAAGTATGTATAGCTCTCCAACGGTAGACAATTCATAAGGGGAAAAAGAAAAAAAAACACCAATTACCATGTTCATTGTTCAAGGCTTGAGACCAAGAACCAATTACCGTCAGAAGCCTAAAGAAAACAACACAAGACCAATACCGAAAGACCAACAAAGCCCCGTGATTCTACAACAATTGCAACCCTTCAAAACCCTGAGAAGTAGCAGCAGGGGAATTCTTATCCATTTTGTTGAGCTGTCAAAATTAGTCACAATAACGGGAAGATGACAAAAATGGTATTTGAATTTATGAGATTCCAAAAAATTTTGGCTGCTACCTCAGACTTCTACCCATGCTTCTGGGACTGACTATCCTTTCTTTGGTCTGCTTTCCAAGCCGTACACCTGTTCTTGCCTAACCCAGCAAAGACAACTACATTCTATTTTCCAGGTTGGGCATGACGGCCATTCTTTTATACCAGCCTGGAAAAAAAATGTTGTTATGTCGGCTTAAAGCGAATCAAATCTTTGATCCGGCTGGCTTTAAGGAACGGTTTCCCTATTCAATAGTTGAAATCTTTGATTCTATGCCAGCCCGAAGAAGCTGCTTGAAACTGTCCTTAAATTTGTCATTCAAACAGCAATGCATTGACTCTTACTTTCTCAATGTTTTTCAAATAGGTCCAACACATAATGTCAGTTAGTACTTCGCTATCTTGTTCTAGGATTTCAAGACCATTTTCCTTGATCAATCATAAGACATTGTGTCATAAAATCATTATCTGTTATCACCCGCTTGAATGAATATTTACAAATACTTGTCCATCCAAAATGAAACATGAGGTAATGGAATGAAGTAACCCATCTTTTGGTTGCATATGGCTGGAATTGACACAATAATTTATGCACGCGCGCGCGCGCCCACACAGAGAGAGAGAGAGAGAGAGAGAGAGAGAGAGAGAGAGAGAGAGAGAGAGAGAGAGAGAGGGGTCATGCCTTTGCTGATTATATTTCCTCTATGATATGGTTTTTGTTGGAGTCTTCTACAATTCTCTTCATCACTTGATATTGGAAATGTTCCAGTACTATGTGGTAATATATGTGTGTTAATACCTACAATTAAAGTAAAAGTAAATGAAGCCATGGCACACTATCCATTTTGTCGCTACATTATACATAGTAACAAAAACAAGGTAAAGAAATCAAGTAATAGAGCGGACCACACTTGACTATGTGGTGAAGTAGTCATGATTCTCTAAATAACTTTTGATAGCAAAAGAACCAATTATTAGTAAGAGCAATGAATCTAAACTGGCTAAGATTCTTGGAGAGAGCAGCCAAATTTATGTCGGTTCAGATGAGCCAATTCCAAAATCCCATTTACATATGAAGTGGAGCTGAACTGTATAAATATAAAGTTATAACCATGTCTAAAGTATTTCCTAGTCATAATTTAAGCTAGACTGTCTAGCTAAAAAACTATTAACAGGGAAACTCACATGAGTACATCCATCTTCTCCAAAACACGAGTTTAGTGCCACTTGGGAATGCAGATGGCTTTTGAGCCAATATTCTAAGGGTGTACTTTCCGAAACGATCTTCAGTAATACCCAGTTTTGGGTACTCTTCCAGGAGCGCCAAAGCAACATCTGCAATAAGAAAGAACAAGCTCTAGGATTAAGTACTTGAGCATCTTAAGCAATAGGAAAGAATAGGCTTTAGATAACTATAAAAATGTGTGTACACTAACCATAAATTTCGGCACTGATCAGGCAATGCAGCAGCGTGGAACCATTGTGGCCTTTTTCGGGACTGAGCTCATGAATGGGTGTCACTTTGTAAAGGTAATGTACCATATCTTTCCGGTTATATAGAGAAGCCACAATAACAGGGATGGCGCCATCAATATGTAGATCATTTGAAACTGTAACCAACTTGGGATTCTTGTCCACCATTGCTTTGGCTAATTTTGTGCATCCACTGATGGCAGCAAGAGAGAGGGCTGTGCTTCCGAATTCATTTGTGATTTCCAAGTCATCTGCTGACATTAATTTAACCAACTTCTCTGCAATCCCTAAATGTCCAGCCATAATCGCAACATGAAGAGCTGTATCCCCTTTGGATGTAATCCGTGCACTGACAGAGTTGCCTCCCATATCAAGTAATCTTTTTGTTTCTTCCCAATCACCATTTTCAATTGCGTTGTACAAGGTCCGATAACTAAGATGATGAAACTTATCTGCAAAACAATTCTTTTCTCAATAAATCATAGGACTGTATTTTTGGTGGAGAGAATAAGAAACAGAACACAAACAAAGAATCGTATTATGATTGCAGAACATAAAGTACACAAAACACTCCCTAATCAAGAACCCCGTCCGGTTTTGCTTTTTCTCTGATATACAAACACTGGGGGAGAACCCCATTGGGTTCTCTCTCTCTCTCTCTCTCTCACAGTCCAGAAATAATTCCTTACACACCAGTACATAAACAGCAAACTAACTGAAACAATACCAATTACGCACCTGTAATTCCAAGCCAATTATTCTTCCAACCTCCATAATAAACCGACCTCCCAACCTCTCCAATATGCAAACCTCCACTTTCACGTCACCCTCCTTCTTATTCTTTACCTTACATCACACATGCCCCGCTCTTTTTCAATCAAGCAGCTTATCTAATTCCTAACATGTATAGAGAGTAGTACAAAAAGGACAACTGAAGGAAGTACGAAAAAACATGAGAAGGCTGGAATTTAAATATATTGAATGATAAACGAAAAAGAAGGAAGTAGCCTTGGTGGTTCATCCTTCAGAGGATTTCCTGTGAAGGAATGGATAGAGACTTTAACAGCAGTAGTGGGCCTAGAGGCAGCAAAAGAAGCTAAATGATCTTAGACTCCTGGTAAACCTTTCACCAAGCCAATCTTAAACTGAGGCAGAGACGTTGTTTTAGAAGAGGTCACCAAGCATGCATGAAAAAAGGAATCCATCAACGGGCTTAGAAATGTATGCCTCTGGTTTTATTTGGCCATAGAAAATTAGGAAGTTTAAGGCGTGAATATTAAGATTGGCAATGCAATAAGATAAAAAGGCTTTCAAAGTGGAAGATAAAGTGCAACAATTGATAAAAGAAATGTGTAATCAATCAGTAAGGTTCCTTGAAAACAATTGCTGGACAACAAAAATACTGAAAAGTAGGCATACTTTGATAACATAATGCTGTGATGGCACCAATGTAAGATATGATCACTATTTGCTGCCATAACAAGTGGAGAAAACTATTGGGAAAAGAAGAAAATCAGACAAAACGTAAAGGGCAGGAATGAGTAAAATTTGATGATTTTGCTAAGGAACTATCTTTTTATGCTTAACAAGAACGTCTTTATACTTTACTTCTCAGACTTCTTACCATTCTCTTCAACCGAGTCTTCATGATCATCTGGTCGTCTCAATTGGGATGGAGCCAGGTGTTCCCAAGCATCTTTCGCAGAAGTAGTTTTCCTGAACTTTTTACATATGTCTGGTCCACATGACAGTTGAATGGCATGTAAAGCCAATGCATTTTTTCTTGTCCAGTCCTCATAACCATCTGCATCTTTCGCTGGTTGAGGTTTCTTCCCAGTTACAACATCCCACAACCCTTGACTGATCAAATACCTTTCCAAGCATACTTTCCAGTATTCATAGTTATCTTCTGTGAGTTGTTCATGAACAATTCCAAGCATTGCTATGTTTGCACTTCCCATGCTTGCTCTTAAGGAGTAAAGAAAGATAGACAGAAAATTAATTTTGAGTTTGGCTGAAGAATAATGGTGTCACATGGTGCATGGGCCAAGGCATGTGGAAACTCCCTTAAATTTGACATAATTAGAACATATACAGAAAAGAGCACCGCGTTAAAAAATTACTCTTATGGTAGTAGTTAATACGAGTAATAGAAACCCTTTTCTAGCCATTTCTATACATTCAATGCACTCTAACTTGCCTCAAATTTATCCTGTGAAAAATTCTGGTATGCTTGAAATGATCTTACACGGGTTGTTTTGTTTGTTTGTTTGTTTTTTTTTTTTTTTTCTCTCGAAAAGACTAGTTTTTTTGCATTGCGATTTCTCATACAACATTCCTTCTTTGCGGTGCAATCACTTCGAACAGTTTTAAATGAAGTAGTAGATCAATAGAAAACTCGATGGAAAGAAGAAGAAACAGGTGGTATCAACTCGCTCACTTTTTTGAGCAGGTTTCTACTCTACTTTCGCTTTGTTGCGGAATGTCCAATCGTTCATAACCAAATGGCCTTCATCAATTCCAAAGTATTGCCATTCAGTTTAAAAGTAAAGTGGGGAGGTGTTAGTTACCGCCATCAGCCGAACCATATTATTAACCTCTACTCAAAAATCTATCCCATTATTAGTTCATCCTTCTTAGTGATGCATGAATGAAAAACCATTGACGAGGTTTTGAGAAGAGGGTTTAACACTCTAAATTATGAAATGCATGATCAGGAAGAAACCAAAATAAAATTTGAAAAACTACCAAAGGTTCAGCCAGGAATGGATGTTTCCATGACCACAGCCTTTGCAGTGTATTTTCGTGCCTTTTATCACTTCTCGGTAAACAAGAGCAGTAGGGCATCAAGGCGTTTACTCTGGACAACTCTAGAGGGTCATCATTTTGAATCAGTAAATCTAACACCTACTCACAAGTACGTCCTCCATCTTTCTTATATTTCTTTTCATTAATTATCTTTTAACTTCTTCCTTTTATCTTATGAATATTACAAGCTAGGTTAGCTTTTCATTCATTTACTTTTCCAGATAACAGCACAGTTCATTTCGTATGGAGGCAGTACAATTTTAGAAGTGAGTTCCTGCTTCCTATTTTCATCATAGTTGACAATGTAAATCCACACTATTATTCAACTCCAAGTTCAAAGTCTCGCTTTCACTACACGAATCATTTATTTTGGACATGTTAACAATTCCTAATGGCCCTGACTGACAACAAAAGTTCAAAACCAATGGCCAATTTAGGATAGTAGAAAAAATTCAACTAATATTTGTAAAGAGAGTGCTAGACTGATGAAAGTCATATAAACCATTGAAAGGAAGATGAACTTGGTTCCTAACATCAATTAAAATGCGTTGGACCGCGTTATAAACTGTTGGTTCCGTGCAAGAGAACTTGCGTTACTTCTATTTTTTGTTCTATCAGGTTAACTTAACTACTATATGACAATTATACAGCGACTTGTAGCTTTAGGAAAGAGATGATGTTTTAGACCTTGACCAAATGACTCTAAGAAGCACGGATACAGACACAATACGATACGGATACGCGGATACATGTTTTTTCCAAAAAGAAGGATACAATATGTTGGGGGATACATTGAATATAAAAGTAAATAAAAAACATATTATATATATAATTTACCCTCGTGCGTATCCAAAACGTATCCGAGCGTATCCAACACGTATTTGCGTGTATCCGAAACGTATACCAAAAAATAATTCAAAAAAATTGCTTTAAAAAAACGTATCAGATACGTATTCGGAGAGTATCGGTATCCGATACGGATACGATACGTGATACAGAGGCCAAAATAGAATATCCATGCTTCATAGCGGCAAATGTTATCTGATAATGATTTTCTTTACCAAAAGACTAAACAACAATAAGCATATTCAATCAATAGGTTAAAGTAATGCAATATCAGAGATTGTATCATGTAATAAGCAATTATATCTGGGGAAAAACCTACAGCATTTTAAGAGGAGTAATTGTTCAAAACTCTGGGAGTACTGCCACTTGATACTTCGAATCACTTTACGATCCACACATTCATGTGGGGTCCATACACTTAGTGGTAGACCCCATAGGAATGTATGATAGTAAAGTGGTCCAGATAGAGTACTGTGGAGTACTATGGACTCATCACATTGTCCTCTTATATATGTTTCTCTTACCTTTTCTTGTCGGTCCCTCTATCCATTCATACATCATTGATCAGTTAAAACAAATGGGCAAGTTTGCTATCTAGATTGATTTTGAAAAGAATTTGGAGAAAAAGGGATCATAGATGGGGATAGAGGGAACTGCGAAGTCCATGGGATACTTAATGTATCAATCAGACAATCGTGGGACAGAATTCAAATCTCAAAATAAAGAATTCACACCTGTTTTAACAGCTTAAAAAATTTGTAATTCAAGCAAAAGCATTAACACTCAAATTAAAAAACAAACTGACTTTAAAAGAGAAAAAAAAGAATTTACGAGAATGAATTACTTACCAAAAAAAAAAACAAACAAACCAGACAATCTGAATTTTCTCGTTTCGAATTGATTTCTATGCTCTTCTTTTAGTCATCCATACTTTCTTCTTCTTCTTTTTTATCCACTTGAATTTACTATTTTGCCATTTTTTCAATACACTTCTTTGTACATTTAATGACAATGTCGTAAATTCACATGAATAAAGACAAAAAAGGGAGTGTGACTGGCTAAAAGAAAAGTGTAGAAATCATTTTCCTTGATCTTATTTTCTTATCGTTTCTAAAAGGCATATATATATATATATATATATATATATACACACACACACACACACACACACACAATTAGGATCCAATGAGGGATCCCTTACGGCCTTATGGTGCGGAACTCCCCTTTCCCGATCGAATTGCAACGATCCGAACCGCTCAAAGTGTGCAGACCGTGATTTTAAGGGTATCCACAAGAAATCAGCAAAAAAAATGATCGGGAAAGGCTTGTTCCGAGCAGTTTTTTACTGAACCGTTCAATAAAAAACTGTTCGGATCAAGCCCTTCCCGATCATTTTTTTTGCTGATTTCTCGCAGGTACCCTTAAAATCACGTTCTGATCACTTTGAGCAGCTCGGATCGTCGCAATTCAATCGGGAATGGGGAGTCCCGCACGGTAAGCCCGTGCGGGATCCCTCGTGGGAACCGGACTGTATAAATATTCCCAATCATTTTTTTTGCTGATTCCTCGCGAGTACCCTTAAAATCACGTTCTGCACATTTTGAATGGCTCGGATCGTCGCAATTCGATCGGGAAAGGAGAGTCCCGCACGGTAAGGCCGTAAGGAATCCCTCATTGGATCCGGACTGTATATATATGTATATATATATATATATCAGTCCTTATCCTATAAAGGATACCGCACGGGCTTACCATGCGGGACTCCCCTTTCCCGATCGAATTACGATGATCCGAGCCGCTCAAAGTGATCAGAACGTGATTTTAAGGGTACCTGCGAGAAATCAGTAAAAAAAATGATCGGAAAGGGCTTGATCCGAACAGTTTTTTATTGAACGGTTCAGTAAAAAACTGCTCGGATTAAGCCCTACCCGATCTTTTTTTTGCCGATTTCTTATGGATACCCTTAAAATCACGTTCTGAATACATTGAATAGCTCGGATCATCGCAATTCGATCGGGAAAGGGGAGTCCCGCACGGTAAGCCCGTGCAGGATCCCTCATTAGATATATTCTGTATGTATGTATATATATACATATATATATACATATATATAGAGAGAGAGAGAGAGAGAGAGAGAGAGAGAGAGAGAGAGAATGTGATACCTCTTCTATGTCTTGTCTGCAAGAACCTCGGACTGACTTTATTCTGCTTTCAATCAACTGTACTCTATTTTCTTCCGTGTTAGTGATTATATATATATATATAAATCTTGAGGTAAGGACCCTTAAAATGAGGACATTATATGCAGACCTCCTCATTTCTCGACTTTTTCGATCGGATTTCGATGATCCGAGCCGCTCAATGTGTTCAGAACGTGATTTGAAGAGTACCCGCTAGAAATCGGCAAAAAAAATGACCGGAAAGAACTATATATATATATATGTATCTATACACACGAGGAGAATAATACAGTAATAAAGTGGTTCTCTCCACCTTGTTAAAACGCGTTCACCGCTGGGTACGTTGTGGGTTGTCCCCACTTGAATTAGACACGTTCACCACCGGGTACGTTGGGGGAAAATCCATTAGCTGGCGCCGTTATCACCATTTGTTCCGACTAGTAAATAGTCATTATCTGGTTTGGTTTTCTACCGTAAGAGGAGGTTCTGATTGGGATCGATCGATGTATCTATCTATCTACATTCTATAGAAATGTAGTTGACGACAAAAAGCTCCCAACCATCGATCCTAAATTCCTAGAATTTAGAAGTTTTTTTTAAAAAAAAGAAAGAGGAGAGATAAACGTGGGGGGGTGGGGACGTAGGAGAAGGGGAGAGAAATTTAGGAAAAATTATTCTATGTCCCCAGCACAGATACCATCACGTGATCCTTCAAATTCATTTTACACCACATATGTCTTTTAGTGTACAGAATGAGACTTTTGCTAGCATGCATCGAACATGAGACAAAAAAAATATTAGATTATAAAAAACTAATGTTAATTTTTTATACCATGTATTGAACGGGTACAATATTTGATTTTTTTTTTGTTACAAATTAATTTGATTTAATTTTTTTGAAGTATTTTAATTTGATTTAATATTTCTTGCAATCTGAGTCATCGATCCATTGTTGAGCATAAACGGCGCACGCACCCCGAATTCTTTTTCTATCAACTAACGTCGTTCCTATTCGATGCATGGGACAAAATATTTATGTGACTTCACTATCAAATATCGAGCTCATACAAAATTTGTTATTTGTCCCGTGCATCGAACGAGAACGACGCTAGTTGTTTACATATAGGGATGAGTGAATGATTGTTTGATACTACGTCGGTATCATTTTAGACAAAACATTGCTAGACATCTAGTTTCATCAATCGAGTTGGTTAATCGTAAGTTTTTTTTTTTCATATATAAAATAATAAATAACTACTTTGCATGCACATTATTAACTACTCTCGCATCTTAATCTTAATGTCAAAGCGAACCTCCAATGAAAATTTGTGAGTTCTTAACGACAACCCCGACTAATTTCTGGGCACGAAAACCCCATAAATGCTTCCCCTAATGTCTTTTTCCAGCTTTTTGACTTTTTGGTCCCCAAAATATTTCCGTCGTGTCATTTTGGTCCCCAATATTTCAATTGCTAACATTGCATTCCCAAAGTATCAATTTTGTCGAGGGTTGTCGGAAAAAAACCGAGAACCGTGAAATCCGATCCGTGCTTTTTGGATTTTGTCCGTGGATTAATGGTCCGGACACGGATTTGAAAACTAAAAAACCGTGATACGGATTAGGATTGGATTTTTATTTCAAAACCGTTGATTAACCGAACCGAACCGTGAGATATTTAAAAAAAATAAAATATATATGTGTGTGTGTGTGCGTGTGTGTAATATTTATAAATAATTATAATTTTACTACTTGTTATGATTTTTTTAAAAACAATTTTACATTAATGTGACAATATATAAAATTTAAGGGATAAACTGTCCAAACTTTAAAATTTAAGGGGTAAATCGTAAACTATCCAAACCCTAAAATCATACTACCGTCCACAACCCTAAACTAAAATCGTTTAAGATAGAACTCTCAACTCGGAAGTGGCGCCTCTCTCTCTCTCTCAACGTTCAAGACCGGGGAAAAGAAAAACTACACTTCTAGTTTGAATCAATCACCAAGAGGTAATCCTTATTCCATTGATCAATTAATTGTAGCACTTTTGTTATATTCAAGACTACATATCAACGATTCTACATCACAATGTTCTTTGATTCAATCTAGCCCGTAATCGAACTTCGTTTCTTACTTTTAATCACACACAAGTGTATGATTTTTTATTCATGTCACCCATTTTCATAGATATGTCAAGCATGGGAGAGGCAGAAACTGCTACTGCGGATGAGGTCATGGAGAGTGATGCAAATGCTATGTCTGAGCCAGAAATCAATATATCGTCTGATGAGGAAGATGAGGTAACTGCTTCTAAATCCAAAGGAAGGCCTTTGTCTGTTGTGTGGAATCACTTTGATAGAGTCACTAGGAAAGGGCAAACGAAACCTGATCGTGCTAAATGTAAGTACTGCAGAAAAATCTATAAATGGTTGAGTGGGAATGGGACTAGTACCTTGAAAAAACACATGCTAAGTTGCTCAAAAAATCCTGACATTCAGAAACTTAAGAAACAGACAACACTAGCATCATATGCACAAGTAAAAGGAGAACCTCATAGTGGAATTGGGCTTTGGAAATTTGACTAGAAGGCTTGTAGAGATGCTTTGGCCAAAATGATTATCATGGATGAGTTACCTTTTCGGTTTGTTTAGCGCGAGGGCTTTCGTTCTTTTTGTCGTGTGTTGCAACCTCTTTTCAAAACATTCTCACGTCAAACAGTGGCGAGGGATATTGTTGACCTCTATGCTAACGACAAAACCAAAATAAGGAATTTGTTCAAGAAATCAAATAAAAGGATATGCCTTACCACTGATTCATGGACCTTCCTTCAGAATCTATCTTATATGTGTCTTACTACCCATTTCATTGATAAGGATTGGCAACTGCATAAAAGGATTCTTAACTTTTGTGTGATTTCGAGTCATAAAGGTGAGGCAATTGGTAAGGCCCTTGAAGCCTGTTTGATTGAATAGGGTGTGGGGAGAGTGTGTAACGTTACAGTGGATAATGCAATAGCCAACGATGTTGCAGTTTCATATTTAAAGAAAAAATTGTCCAAGAAGAGTGGTGCATTGATCTTAGGGGGTGAGTTTCTTCACATGAGATGTTGTGCTCATATCATAAACTTAATTGTAAGAGATGGATTGGATGAGATTAAACAGTCAATTTCCCGGATTCGTGATGTGGTGAAATATGTTAGCAGTTCTCCTCAAAGAGAGCAACGGTTCAAGACATGTGTAGTGAGCGAGGGAATAACTAATAAAAGCTCTGTTGCCTTGATGTTCCTACTAGGTGGAACTCAACTTACCTCATGCTGAGCACTGCTTTAATATTTCAAAAAGCATTTGAAAGGCTTGAAGAGGAGGATCCTCATTTCCTCGTTGAACTTCATATGGGGCCTCCTACCACTCAAGATTGGGACGATGCTAGGAATTTTTCTGAATTTTTGGAGAAGTTTTATGAGGCCACACTACACTTGTCTGGTTCTTCATATGCCACTTCTAATTTGTATTTCAATGAAGTTATGGTAATTGATAAGTTTTTATCAGATTATTTAAAAGATGTTCATGGGATGTATGAGGGTGATGTGAGGGTTGGGAGTCGTGCAGTACTAGTTGATATGGCTAAAAAAATGAAGAAAAAGTTCGATAAATATTGGGGTAAAGTGGAAAACATGAACATGATGATGTTCATCACTATTGTGTTGGGGGAATGACTTTGGTGTCCCCAATCATTTTGGGGACACCATAACTTTTGGCATAACAAAACCATTATGAGCATAACCAAATTCATTACAAGCATAACCAAAACCATTATAAGCATAACCAAAACCATAACAAGACATAACTTGGTTGGTTATGCCTTGGTTGATTTTTGGTTATACCTTGATTGGTTTTTGGTTATGCCTTGGTTATGCCATGTTATGGTTCTATTATACTTCTAATGATTTTTGTTATGCTTGTAAGGGTTTTGTTATGCCAAAAATTACGGTGTCCCCAAAATGACCGGGGACACCATAGCATTATCCGTTGTGTTGGATCCCCGCTTCAAGTTAAGGTATGTCAAATTCTGTTTCAGTGAACTTTTTGATTCTGATGTGGTGGAAGAGTTGACGAAAATGATAAAGGGAGAGTTGGATCGTGTCTTTGTTGAGTACGAAAAGTTCAACTTAAGTACACCAGTTTCTAGCCAAAAGTGGACTGGGATGGAGATTGACCAACCATATAGCGAAGGACGTGACAAGGGAGTATCATTTGAATCCAAGTTTCAGAAATATTTAGAAGAAGAAGATGATGGGGGGAAATTAGAGATAGATAGGTACTTGGAAGAACGTTGTGACAAGAAAGCTACAAACTTCAACATCTTAGAATGGTGGAAGGTGAACTCTTTTAAGTATCCGATTCTTTTCTGAAATTGCTCGAGATGCTTTAGCCATACCTGCCTCAACAGTTGCTTCTGAAGTTGCTTTTAGTATCGGAGGTCGTATTGTTGATCAATTTCGTAGTTCTCTTTCTCCAAAGCTTGTTGAGTGCTTAATTTGTATGCAAGATTGGTTGCGTGCTACTCCATTGCCATTTGAAGTGGAAGAGAATATTGAAGAAATGCAAGAGCTTGAATTAGGTAATATTTAATTTTATTGTGCTAATTGTACTTCACTTCCATAGCTTAGTTAATTTTTGTGCAAGAGTTTCATTTTATTATGATCTAAGTTAGTTTCATTCATATCATTGCAGCTTTACAAAATGTCTCTCTTAATCCAATTCAAGACTGATGAAATCTGGTTACTGGAATAATAAAACCTAGACTGAAATTTGGACTGGAATGATGTAACAATGGTTGTAACTGTAATGTTGCAGTTTGTAGCTTATTGCAATGTAATGTTTCTCTTATTGCTGGTCATTTGAACTGGAAATTTGACAACCTGGACTGTAATGTCTCTCTTATTGCTCGTCACTTGAACTAAAAATTTGGAATGATATGTACTATAGTAGTTGAAGTAATTTTGCGTTTTTTAGTATTTATGAAAGGATATCCGTGGATAAAACCGGGACCGAACCGTGACTTACGATTCAGAATCCAAACCGAACCGTGAGACTTTTGGATTAGGATTGGATTGCATTTTCTAAAAACCGTGAGATACGGATAGGATTGGATTCATACGAATCCAATCCGATCTGGACCGTGGACAACCCTAATTTTGTCTTTAAATGGTCCCTGCGGCTAACGCCGTTCCTTCCCTCCGTCAAAACCAAGGGCAATCTTGGTATTTCACCCCCTCTCTCCCTCAAAACGGCGTCGTTTGGTTAGCCGAATTGGTCTTTTGACTTTTTTGGTCCCCAAAGTATTTCCGTCGTGCCATTTTGGTCCCCAATATTCCAATTGCTAACATTGCATCCCCAAAGTATCAATGTTGTCTTTAAATGGTTCCTGCGGCTGACGCCGTTCCTTCCCTTCGTCAAAACCAAGGGCAATCTTGGTATTTCACCCCCTATCTCCCTCAAAATAGCGTCGTTTGGTTGGAATTTGGAAATATTGATTTTTTTCTTCCGTGGTTCTCTTAGGGTTCTCATTGAAAGCCTTAAAGTGAAAAAAATAATTATGACTCTTTAAGATAAAATGATCAAAAAATTAAGATCTTCGCACATATTCAAATAGATTGAAAATATGAACACTTAATTTTTTTATCAAATTTATATATTGAGGTGGCAAGTGTAACTCACCCGTTTTGATAGCTCCGGGCCTCCGGCCATCTCGTTTTATGACTTATATAAAAATTTATGAAATCATGCATAAAACGGAGGGATTAATGATTAATATTCCACTTGCCTGATGCCTCACTCTCCGGATGAAAATACTCCAAGAAAGTCTGTTTGGAGATATTTTGGATCAAAAGTACTCTCGCATGCCCAAAAAGTCATTTGAATTTTTTTTTTAATTCTTGGAATTTTTTGCCTTTTGATGTCAAAACGAGGTATATTACTACTCTAATTTGGAAGAATCCCAGCTAATAAGAAGGGCATTAGAAAATTAGGTGCCATTTCCTTTCCTACAACAAGATAAAAAAAAATTTTAAATTAAAAGCGAGCATGGTGTGCCTATCCAATTGCCCCTACAACAAACAAGACTGAACTCAAAGTCTTCTAAAAGAGGATGCTTCAAACCAATATGACCCAAAATTAACTTCCAAAGGAGCCAATGTATTTTCTGGCTTGATGATGGCTCCAACAAACTCCGCCGAGCCACCTTCTAGAACAATTCCATTGCACCCAATGCTGGTAGCAAAATTTCATTGCTGCCATAGCTTCTGCAAATGCAGCTATCATGAGCCATACGCGTCTTTAGGACTCTCAGAGAAATCTTATTATGTCAAAACTGAAATTTTTGATTGGCTTAATTTATCCTTTCAGCTAATAACTTCACGGGTCCGTCGTGTGGGGTGTATAAGCCTAACAAATCTTCTTATGCTAGGTTTATCAAATAATAGTCCCACATGTCCTCTCCCGGCACAAGTTACTGTACCTCCAAGTCTAGTCTGTCTAGACATTGCCCATAGCTTCATCAATGGTCCAATTTCTTCCTGGGTATTCGGTTCGTACAGGTCATATACCAAGGCTACTAGGGAATTTGACACAACTTGAACCGTTGACCTATCATCAAACAAGCTCACAAGGGAGATCTAATATAGCAGATCAAAGGCTAGATATGGTTCTTGCAGACGAGATAATTACTCTAATCCACGAGTAGCCCTTGAATTCCATAAGAAAAAAAGATAGAGACTCTTGAATCAATTTTATTGAATAGATTTTTTTGCCCTTAGGCTTACAATCTTATCTATACTAACACCTTGGGGTGGAGCTATAGAAATTTTGTTTGCTCGGGTCAAACAATTAAATGCATGTGCAAGATACTTTTCATTTACTAATCCAACAAATAACTAAATTAAGAGGTTAATTATAAAGTAGATATACACTTATAAGTGTATTTTTGGTTTGTAATTAGTCCCAAAGACTATAAATACATTTTGAAAACGATGCATAATGTTTTAGGCCCTGCCATTAGTTTGTATATGTGGGACGAAAAACAACAAATAACAGGGGACAAACATGGACGGGCAAAGTGGTCTCGTATACTTATGTTACGCATATTCAACTGAACTGATTTTTTCGAAGAAAATGCAAGGAAAGACACTAACAAGAAAGTATCATTTGGACATGGTTTGGATCAAAGTCTTGCATGCCCCAAGTCATTTGAATATGAAGGGCTTATCATTGACCAAGACAATTTGGCAGAACCATCCAATAATGGGTTTAGGCCCAAAAATAACTTGGGACAAAAAAATAGACAGGCTAAGTGATCTCGTACACATACATTAGGCGAGCTAGCTAGGAGGACAAAAAAGAAAAAAGGCAAAAAAGACTACTACACCAAGAAGTATGTCTAGAGTCTTTGGATCAAAGCCCTTCATTTGAATATGAAGGGCTCAAATGAAGGGCTTATCATCAACATTGACCAAGGCAAATTGGCACAACAGTCCTCTGACCAAGACTTAATTAGCATTTAGCTCCGTGGAACCCATGATTCCGATAGGTCTTCAACTCAGCAAACACGGTGTTTTAGTAGCTCGAAGAAATATCAGCTAACGGGAAGGCCATAAGAAGGTTAGGTGTCACATACATCAATATCCAAAATGAAACGGGCACATTTTTTTTTTTTATAACTGTTGTGGTAAATTGCTACCGAATTGCTTGTAAGACTAACAAAATTGAACTCATTGCTTAATAGGCGATGCTTCAAGCATTATGTCCTCCT
Organism: Rhododendron mucronatum var. ripense; assembly: GCA_019656295.1. Taxonomy (NCBI): domain Eukaryota; kingdom Viridiplantae; phylum Streptophyta; class Magnoliopsida; order Ericales; family Ericaceae; genus Rhododendron; species Rhododendron mucronatum. The sequence goes on from BPLT01000242.1 coordinate 174,379, forward strand.
CAACAACTCCCTAAGGACCCAAAGCATTTCTTGGCGAAGTTACGAGTAATTAAGGGTGTACGATAAACCTCAAAATAGTTACGTATTTTTCTTGTTGCTTACCCCATTTTTTTGGATATTACAAATTTACCCATTTATGGGGGGCTTTTTTACTTTTTTGGTCCCCAAAATATTTCCGTCGTGCCATTTTGGTCCTTAATATTCCAATTGCTAACATTGCATCCCCAAAGTATCAATTTTGTTTATAAATGGTCCATGCGGCTGACGCCGTTCCTTCTCTCCGTCAAAACCAAGGGCAATCTTGATATTTTACCCTCTCTCTCCCTCTAAATGGCGTCGTTTGGTTAGCCAAATTGACTTTTTGACTTTTTTGGTCCCCAAAGTATTTCAGTCGTGCCATTTTGGTCCCCAAAATTCCAATTGCTAACATTGCATACCCAAAGTATCAATTTTGTCTTTAAATGGTTCCTGCAGCTGACGCTGTTCCTTCCCTCCGTCAAAACCAAGGGCAATCTTGGTATTTCACCCCCTCTCTCCCTCAAAACGGCGTAGTTTGGTTGGAATTTGGAAATATTGATTTTTTTCTTCCATGGTTCTCTTAGGGTTCTCATTGAAAGCCTTAAAGGCAAAAAAATAATTATGACTCTTTAAGATGAAATGATCAAAGATCTTCACACAGATTCAAACAGATTGAAAATTTGAACACTTAATTTTTTCACCATATTTTTTAATATATCAACAGCCTAAAAAAATCAAGTGTTTCAATTTTCAACATGTTTGAATCGGTGCGAAGATCTTAATTTTTTGATCATTTTATGCTAAAGGGTCATAATTATTTTTTTTTGATATATAAACAGTCTAAAAATATATAAGATTAATTTTTTTTCTCTTCCATTGTTCTTTTAGGGTTCTCAGTGAAAGCCTTAAAGTCAAAAAATTAATTATGATCATTTAGGATAAAATGATCAGAAAATTAAGATCTTCACACCGGTTCAAACGAGTTAAAAATTGAAACACTTGAATTTTTAGGCTATTTATATATTAAAAAAATATGATAAAAAAATTAAGTGTTCAAATTTTCAATCTGTTTGAATCTATGCGAAATCTTAATTTTTTGATCATTTTATCTTAAAGAGTCATAATTATTTTTTTGACTTTAAGGGGCTTTTAATGAGAAACCTAAAAGAACCATAATTGATCACATCCGAGCGATTCCGGGGTCGAATCCACTTTGAATTTGATAAATGCATTGCTTGTGAAGTATGTGTTCGTGTGTCAGACAGGATTAAAAAAGAAAAGATAAAGTGGCAGGCCTATAAAAATTATTTTAGATTCGAACCCATATTTTGACGGAGTGAAAGAACAGCGTCAGCCACAGGAACCATTTAAAGACAAAATTGATACTTTGGGGATGCCATGTTAGCAATTGGAATATTGGAGACCAAAATGGCACGACGGAAATACTTTGGGGACCAAAAAAGTCAAAAAGTCAATTAGGCTAACCAAACGACGCCGTTTTGAGGGAGAGAGGGGGTGAAATACCAAGATTGCCCTTGGTTTTGACGGAGTGAAGGAACGGCGTCAGCCGCAGGGACCATTTAAAGACAAAATTGATACTTTTGGGATGCAATGTTAGCAATTGAAATATTAGGGACCAAAATGGCACGACGGAAATACTTTGGGGACCAAAAAAGTCAAAAAGCCTTCTTTTTCCTTTGTTTAGTATCTTTCCCTCTCTCTTTTTTTAAGAGAAATTAAATAGACATCCTATTTAAAGGATTAATCTAGATGCATATCCTAATTGGTTTGAATACTTAGGCTTCGTTCTGTTAATATTCTTATTTTTTAAGTACTTAGGGTATGCTTTATTAACTAAAATAAGTACTTATTTTCAAATTTCAAATACTCCCTCCGTCCAATTTAATTGTCTCTCGTTCTATTCTAACCGGCTAATAACGAGTTATATCTTTAAATACTTAATGAATTTCATGTCGAATATGGATCTTATTTGATAAATCTCGATTAGTTCTATAATACAATGTTTTCGAAATCACATAAAACATTATAAATTAAAAGATATAATCAATTGAAAAGTGGTACGAACTCCAAAAAAAGACAATTAAATTGGGACGGGGAGAGTATATAATTAAGTGCTTATTTCTTGAATTAAAGGTGATGTATTGTGAGAGAATAACATGTCTCGTAAAACGAGAAATAAGTACTTAAAAAATAAGAGCGTCAGCGGAGCACGGCTTTATTATTTTCTTCACGAGACAATTCATTCTCTCACAATATATCATTTTTAATGCAAAAAATAAGTACTCCTACTTATTTTAATTAGCGGAACGAGGTCTTATGTTCTCATCATTAAATTGGTTTAATGACCCATTTCGCTCTTATTTATTAATTAATTAACTCTCTCTCTCTCTCTCTCTCTCTCTCTCTCTCTCTCTCTCTCTCTCAAGTTTGTAAGTAACTCTCATTTAAAAAATGCAACTCTCTCCCCATTTTTTTACCTTTCATTTACTACGCCTCATTTATTACATTACCAACCAATTTTTCGAATATAATCAATTTCAAAATAATTTATGTTTTTATGAAATATTTTTTGATAAACTTAACATGAAACATATTTTGGAACATGGTGAATATTCAAATTTACCATATTTTTTATGCTCAAATTCACCATATTTACCATCATTAATTTGTGAAAATTCTCCATGAAAATTTAGGCTCAATAACAACAACAAATTAATTCATGAGTAATTTCTACAAATATACCATGTATTAGCATGAGATATTTCTGCACATACTCAAATTGGCTGTTTTTATCATGAGATGTTTCTGCAAAATTAATATGCATTCAAATCTACAATATTTTTCATGAATTATTTCTGCAAAATTACCATAAACATATTTGGAATTATGTTATATAATCAACACAGATCAAATTTCAAATCCACAACAAATCTCACAAACGCTAGTTATACAAAAAAAATAGCCTTGGTGTAAAAGAGAGAGACTTTGAAAGCCACTAACGCAATCAGCCACACCAACACCTGAGGTCCACCATCGAATCGCAACCAACACAACAACAAACCTTTGAGCTTTTCGAAGATAACATGTGGGTTTCGAGCGAATGTTCATCTTTTGATCGGCAAAAGAAAAATCTATTCTAATATATAAAAGGAGAGCACCGTTTGGTCTCTCCCTTTTTTGACATGTCACAAAAGTGATTGACATTATTACCCCTTGAATTTCTCTTATTTCATTGGTTCCTCAAGTACACGAAGCTAACTGCTAGGACAAAGAAGTAAAATTGCTCTAGCCCAAACTGTCCACCCCCACGTTTCCCCACAAATTTACACAACACCGTCCACTATCAAGCCTACAATCCTCTTGCAATCATCCTCTTCTCCACAAACAGGCACGACATCTTTTTTTCCTTTTCTTCTTCATTTGTTTGTAATTTTCTCAAGCATTATTGTCTTTTCCATAATTGTCTCTCACCTATTATTGAATTTTATTTTTTTAATGAAAGAAGTTTACAGAATTTACCTTACTTAAACTACTAATTTTTTTTAACAGAAACTACAATACTTACTTTTATCACAAAAAAACCCCGTAATTTCCTTCTCACCATATTGACTTCTTTTTTAATGAAAGCTTATGGAACCAAAAAAAAATTTGCATTACTTAGACTTGAAACGCTATTTGCCTTTCATTTTTGTATGGAATAAAAAAGTTACAGAATATACATTACTTACACAAATTGTTAGATAAGGAAAAAGAAAAAACTTCAGTGCCCGATTTGGTAACAAAAAAACTAAACTAATTGACACTAGAAGCAACGGCACACACGATATGCGTACAATTTTGTCAAAATTTTGACAGAATATAAACAGTAGCTTTTTGCTTATTGTTTGTTTGATCGAATTTTGACATAGTTGCACACGTATCGGGTGTGCCCCTGCTTCTAGTATATATTAATGAAGGAGAGTACAACCAAGGAAGGGAGATGTGTATCAACCCATCCGAAGCCGAAAACAAAATCTGGAAGTGATTAGCCCCTGTTCTACTAAGGTTCTTATTTTTTAAGTACTTATTTTTTGTTGTACGAGACAAATCATTTTCTCACAATACATCACCTTTAATTCAAAAAATAAATACTCCCTCCGTCCCTTTTTAAATGTCCTGCTTCGTAACTCCAACTTATTAAAATTATATCATCATTACACCTTTCACATCAACTTTTTCCTTCACTTTCCCTACTTACCCATCATCATTACACTTTTACTCACTAACTTTTCAAAATGAAATCTACTTTTAGGGACAAAATAGACAATGCACCAACTTTTACCCCCCTAACTTTACAAAATGGACACTTATTAAGGGACAGCCCAAAATGGAATACTGGACACAAAAAAAGGGACGGAGGGAGTACCTATTTTGAAAAATAAATACTTATTTTCCTTAGTGGAACGGAACCACCAAACTAAGAAAAAGTACTAAACCAATCTAAGAGAAGTTAACACATTAAAGGCGAGATATCCAAAGATGTAGCTATTGACTCAAGTTTGCTGCTACTAATTTAGTATTTCTTCAGCCAGTTTCGAGTGAATGTTGAGCGGTGGCAGCTTGGTTTCAGATGAGAAAGATAGGAGGGTTGTTGTTGTTTTTTTTTTTTTCTTTTAAATGAGAGAGAGGGTTTATGGTATGTATATATAGGGGTATTATTGAGTTTTTCCAAATTTCAGTATTGAAACATAATGATTCAAATCCACTATAGGAGGGGGACTAACTATGTATGTGCTACAGGATCCCTATTTAAGTTCCTCTTTTTTCTTTTTTCTTTTGCCTTTTGTTTTTTCTATGCGATCCAATGTTTAAGGGAAACAAGGTCATCAAACGCTATATGTCAAGTTTTTTGAGGAGTAATGTTGAAAAAAAATTCTCCGACCCACACATCAAAATAGAGCATCAAAATTGGTGGTATTTTCTCTCTCTTCAAATATGGAGACTCCTCAAATGATCAATACAAGGGTACAATAGCAAAAAGATTTTAAAAAATGAGTGATTTAATAAATTTTGAGGCGTGGGTTGGAGTCAGTCATGAAAATGCCACATACATCACCAAAAGTTATATGTGATAAAAATATATATTAGATGAGTGGGTTAAAGAACTCAAATTCACTCATCAAATACTATTTTTCAAGTATTTTGATGAATTAGGTTAAAAAAACTACTCCAACCCACCTATCAAAAAAAAGCACCAAAAATTGGTGAGCCCCTCTCTCTCTCTCTCTCTCTCTCTCTCTTCAAATAGATTGAGTTCACTCACCAAATGGTAGGTCCCTTGTCACACCCTCGGTTTTCAACTAAAATAATAATATATTTTCTACAAACAAAAGTCTTTCTCTCAACTATATTTACCCTTAAATGTCATGTAAATCCAAACAACAAATCAAAGTCAGTTCTTCTTCTCTCTGAATTTTTTTTTTTACATAAAGTCTCCCAAACATCTTCCACAAAAAAGGGGCTTCACAATAATCACGGAGAGGAGTTTAGACATAACTTTACATATGTTCTAACCAAAAGTTACAACCTTCAATTGCGAGTAAAGTACACAACATGAATTAGACTAGATGATAAACACCTCCTTAATGATTCCAATGAAGCTCTCAAGGGACGTCTCAATGTGCACTCCATGCAATCCAAGCTAAGTGTCATGGCGAGTACCTGAGAGGATAGGGTGAGCTACACAAGCTCGTAGAGATATCCATACCTAAATTATATGCAGAAGTGAAGACAGATCCCAAGGAAAAACATTTTCCAAAAGCATATTTGTTTTGTCAAAAAGTGGAACTCAAAATACCATAATCACGCTGGAAAATATTTAACTCAATTTCTCAAACACTGACACTCTCACCCACACACACCAATATTCTTAAAAATCTCAGCTTACCGTTACGGCGTTACCCAAATCAATCCCTGCTTTTTCATTTCCATTTCAAAGACCTAAAGATTAATCTAAGTTCTTTAATGAATAGCATCACTTTTCTTGTCTCAAATAACTAGCCAACCTCTCACCAAAATATACACTACGCAGGTAGAGTCAAAATATGAAATAACAATAACACATCGAATAATACCACACCTCGACAATAAGGAGACTCACCCATAAACCCCAAATCAAATTCCAAATCTCAAGTTAACTTCAAACCAAAAACCCTTCACCTTAAGGTTTCCTTTATAAGTCTAACGTGCAAATACCCTATATGTAACTCCCACAATGCATCACACCACAAGGTACCAAATATACACTAACACAGAATAAGTTGCCTACCGCATATCAGGAGAACAAGCCACAATGATTTGGAGGTCTAAAAGAAGAAATATAAAACACGTATTGACATACTAGACGATCCAAGGTGGCAACTCAAGTTCAAGTTCTGTGTTTCTCATACGCATATTCCACTGTCTCAAATTCACATCATCGATATTCAAAACCAATTTCCCTTTCTTTTCTTTTTCTTTTTGAAAACACCAATAACCCAGCCATTAGAAACATACCACCAAAGTAGAACCATAACTTGCCTTCAGATAGGAATTTGAAAATTGCCATACACATTAAAACTTAACATCTTGATGCAGAAGGATTCATAGCATAACGTAACAAATAAACGACGAATTCCCAATCACTTATGTCATGTGATTAATCTCATTCATTCACTTTCTGCGCTTTACATCTTATAAGCATGTTTTGATTTCATTTCCGGGCTTTTCGGACCCCCGTGCGTCCACTAAAATCCTTTCATTAAATTCCGGGCTTTTGGGACCCCCGTGCGTCCACTAAAATCCTTTCATTCAATTTCGGGCTTTTCGGACCCCCGTGCGTCCGCTTTTCGGACCCCCGTGCGTCCACTAAAATCCTTTCATTAAATTTCGGGCTTTTCGGACCCCCGTGCGTCCACTAAAATCCTTTCGCGTCCACTAAAATCCTTTCATTAAATTTCGGGCTTTTCGAACCCCTGTGCGTTGTGACACCCCACTTTCCGGTAGCCGGCGGTACTGCAGGATGGCAGGCTCCGTCCGGACGGGAGGGGGTAAGTTATCGTTTATAAGAAAAGATCCCTCCTACTTGTACAAGGCCTTTTAAAGCCGTGAGGGCGGGCCAAAGCCCATAGGAACTTCGCAGTTAAGCGTGCTCATCTTGGAGCAATCCAAGGATGGGTGACCTCACTGGGAAGTCTATGGGCTTTGGGCGTCCAAAGCGGACAATATTGTACAAAAATGGAGCGGGTCGTTACAGGTAGTATTAGAGCACAACCCTGGTCTACATGGTGGGGGCCACCTCTAGAATCTGGTACGAGCACAATGATTGTGCTGTACAGAACTAAGTGCCACACCATGGCCATCAGGGGAAGATTGCTGGGCCTGTGCAACGAGGACGTTGCATCCCTAAGGGGGGTAGAATTGTGACACCCCGCTTTCCGGTAGCCGGCGGTACTGCAGAATGGCAGGCTCCGTCCGGACGGGAGGGAGTAAGTTATCGTTTATAAGAAAAGATCCCTCCTACTTGTACAAGGTCTTTTAAAGCCGTGAGGGCGGGCCAAAGCGCATAGGAACTTCGCAGTTAAGCGTGCTCATCCTGGAGCAATCCAAGGATGGGTGACCTCACTGGGAAGTCTATGGGCTTTGGGCGTCCAAAGCGGACAATATTGTACAAAGATGAAGCGGGTCGTTACAGGATGTAAAACCCAGTTTCTAAAATGCACTTACGAGACTCTGATTAGGTTACATAATAAAAAATAAAAAATAAAAAAAAGGTATGTGGTTAAGGTTAATTGGTATTTTCAGTTTACGACTCTACGGTTTTTAAGACACAAGGATAGCATGATATGATATAATTTTGGGGATTCGGTACTCCTATTTAGAAATTGAACAGTACCATAATGATCTACACATTTTTATTAGTCTATGTTCAATTTTTCATATTTTTCGGATATCGGAATGTGAACACAATTAATCTAGTCGGTGCAATGTTTAGCTGAAACAAAAGGACAGGTGTCAACTGAAAATTCTCCTGGAGCCTTAATCTGCCACGTTGAGTGCCACTTATCAATACTCCTTCTCACTCATCAACAAAGGAGCAAAATAAAACAAGGAGAAGTAAAATAAGAAAATAGAAAACAGTGGAAGAAAGAAAGAAGGGCAGTTCGCACACCCCACCTCCTCTGATTCAAACCGACTTTCCATTCTTCTGTGCGCCGCCGGAAAATTAGCAGGTAATTAACCTCTCTCTCTCTTGTCCCTATGTGGACCACCACCGCACGTGGTGGCAGCCATGGCTAGACCATCCCATGCCTTTTTCTGTCCTTTTCTCGGCCAAAATAATAATAATAATAATGAACAAGGATATCGGCGGCGCTGCGACAGCGCCTCGGCTGTTTAGCTTGTGCACTGTGTGTGTCGTGTTTGATGTGTGTGATGTGCTCTGTTGCATGTGAGTGTGAACTAGGTGTGGGATATATGGATTAGACACTGGACGTTTAGGTACACATGGGGACCATAATCAAGCCTTGATTTATTGAATACACAGAGTCAATTTTTGTTCTATTAAGTTGCCGGTAATGAACATATATATGTATACCTTTGTCAATCACCTAATTACTAAATTAACTAGGTTGCAGCTCCTTTAGTAAAGTTAAATTAGGTCAGTAGATTGAAAGAAAGAGAAATTCCCATGCAAATTGCAATTCTAAATAGCTTACTGATTGTATATACGTATGTGTACCCATGTGGAAAATAGTTTAAGTGCTAAACAAAGTCTTATTCCTAGTTGACTTAATTAAGATTGGTAGACCCATGTGTTAACCCCGAACCTTTTCTGAAGCCGAGACGGCCAACTCACGATTGAGAAGGCCTTTAGCGTTTCAATTTCATCATTGAACATATTATGATATGAAGAAATTGACAAATAGGTCAGTCCGAGATTTAACCAAGAGCAAGGTCAAGTCTTTAGCTTAGCTCACAAGAAGTCAAAGGTGAGATACTTTACCTTGGTTATATTGCTTTTCAAGCAAATTATGTTATGTGTTTCATATACCCAAAGTTATGATATGTATACAAAGAAAGCATGATTTATGCCTCTCATTTTATGCCATGGAAATATGCTATGAACTCTTTATTCAAAGATGACGATTTTACAAGAATGGCTATGTTTAAGAAAGGATGATTCCATGAACACCGGCCTTGCCATCCAAAGGTGACGGTGTGATGTTATTACGATTCTATGAACACCGGCCTTACCATCCAAAGGTGACGGTGAACACCGGCCTTGCCATCTAAAGGTGACGGTGTAAAGTAATTATGATTCTATGATCTCAAAGTTTGATGCATCCAGACAGCGGTGTCCCGGGTCTGAGGGACGGATTTTAAAGATACCATGACCAACGAAGGGGTTATGAGGGAGGAATGTTATGTGGCACCAGCTGCCAGTGACTTGATCATTTCACACCACGTGGGGTCGCTCCCCTATTCATGTTTAGCTGTTGGATGTTCATCACAAGACTATGCAAGGTTTACATGATATAAGTTTTTCTCATGAGCTTTATGCTAAAGTTATGTTATGCTATGTACAAGAAGTTTCTGAATAATATTCCATGGTAAAACGTATGACTCTGGTATAGTGTCTCACACGAGCTGTCGGCTTATGAAAATTAATTATTTTCCTACAGGTGTTGCCAAGTAGGAACGAGAAACGCTGCTGCCTGGGGGATATGTAAAGAAAGTATTTAGTCAAAGCTTTGAAAATTGCACAAATGGGAATTGATTAATTCTTATTTTGTGTGAGTTCACTTTATGTTGAAAAGATTTTAAACCTTTATGGCTCTGACAATGTGTTCTAATATTTAGATTGCTTCCGCAGTTTAAAATATTTTTCTTTACGGTCCTATCATCTCATAGGACTGAGTAATGAGGCCTCGGGTGGAGGTTAGATCCACTAGCCGGTCGCGATAATCCCTCTATCTTAATTGCTGGGATAGGGTCGTGACAGAAGTGCGTCCACTAAAATCCTTTCATTAAATTCCGGGCTTTTCGGACCCCCGTGCGTCCACTAACATCTTTTCATTCAGAGTCTAATTTGCAAATACCTATAAAGATCCACATCTATGTAGTACCCCTCAATGCTTGACAACCATGCACTCATGCCAAATGATTCACCAAATCCTGTTTTTAACTCACTGCAAGCCCAAATACTCAATCTCATGGAAAGACATCAAATAATTTACACATCGCGTCAAACATTCTACAACTTAATTTATCATCGATCGTATCATCCATCTAATCCATTTTCTATTCCAATCGTTTACGAGTATTTTAACCCTTATGCTCACTAGTTCTCATATCCCTATAATTAATCATTCACACTTTAAGTTCTGACTATATCCGATCAAATAACATAAATTTAAGAACGACATTTAAACCATTGAGAAGTAGGCTTCTTCTTCTTCGATCCAAAGGTCATACATCAAAAAGAAACGGAGTTCAGGTAACCTTACTACGGCCTTGCGATTATGGCTCAACGTAACCATGAAATTGGTGCAAAGGCAGAATTTGGGTCAACTTTGGATGCAAATCTATTTTTGCTCGAACATACCCATGATGCATGGGATGTATCGTTGGAAAGCTCTATGTGTCTAGTTTCTAACAAAACAAACGATGCGTCATTTTGAGTCCCGAGCTAGGAGTTATGGCCATTTTACCAAAGTCCGCCGGTGCTGTCAGATTCTACGCGGGAATAAGTAAAAATTGATTGAAAAATCATAACTATTCCATCTTAAACCCAAAAACATTGAAACCAACGCCAAAAGTTGCACCACTACAAGCCCTAAACTCAGTAAAAATTCCAGGTTAAGAAACGAGAGGAGGTTAACCCAACAATCAAAAGAAAAACCCATTCGCAACCATTTTCGCACTAGTCAACCAACCTTGCTTTAGAAATTCACCAAAAATTGTGTACTTAACCAAATTACTTGATTCTAACGCCAATCTCTTCTTAACTTAAATATGCAGCTCCTGTAAAAGACCCAGAGCCACCCAAATTGTTCAGCATGCCCAGAACGTTAAAAGAAGACAGCCACGCACAGATTCGCACATCCAGCAAACAGCCAGTATTCAAAAATCCATAACTAATTGTGTGATTATCGGGTTTGCATGATCTTGGTACCGAAATCTTCGTATTGAAACGTACTTTAACAGGTATGAAGACACCAAAAATTGATTCCTAGCAGAAGGGTCCCAAAAAGACAGATTACCAGAACCCACGAAATTTTCAGCATACACTAGATTTATTCAAGACTCAAAATAGATGATCAAACTTAATCCTTGCACATCAAACCAACACTTAACACAAATAAAGAAGGCAGGAGATCCCTACCTCGAAGGTTAGAAGCATGCCCGAACATGGAAGAAACTTCAAACTTCAAAGTGCTCCGATCATGAATTTTCTTGGATGGATAGGAAGCTCTCGTCGTGTAGAACAACTTTTATACTTGGGATTTTTCAAAAATCTCACTCGTAGTAATGAAATCGAAGAGAGAAGGTGAGAGAAGGTGAGAGCCGAGAGAGAGATGCCGGACAAGAAAAAGAAAAGGGAAAGTGATTTCCTGTCCCATTTTTTTTTAAACTTATATAGCACTAATAACACTTACACCATTTCACTCCTATTGTGTTACGTCAACTCCCACAACTTAGAAGTTATCTCACATTGGCCCAACTCATATCTACCTCATATTTCACATTTCATAGTATAATCTCGCATTAAAATTATTAAAATAAATATGGGTCTCTACATCCCTTCATTACTTGCCATTTTAGCAATTTAACTTGATGTCCATTGAAGGATTTTACACATAAAAAAATTAAAAAAATAGTAAAAACTAAAACAAGATGAATGGGTTGGAGTCACAAATTTACAAACTAAAAAATTAATGAGCCTTCAAAATGCCACATAAACAAAATCTACACTTGGGGAAATAAATTAACAAGAGAATTGGAGGATCTCTAAGAGTTAAGGATCAGGATTTGGAGCAACATGGTAAGGGATATAGAATTCTACTTTGTTCGTTTTGGGGTCTCGAAACCTCTGGGCACAAGTTCAAATAAATTTTCTCTATCTATCTCTCTCCTCTCATTATTCTTTTGCCATGTCGAACTCGAGTTGCCAAAGTCCTTTTCCCCCAAACTAGTATGTTTATTTTTCTTAAGTTTCTACTTCTTGAAAACCAAAACTGAACCCGAGTCAAAACCCAACAGGTTTTCTTACACTTAGACCATAACCAAACACGATGGGGATCGGTTTGGTTTGGTTTTTCCCAAACCTGATTCTATCGAAATAAAGAAATAGATTTCCTGAAACTATTTTCAGGTGGATGCCATCACAATAGTCTCAAATAGCATTAGAAACTATGCAATAAGAATGTCAAATGTAAATCAATATTTAATCTTTAGTACATTATCATTTCCCAAGAACAACTTCAAAGATCCATTGCTCCAAGTACGTTACTACATTTATTTTTCAAAGCAATTTTATTTGCTGAATCTCAATAGCTAATTAATTGTGGCATCAAAAGTCACTTGCCGTACAAGTAGATGAGGATAATTTGATAACCAATATTTTTTGGACTAATGCAAAGAGGATGGCAGATTATGCTCACTTTGGGGATGTGGTTTGTTTTGATATGACATATAGGAACAACAAAGATTGTCGGCCTTTTGCGATGTTTGTTGGGGTGAACCATCATAAACAAACCACTGTTTTTGGTATTGCGTTATTGTGTGACAAGTTTGCTGATTCTTTTATGTGGTTGTTTGATACTTTTGCCAAGGCTATGGGTGGAAAGACAATCAAAACTATACTTACAAATCAAGATGTAGCAATGGCAAAAGCATTAGCTACTTAGTGACCATTAACAATTCACCACTTGCGTATCTGGCACATTTACCAAAATGCGGCATTAAAGCAAAGTGGTGCATTTGTGATATTCAAAGATTTTTCAAAAGATTTTAGTGGCATAAATGATTATGAAGACGAAGATGAATTTATCAGTTCTTGGAGCAATGGATCTTTTGAAAGGTATAATCTCCAAGATAATGATTGGTTGATCGAAGTGAATGTATACATAAATGAGAAATGGGTGTTAGTTTATGGGAGACAAACTTTTTGTGCTGACATGACTACCACCCAACGCAATAAGAGCATGAACAATGTACTTAAAAAATATGTCAGCTACAACCCTGATTTGTTGCGGTTTTTCCAACATTTTCAAAGGTTAGTTGATGATCGATTGCCAGTATGAAGAACTAAAAGCTGATTTGAGAGCAACTCAAAGTATTCCATCTTTGTCCTTTCCCGGTAGAAATTTCGAAGATGCAGCAAGCATGTACACCCCCAATGTGTTTGTATTGTTTCAGAGGGAGCTGAGCAAACATTAGGATTGCAATTTAAACCAACTTGGTGAGAGTGGAACAATAACTGAATATGATATCAGTCCTTATGGCAAGCATCAACATCTTATTACATACAACTCACCAACAGATATGGTGTTAAAGAACTGTAAGAAATTTAAGTTTGTAGGATTATTATGTTCACATGCACTTCAAGTTCTTTCCTCAAACAACGTTATGACTTATGAGACTTCCGGAGAAATACATATTGAAAAGGTGGACAGAGAATGCAAAATCATGGAATACAACTACTTATGCATGGACAAAGGTAATGTGGGGAAGACGATGTAAAGAGTGCATATGTTGAGTTGCAGTAACTGGGGATTTCTTCCTCAATCAAAAGTTAATTGGTTAGTGCAGAGAAAAAGATTGCGGCAATTGTAAAAGAAACAAAAAGTGTGGAATAGAATTTAAAGTCTTGGATGAACCAGGGCTTTGAAGAGAAATGGAAGTAGGGAACTAAAAGGGAATAGAATTGGGGTAAAGTAAAAGAGTTACAGGAGAAGTTAAAGAGAAGATCTAGGAAGGTGGGACAGAGGGGTAGGACAGAGGATCCGAGACCAAGTATAGAAGATCTAAAGCTCCCTTTAGGCTAACTTTTAAGTGTCTTTCTGATCGTCATTTTAATTGTTTTCTTTTAATTTTTACTCGATTGGGATCAATTTTTTGACTTCGCAACTTTCGGTGCAAAAAATACATCCAAAGGGTCCTTAATAATCTATTTCAACTAACAACTCATCAAAACCTTAATGCCGTAACAGCCAACCAAGACTCCAACGAATGCCGGGGCAAGCCAGTTAGAGAGAGCAAATATGTCGATGACAGAAAAGAGCAATTCAACAGAGGCTGTGTTTTGCTCTTTTCGTTTAATCAATCTGCCTCTTTATTTTTTTTTCCCATGGGGTCGCCCGACTCCACTCTTATCAATGTACTGTTGCCTCTGCATGTCAACACCACCTCCACGCCGCCGACAACGGTCCTACCACCTACATGCCGCTGATGTCTATATCTATCTCCACGCCTCCGACAACGGTCCCATGCCACCAATGCCATCGTCCACATGGTTTGAATTTTTACCCGGGTCAAATCTTGGGATTTGGTATGTAAATCTACTACTAGTATTTTCTTTCTCAACCAGATGAGATAACAAAATATGTTCTTTCGTGGTTTTGCAAAATCCAAAGCAAGTCAAAAGCGGTAGAGAAGATTGTAAAAAATCAACGTCCGAAAGACCACAAAAAGTGTATGTTGATAACTACAAAACCACAATATATATAGAGAAGAACAAACACATTGTGCATACAAAAATGAAAAAATTAGCCATAAGGACAGTAAGTAAAATGGTTTTCATTTAGGGAAAGGACGCCAACAAAATAGTTTTCAGTAGAAGTCCTTCAATTTTTTGAGTTATTGAGCCATAAGGGCAAAACATGTTTTTGGCTAAGTCTCCCTACAAAAATTTCAAAAGACAAAACTTACACATGGAAGATGAATTTCATTTAATAAGAACACCAAAGCCTTATCCTTCATCTGTCAAACCATGAATATGACTATGTTTACATGGAGTTACGAGCATATACTCCAGAGAACCACAATAGTTATTTCAACTACCTCCCACAAGTTCATCCGGAAATAGTTACATACTGCAACCAAACTAGAAAAACATCAACGAAGTCTAGGGGGATGTTTTCCGGGTTTGCTCAAGATGGTCGACACAAAAGTGCAATGGATTATATGAATGAGGAGGGGAAACTGCAATATACAAAAAAGAGCTACGGGTATGAGTGCAAGAAGGATAACCGGAATGTTAACCCATGATAAACGATCATTAATGACGGTCATAAATATAGCAGATCCGAAGGCCACCATCATGGTTACGATGGACAAGAAAAGGCAGAAAAGACCCATGATCACTTTCACCGGCAAAGAGCGAAAGAAATCCTTTTCTGCATAGCGGGCAGTGAGAATTCCTAAAAACATCAACAGTGAGGTGGAGGATGCAAACATCGATATCGCGTTGGACAAGACAAAAACCGTGAACTCGTCATACTTCAGAAACAAAGGCCGGCCAGTCTCCTCATCATTACCTCCAGGAACAGTAAAAGCCGTCGTAAACATAACAGCAGCAATGAGGGTGCTGACAACCATGCCTGATGCTGCGGTATTCTTCATCCAGCTCTCTCCCTCTTTTGCCAACTGTCTGTGCTCCTCAGTAAATAGAGTTGCAGGTGTTTTGTTGTTTTCATTGACTTCTTGTTTGCACTTGGGTTGCACCATACTCTCAACCTCCTAGATAGTTTAAGTAATAAAACAAACTTATTAAGGCGAAAATTAAGAAGGACCATTCTTTACGGTTGGAAAAAGGAGCACTCTAAAAACGCATGCCACCCAGCCAAAGCATATTTCGGGAGATCTCCAATTCACTGGTAAGGCTATCGAAAATTATGAGCATTTTAGTTCTTTTAGGATAATTATTATAAACCTTTCACCCCGAGAAAGTTACATCATTCGATCTTTAGCCCTTAAAAATTTGGTTTCAATTTACTCCTTAAGTAATCAATTTCGTCAATGTAATCACAATGACAAGAACTGCCAACTTCTCAATGAAAGATGACATTTGTTGAAAGGGCCAAAGTGGTAAAAGTACAGAACTTAAGAAGCGAAAGTGAGAAATGTCGAATACTTGAAAGGGTCAAGTGGAAAAACATTTAGTGTCATGACGCATTTCTTTGGGGGACATTGACAAAAAAAAAATCGATAGATGGAGCATAAAGAAAAAAAAATTGAGTTCATGAACTAGGTCATATTAATGTGGGAGAGTGTATTTAGCCTTTATTTAATTAAAAGACATTAGCTGAACAAACTTTTGGATATGCCTACCTTAAACCATTGAAGTTCCCTTTGCATTTGTAGAGCTGGCCCAGAGACGCGTCCAAGCTGACCAGGAGGAGACAACTTGGCAGCTAGATGCAAAAAGTTGTTACCAAATATATCATGTCGGTGTGCCATAATGTTCTTCCTCGTTCCAAATCCATGTATGAGGCTAAAGATCTTTTCTTGCCGCAAGACAATCGAATGTGCAAAAATCGTTCTACCTTTACTGTCTTTTCTCCATATGATTGGAGGATCACATTTTATTAATTCAACAATAAACTCCAATATCCCATGCTTAACGGCATCATTGATCATTTCATCTATTCCAATATCAGTAAGTTGTGACTCACTCAATTCTGGTATCTCCTTACAAATACAACTGAGGATTCTAAGGGCTTCATGATGTACCAACTTTCTATGATATACATCTGGGACTGCAATCCAAACAAAAAATCTCTGTTAAAGACAAAGGGAAGGTCCATGTAAAAATGACAATTTCATCTGGAGTATCGTCATACCAAAATTCGTCAAGAGACCTGAAACCAGTTCTCCGAACAGGCTTATTGCTGCAAGGACATGTATGAAACAGTTATAACAAGTATCAGTTGAAACTCGAAATTTTCTCTAAGAGAATGTCTCTGCATTTTTGGGCCAAGAAAAAATGCATTAATTAGCCGACTATCAGTACATGTTGAATAAATTGGACTTAACTGCTCTTACGTATATTATCTTGTCAATATCACTATGCCAGCCGAATCCAACTTATTATGCAAAACTTTTGTTTTTGTTGGAAGTTCAGAAGATTGATTGATAAGGGTGAAAGTCAAAGAATATTCATTTGTGTATAGTTTTCAAGAGTAGACCATTCGTAAGGAGAAGAAAACTACACCAAGCAAACACCCCTCATGTTGAAGGCCTGAGACCAAGAACCAATTATACACAAGACATTGCCAAACAACAAAATAATCCCCATGACAAACGGAACCCACCGAACCCCTGGTCAAAATTACTTACATTAATGGGAAGATGACACAAATGGTATTTGAAGTTCCAAGATTGATACAGTTTTGGTTATTGCCAGTCGAACTACAGTACATTAACTCTTTACTTATTGAGTTTCAAATAGGTCCAATACATAAGATCTGTTTGTAGTTCTAGGATTTCAAGATTATTGTATGACAAATAGTATGACATGGTGTACTAAAGTCATTAGTTATCAACACCCGCTTGAATGTGAATATTTAACTAATGGTTGTGCTTCCAAAATAACCCATGAGGAAATAGGCTATTGGAAAGAAGTAGCCCTGCTTTATTGCATATAGCTAGGATTGACGCAAGCATTTATACAAACACAAATCCACAAACATTTTACACACACACAAACAGAGAGAGAGAGAGAGAGAGAGAGAGAGAGTAGTCAACATGCCTTTGCTAATTATATTTCCTCTACGATATTGTTGTTGTTGGACTCCTCTCATATTCTCTTCATCACACGGTACTGGACATGTACTATGTGGCAATATGATACCTGCCATTGAAGTAAAAGTAAACAAAGTCATGTGCCGCACCATCAATTTTGTCACTACATAATAATACATAGTAACAAATCTACATAAATAATTTAAAATCAATTAATAGAGTGGATCACACTTGACTATGTGGAGAAGTAATCAGGAATTCTTCAAATATTTATTTGAAAGTAACAGAACCATTATTAGCATTTAGCGAGAGCAAAGAATTTACGCTGACTGAGAGAGGCGGGGGCCCTATGTCTTGACAATCTATTGGGCATTTTTTAATTATGGGTGTTTCGGTTGAAAAACAATTATGGGTGCTTGGGAACCAATTACAAAATCTGCTCCATCAAAATGCATTTGGCAAAATAAAATGGAGAAAGTTCATTCTCATTATAACTAAAAATATCAATAATCTACAGCTAAAATCCACGATTTACAAAATAACTGTGTACATATAACCGTGTCTCAAATATTTGGTAATCAAAATCTGAGCTAGACTTGTCCAGATAGAAATCCGTAAACAGGGGAACTCACATGAGTATATCCATCTTCTCCAAAACACGAGTTTCGTGCCACTTGGGAATGCAGATGGCTTTTGAGCCAATATTCTGAGAGTGTACTTTCCGAAACGATCTTTAGTAAGACCCAATTTTGGGTACTCTTCCAGTAGCTTCAAAGCAACATCTGCGATAAGAAAGAACAAACTTCAGGATAAGCACTTACACATCTTAAGCGATAGGAACGAACAAGTTTCAGATAATTATAGTTAAATGTATACACTAACCATAAATTTCAGCAATGATCAGACAATGCAGCAGCGTGGAACCATTGTGGCCTTTTTCTGGACTTAGCTCATCAATGGGTGTTTCTTCGTAGAGGTAATGTACCATATCTTTCCTGTTATATAGAGAAGCCACAATAACAGGGATGGCGCCATCAATATGTAGATTATTTGAAATTGTAACCAACTTGGGATTCTTGTTCACCATTGCTTTGGCTAATTTTGTGCATCCATTGATGGCAGCAAGAGAGAGGGCTGTGCTCCCGAATTCATTTGTGATTTCCAAGTCATCTGCTGACATTAATTTCACCAACTCGTCTGCAACCCCTAAATGTCCAGCTAGATTTGCAACATGAAGAGCTGTATCCCCTTTGGATGTAATCCTCGCACTGACAGCATTGTCTTGCAGATCAAGTAATCTTTTTGTTTCTTCCCAATCCCCATTTTCAATTGCAGTGTACAATGTCTGATAACTTCGGTGATGAAACTTATCTGAAAAACAATTCTTTTCTCAACGAATCATAGGAACAGAGAGTGCTATAAAAAGGACAATGGAAGGGAAGTATGAAAAAAGACGGAAGACTGGAATGCAAATAAAGCCAATGATAAACAGAATAAAGAAAAGAAGGTAAGCGTCTGCGGTTCTATCCTTTACCTGTGATGGAGTAAATAGAGACTTAGCAGTAGTGGGCCTAGTGGTAGCAAGCAGGAGCTGAATGATCTTAGACTCTTCGTAAACCCTTCACCTCAGTTAATTTTAAACTTGAGGGAAAGAAGTTGCTTTAGAAGAAGTCACCAAGCATGGAAAAGGGAATTCATCAAAGGGCTTAGAAATCTATGCTTCTGGTTTTATTTGGCCATAGATAATTAGGAAGTTTGAGGCGCAAATGTTAAGATTAGCAAGGCAATCAGATACCAAGGCTTTCAAAGTGTAAGATATAGTGCAACATTTGATGCAAGAATTGTGCAATCAATCAGTAAGGTTCCTTGGAAACAAGTGCTGGACTCCAAAACATACTCAAAAGTAGGCATAGTTTGTTAACATGCTATTGCAATTGGAAAAATAAGAAAAATGAGAAGACAAAACATAAAGGATGTGAAAGAGTAAAAATTCAAAATTTTCTTAGGAATTACTCATTTATGCTTAACAAGTGCATCATGATACTGTACTTCTCAGAATTCTTACCATTCTCTTCCACCGAATCTTCATGGTCATCCGGTTGTCTCAAATGCGATGGAGCCAGGTGCTCCCATGCATCTTTGGCAGAAGAAGTTTTCCCAAACTTTTTATATATGTCTGGTCCACATGACAGTTGAATGGCATGTAAAGCCAATGCATTCTTTTTTTTCCAGTCCTCATAGTCATCAGCATCTTTCCCTGGTTGAGGTATCTTCCCAGTTACAACATCCCACAAGCCTTGACCGACCAAGTACCTTTTCAAGCATACTTTCCAGTAGTCATAGTTATCTTCTGTGAGTTGTTCATGAACAATTCCAAGCATTGCTATGCTTGCACTTCTCATGCTTGCGCTTAAGGAGTATAGAAAGATAAACAGCAAATTAGATCCGAGTTTGGAGGAAGAATAATGGTGTCACATGGTGCATGTGCCGAGCAATGTGGAAATTTCGTCAAATTTGACATAAATGCGTCATAAACAGAAAGAGCACCGCGTAAAAAATTACTCCTATAGTAGCAGTTAATACGAATAAGAGAAACCATGTCATAATACATTCAACACACTCCAACTTACCTCAAATTTCCCTGGTGAAAAATGCTGGTCTGCTTGAAAATGGTCTTACATAGGCTGTTTTTTTTTGGAAAGACAAGCGCTTCGCATTGCAACTTCTCATAAAATATTTGCTCTTTATGGTGAAATCCTTTTGTAAAAGTAGATGGGCTTGTAGAAATTAAAAAGGCTTAAGCGAATTACAAAACATCCACTAGGTAGGTTTTGGGAAGAGGGTTTAAAAAATCATGTCGACTACTACTAATCCCTAATTCAAAGGATTCCTAGAAATCAAGTCGGGATTCTGAAGCCTTATTCGGTTTCGCTTGCGCTTCGCTGACTATCCATGTTTGATGTGACACTACTCTTGTACTGTGTTCATTTGATACATAGTGAAAACCCGTGAATGTGCTCAATTATATAGTTGGGAAGCCACGTAAAAGTCTGTCTATCTTTTCTATTTGCGTTATTTATTCGATTGCTCTTCGAGCATTGTGTATTGTGATTTGGACCGATTGGACGAACTCTCAACAACTTGATTTCTAAACAAAGATCGTTAATAGGGATAAGAACCCTGTCATGGGACATTAGAGAGAATTTTCATTTTTTCGTAACCGGATGTTCGGATCAGCTTGGGCACATCTCAACTAACTCCCAGAGTCTTGAAGTTAGCGACTAGGCGAAGTAGCAGGACCCAAGATTTGAAATGTTTGGCCTCGTAGAATTCGAACATGCGACTTCATGAAAAATAAGCACTTTGATAGTTTTTTCTTGAACCCCGTGGGCTTGGCATTAGAGAGAATTGGGCGGGGGAAAGAAACGAATTCAACAGAGGGAGGTGGAATGAACATACAATTAAGTTGGTGCTGAACATGAATATGTATCCGATTGGTTCTTAGCGTCCGAAAAATGCTTTCGCAATCGCTTGTGCTTTGGCATTCTGAAGCTCCATTTCAATGCAGTTTTTAGATTCATAAAGTCAAAAACCGAACTGGGAATCCCAAATAAGTTCCCACATTCACGATTACTCTTACACAATCGTCACCTTTTTTCTATCCATGGTTTAAAAACAGACACTAATTTCTAGGAGTTGTATAGGTAGGAGATTAGGCTTTGAGGGTGGGATTGAAAGCTTCGGCCTATTTGAGCTGGTGGAGGTGGTGGCGCGGCGCTGTGTCGGGTTCGTGGTGGATGATAGGTGACGGTATGCTTAGGTGGAGTACAAATACGAGCATCTCCAAGCCAACCATGCTCAAATCTCCGTATTGAGGGTAGATTAGTCTCTTCCCTTTAATTTATTTGTACTTTAGATGAAGATTTTGGATATATACTTGGAATTTTTTTTCCCGAGTTTGAATTCTATTTAATCTCCAATCATTATCTCTACGATTTTCATAATCTGCTCTACAAATTTCCAAACATGCCTACGTTGCATTTTGCATTTAAATTCTTAATTTCCGTTATCGATTGGACTAAGTATATGACGGTAGAATAATTGAGCAGATGAAATCGTAAAATTAATAATTTAAGAACGACGTAGTAAATACTTGACTTCTGTGTACCTTCGCATTTTGACTTCCAAACCCTATCCCTGACAAATAAGTTTATTCTCCCCTTACTGTCACACTAATACGGGACTTGATATTCTTTTTTCAAAATCTGAGTGGATGCTTCAACAAAGATTCTCAAGTTTTCACACCCACAGGGCTTCATAATCTCAGACTCTCAGTGGTCTTGTCGTCGACACTCAGGTTTGAAACCTTCTAGATGCACCTATTTATGAAGAATTTCAAACAAGTTTTGAGTAGGGGTGTATACGGTCTGGATCGATACAATTTCGTACAAATGTCATTTAAAATGAATAATCTATAATAGAATCAACAATAATCTAAAATTTGTATTCACCGTTATCACAAACACACCAATAAACTCTTAAGGGTCTCAGCATATGGGTTTTGCCCCATGACCAATTTCAGGCAAATCCTACGGTCTGAGGATAGTAGGAACGAGATTGGTGGCCCAAAAATTAATCAAGATTCCAGTAATCTGTTCCAAATCTTACGATTGAGGATGACAAGAACGAGATTGGTGGCCTAAAAATTAGTGGAGGTACCAGTAATCTAGTCTAATAACCCGAGTTATAAAAAAGAACGCTCCAATAATAAATAACCTTTCTATGAGACCAGAGAACCAATAGAATTCTTCCCGGCAGGGTTTTTATTTTTCTAAATTGTTTACCCATATTAACCGAACAATTGAATTTTTACCTTTCTTATTTTCTTTTGTTTTCGGGTCCGTTTGATTAGCGAAATAATAATAGAAAATGCAAGAGAAAAAATTATACTTTTTTAGTGTTCACTTAGCAAGAATGTCGTAGAAAGTGGTAGAAAGTAAATTTTCTTGTACAACCTCTGAAGAGAGCTTGTCTTATTTTTTTCTCACAAAATGTGTAGGAAAATTTATGTTCTTATGAGAATCAACAACAATTAGTATTACTTTTGTATTTACCCTATTCGAACAAAGATGCACATTTTTTATACTTTTTTTTTTTTTTGCAAAATATTCATCCTAATTAAATGATTGGGAAAAGAAAAAAAAAATCAATTTCTATTATCTTTTCTCGTTAATTAAACAGACCGGAAATGTCATGATTTAGAAAGGAAACCAAAATCTTGGAACTTGGGGAGAGAGAGGGAGAGAGAGAGCAGGTGATACCTGTTAAGTTCCTTAAAACGGAAACGACTTTCAATGTTTTTTTGTCTCTTTTCTGCACAAACGAAATTTGTCTCTCTACATCGGACTTTATTATTCTTTCGGTTTATCTCTACTATGTTTTCTTCCCCTGTTTTGTCTTTTTCTTTTTACTCTTGAAACTACTGTCACTGTCTTTTGGTTCTTCCCTTGTTAGTGCATATTTATACACGAAGAGAAGAATAACAAAGTGGGTTACTTGTTGGAGGAAAACTCAAATTCCCCGCGTAATGCGGGAGGTTTAGGATCTTTCTGTCCTTTGTTCATCTGTTTTTTTGTTTTGCCTACAATGAGGAGCGGATCCAGAATTATCGAGATGAGTGGGGTCAAAGAATAATTGTTTTTTCCCCTTATATTTAACATTTCCAATATTTATTCATAAGGTATCACTTTACAAAAGACCACACTAATGACTTTTCATGTTTCAAAGTAATGCACTCTAAGCCTTATTGGGATTTGTCCTAAATATTTATTTATAAGTACGTGCATATAATCTAGCGTTTCTCCGTCAATTTCTTATTCGATGACACACTGATTCTACACAATTTTCATTGCCGTAATAATTTTCATGATTATTTGATGGTTGCTTGGGGCAATTTGACCCACTCTCTCCTTCTTCCCTTTGCCCTTGCCTACGATCCAAAGTTTTAACTAGAAGAAGTATCATGGTAAGTAACATTAATTGTCTTAGAAAAAAGGTATCTCAAGTACTAAAAACATGTAGTGGGAATCAAGTGTGTCTCTCATGAACTTGTAGAAACCATTTTGACAGGGAAAAAATTGTTGAAAACACTTAAGATTTGTTGTACCGGTTCTGATTTGAATAGTGAATTTGGAATTGTCCGTCCGTGCCCATGTGATTTCTGGTCTCAATTACACAACTAAGAATTGTCATGTTCATCATTGATCGATCTATCTCTAAATTATTACTCCTATATATTTTGTTGTTTTTTTGTCTTCATGGGTTGATTGATCATGTAAGCCTAATTGATTTTCTTTCCTATTCTTGGATATCGTATGTATCAAGCTAACTAAGGCTCACATCGATTAATCACTGAGAACCCAATCGCATCGTGCACCAGTAAGGAGTTCAATTAATGCTAAAGCAAGGCTTCACATAGACTTATTCTTAGGTATCAGGCTAACTTGTGCACTTTTGATTCTATTACTCTGAGTTGAATGCCATGCGCAGTGGTTGTACAAAGTTTCTATGGGATTTTGTTCCTTGGTGGCTAAAGAACCCTGCTTTTGACCCCACAGATGATTATGATGAAGGACAAGTGGAATCTACCCTTCAAAAGAAAGGACGAAAGAACCAAAAGAAAGAGACTACCCTGCTGTCTCTGGGAACACCTCCACAGCTTCTGAGGCAGTGGTAAGTCCTTTAAACTTTTCCTTTATCTTGATTGTTGTGGATGTATTCTAACTTCATTTATTCTTCAGGATATCCTAGTTGATGATGAAACACCAACATTTGTCCCTGAGCATGGAGCTGGCCTCTTCCCAAACCCTTAAGAAAGTCAGGTCCCTGTCACTTAAGACAACTCAGACATCATCCAATCCTGTAGAAGTTTTAGATGTTGGTGATGATGAAGATGAAGACTTGGACACACTGTTTAACTCACTCACAGAGCTAAAGAAGACAGGTGCTTCTGGAGCCTCAAGGAGTGGTGCAGGCTCCTCTTCTCGAACACTTTTTAGTCCTGAGGAAGTCTCCTCAACAAAAGAAATCTTGAAGGCTGCTCTCCCTGTGGATATCAGGGCTGCTCTACCTCTGGATTTCTAGGGATCTCCTCTATGGTTTGGTCGCTACTCCAAATAACAATAGATGTGGTGTGAAGTATTATAACACAGCCCAATTTTCTCGCCAATCCAAACTCTATCAACTACTTCATGTTCCACCCTTCCTGTCCTATAATGAGGACTTTACTAACCGACGTATGGTTCGTGCAAATGACTTAGAAAAAGCCAGGGGTAACTTTCTAAACCTCAAAAAGAACTTTTCCCTAATTGAATTCCCTTGAGCAAAAACAACCAAATTTGGAAAATGAAAGAGCTAGCATGTGGAAAAACACTTTGCAAAACCACTTGAGGAGGTCCTGACCCGTATTTCTCCAGAACAGGAGGCTCTTGAGGAACTAGTGGCGTCAGAGACTCAAAAGAAACATGCAAGGGTTGAAGGACCATCCCGAACTACCCACTCTTGGAAGAAAGTAATCCTGTAACTCAAGCATTGTTTATGCCAACATATATCAAGACTGTATCTAATTCAATCTTTATTGCAAAACCATCCAAAGGTGAAAGCAATCCTGAAGCAGCAGCTCCCCTTCAGGAGCCTAAAAGGATCAAAGTGACAGCTAAAAGGAACTGGCCAAAGGTATTCAGCCTTTAGCCTTGTTCGTTTTATCCTTTTCCAGGCCTAATCCTTTCTTTTTGCTGCAGCCTGGTACTACCATTGCTGACCGAACAAAAAGTAGTACAAAAACCAGTTCTCCTAACCAAACAAATCCCTCATTTATGGTAACGCTCACTTCTAGGCCTCAATGTAACATTACTTGATGTCTATACTAATCCTTTCAACTCTTCAGACCGGTTCCAAAGATGTTGAAGGGCAAGTGGAATCTGCCCCTTAAAAGAAGCAAACGAAAGAGACTACCTGTGTTGCCTTTGGGAACACCTCCACAACTTCTGAGCCTGTGGTAAGACCTTTAAACTTTCCCTTTACCTTCGTTGTTGTGGATAGATCCTAACTTCATTTATTTTTCAGGATATCTCAATTGATGATGAAACACCAACATTTGTCCCCGAGCACGAGTCCTGTTCCCAACGCAGTGCTAATGAAGACAGCTGCTTCTGGAGCCTCAGGGAGTGGTGCTGACACCTCTTCTCGAACGCTTCTCTCCTTGGGAAGTCTCCTCAACAAAAGAGATCTTAAAGGCTACTCCTCTCTGGTAGGGGTGTAAATTTGGCCCGACCCTTCCCATAAATAATCGTGCTTGGGCTAGCCCAAACCAAGCCCGTCGGACTCCAGCCAAAAAATCATGGTGGGCTAGGCTGGACTCGCCCAATGTTAAAAATATAGGCCAGGCTCAGTCCGTAGCCCTAACATATCCAGGCTAAGGCCTTGGGCTCGGGACCAGGCAATTTAAGCCATTTTTCTTAGAAAATTCATTTCTAGGAGTAAAAAAATGAATCTTTAAGCACAATTATTTAGTTATTACAAAATGAAGGGTATTTTTTAACTTATGAATCACATGAAAGTATTTATTGAGTTGACTTCAACACATTGTGTCTGGAATATAATTGACTAATTATTGAGGCAAAAACTTTGGAATAAAAATACTTCTTTCTATTAAATTATCATTGATGTTACACTACAAATTTTTTTATAATTAACATGAGAGTGGATAAATTCCATCACTATAGGTCGAGTACATCCCAACTAGCTAGGTTGGCACCAACAAGCCTGACAATCATTTGCCTACTCCATCTCAAAAATTATACAATGGCCTTTTGCAATAACAAAAAATTTTACATTTGAGAGTCATAGTATATATTCTACAATTAACCATTGGAGTCAGACAATTCAACTAGATCGCCCATAAAAATAGCTTTTCAAATACTTTGAATCTTCATTTGCTCATCAACATATTGACATCTCTTTTTCAGCATACAAGGCATCTCTTGTCATCACAAGTGTTTCAATTCAACCATTTCACTCATAAGTCTGCTACGGTAATCATTAATTACACGTCCACATACGTACACTAAAAGTTGTTTCTGAAGCCACTGTGGAAATAGGAACGTTTAGTATATCACAAGCTATACGCGTAAACAGAGGCCAAACCTGCTCATATTGCTTCCACCAGTCCAAAATATCAAAACCTTCTTTATTTCATCCATACATGGTTGATCCAAATAACGTTGTAACTCAGAAGTAGCCGCACTAGTTGATTGAGATAGTCATTTTTTATTCGTGACCAAATATTAAATTCTCCACTTCGAGATGGGTTGGATGTAGTAACAGTAGGTGGTCTAACAGGCCCAACAGTTTGTTTGTACATCTCAAATAATTTTTTCAGTGTTTCAATATATAGTAGGCTCGAATTGATCTTCATTCCCTAAAGTAATGTACGTATAAAAGCGTTTGCAAACCACTATCCTTGCACCTGTGATCCACTACAATGGCTGAACAAAAAATGAGGGGGAAAGGATCAAAATATTTGCCAAACTCATCCTTCATGACAGTGACAATGGCTAAACCAAAAATGTGGGGCAAAGGATCAAAATATTTGCCAAACTCATCCTTCATGACAGTGACAATGGCTAAACCAAAAATGTGGGGCAAAGGATCAAAATAATTGTCAGCCTTTTCCTTCATGACAGTAACATGTCATTATATTTTTCTCTGGGGAAAGTATTTTTCAAAAACTAACATTATTTTTGCCAACTGATGTAAAACAAACGTAGAAGTAGGACTATATATTTTTCTGTGGGATGTTATTGAGGAGGAGGGATCACCCTCTTCTTAACCGTGGCAATCATCTCGTGGATGGCCAGGGCTAGATTCCGAGACGCTGTAATCTCTTGCATTGGTGTAGCAAAAGAATGAGGCAGCTCTTGAGAGGTCTCACAGCTTACTACAAAATCATAATTTTTAACACTGTCTGCAGCCTCCTGCAGTTCGTGAGTGTTGAGCAGGGATGCAGCTTGTTCCATGGGCACCTTGTGTGCCATCGGCTCTGAACTAGCATGTGGCTCCTGATTTGTCCTTTCTTTCCCATTGTTACGCTTTAAACGATTCTATTCCTGCCGAGCGTGCCAAAACACGATTCCACCTTTTCGCCACACTGGTGTGAGCGGAAATTGTTAGACATTAGTGATGCGCAGGCATGCTAGGACTTGTCGCATCCGATGTTGAAGGACTAGATGCCTTTATCTAACTTCTACCTAAAACAAATGGGTGTAATCCAAAGGGCAAAATCACAAAAGGTTTGAGGTTTGCCACAATGAAGTGGACTTCAATATTCGCCAACAATGTGAGAAAGAAGAGAACAAAACTAAGAACTAAAACGACCTCATTATATCATAATAACGAAGTAGATTTGGATACAAGGAAATGCGAACGGGCACAGATAAAATAAAAGTACGAGGTACTGGAGGTATTGGAATTGGGAAAAAAAAAGAGTACAAGGTACTTGATAAAAAAGATAAGTAAGGAAACGCTGGGTTTTTGGTGGTGTTGGAACCATTTTTCACCTTGCTAGGCAAAAGAGAAATTGCTCCAGATCTGAACTTAGTTTCCTGCCTTCTTTAGATTGCGCCAAGTGTTCCACTCTAACTCCCCACTCACACGTTTTGTGGTTTATGCACCAACTTCATGGTTAGACCACCTCCTTTTTCCGTGGAGCTTTAAAGATAACAATTATCATTTTTCAACCACAAACACTTTATACATGCACTCATATTTTTTGGTGGAGCCCACACACACTGAAGATGTAATGTGGATAGGCCCCAATGTGAATATGAGTGGGTTTGTGTAAATATTTTTGTAAGGGAATTGATTTTGCCACTCCCCTTTTTGTTAATATTACTCCCATTCTCTCACAAAACAAATCATCTTATATAAACACAAAGGAGAGGGACATTAAAAAAAAAATGACAAAATCATTCTCCTTTTTTTAAGTGTTTTTGGTTGTAGAATGATGGTAAAGATAATGGACCATTTGACTACCTTTGAAATCTTGTTAAAAGGAGTCCCATGTCTCACTTTTTATGCGATTCTTCCAAAATGTAACCGACCCCACAAACCATGGGCTTATCCGTCCTTTAACCGAAAAAACATATGGAAAAGGCCCAAACCTTTTACCTTACTGGGGTAATAATTAACTGGGCCTTAATTAAAAGGCCCAACAAGTCTAACCTAAGGGTCATCATCAGGCCGGGTCGGCCCAACCCACCAAGTCACTACCCAAGCCCGTCCACGGGCCGGGTCGACTAGGCTTTTTACTTTTTGCGGGCCGGGCTATCTACCATAAATTGAAGCCCAAGCCCGGCCCACGGGCTAGCCCAATTGACGGGCTTATGGGCCAAAAATCGGGTGGGCTTAAATTTCCTTGGGCAAGGAAAAAAGAAAGGATTTTGTGAGATTTTAGGCTAATGGGTGGGCAGGCTATTGGGAGGATACCAAGGGCGGGCGGGCGGGCGGGCTATCGGCCGGGCCGAATTTGGGTACAGACAGATAACAAAAAATGTTCTTTCATGGTTTTGCAAAACCAAAAGCAAGTCAAAAGCTGGTAGAGAAGATAGTAAAAAGAAGGGAAAATGACGGCCCATGACGTATTTTGATAATTAATACCCGCTACAAAAAGTGTATGCTGATAGCTACAATATGGAGAGGAAACAAGCTTGTATAAAAATTCAAAAAGACAACTTGCACGGAAGACCAATTTAATTTGATGAGAACACTAAAAGCCTTGTTCTTCAAATCTTAAACCATGAATTCGACAATGTGAACAGCATGAAGTTACAAGCATATACTCCAGAGAATCACAATAGTTATTTCAACTACCTCTGACAAGTTTATCCATAGAGAGTTGAATTTGGCAACCAAACTAAAGAAACATCACATACAAACTTCAGCAAACTCGAAGGGGATGTTTCTTGGGTTTGCTCGAGATGGTAGACACAAACGTGCAATGGATTATATGAATAAGAAGAGGAAACTGCAACACACAGAAAAGTGTTATGGGTATGAGCGCAAGAAAGATAACCGGAATGTCGACCCAAGATAAACGATCATTGAGCGTCATATATATGGCAGATCCGAAGGCTACCATCATGGTTACGATGGACAAGAAAAGGCAGAAAAGACCCATGATCACTTTCATCGGCAAAGAGCGAAAGAAATCCTTTTCTGCATAACGGGCAGTGAGAATTCCTAAAAACATCAACACTGAGGTGGATGCTGCAAACATCGACAAAGCGTTGGACACGACAAAAACTGTGAACGCCTCATACTTCAGAAACAAAGGCTGGCCAGTCTTCTCATCATTACCTCCAGGAACAGTAAAAGCCGTTGTAAACATAACAGCAGCAATGAGGGTGCCGACAACCATGCCTGATGCTGCAGTATTCTTCAGCCACCTCTCTCCCTCTTTAGCCAACTCTTTGTGCTCCTCAGTGAATAGAGTTACAGGTGTTTTGTTGTTTTCATTGACTTCTTCTTTGCACTTGGGTTGCACCATATTCTCAACCTCCTAGATAATTACGTAGAACAAATATATTAAGGCGCAAATTAAGCAGAACCATGCTTTATGGTTGGAAAAAGGAGCAATGTGGAAACACATGCCACTCAGACAAACAGAAAATTACAATTCGAGAGATCTCCAATTCAATGGTAAGGCTATCGAAGATTCAAAATTATGACCATCTAATCAATCATTATTCTCATTTCTCTCTCTATCTCCCTCCACTCATTACCCCTACTTCCAATCATTACTCTCATAAAGTTTCTCAAAAACTCATCCAAACACAACATAAACCCTTCACCCCTAGAAAGTTACCTCATTCTCACTTTAGCTCTTAAACAAAACGTTTGGTTTCTATTTAGTTCTTATTAGTCAATTTTTGGCACTGTAATCCCAGGGACAAGGACCGCCAACTTCTCAACAAAAAATGACATTTGTTGAAAGGGCCAAAGTGGTAAAAGTGTAGTACTTAAAAGGCAAAACTGAGAAAGGTCGAATATTTGAAAGAGTCAAGTGGGACGACATTTATTGTGATGACACCTTTCTTTGGGGGACATTGACAAAAAAATCAATCTATGAAGGAGCATAAAGAAAAAAAATTGGGTTCACGATTAGGTCATATTATTGAGGGAGAAAGTGTATTTACCCTTTGTTTAATAAAAAGACATTAGCTGAACAAAATTTTGGATATGACTACCTTAAACCATTGAAGTTCCCTTTGCATTTGTAGAGCTGACCCAGAGACACGTTCAAGCTGACCAGGAGGAGACAACTTGGCAGCTAGATGCAAAAAGTTGTTACCAAATATATCATGTCGGTGTGCCATAATGTTCTTCCTCGTTCCAAATCCATGTATGAGGCTAAAGATCTTCTCTTGCCGCAAGATAATCGCATGTGCAAAAATTGTTCTACCTTTACTGTCTTTTCTCCATATGATTGGAGGATCACAATTTATTAATTCAACAATAAACTCCAACATCCCATGCTTAACGGCATCATAGATCATTTCATCAATTCCAATATCAGAAAGTTGTGACTCACTCAATTTTGGTATCTCCTTACAAATGCAACTGAGGATTCTAAGGGCTTCACGATGTACTAACTTTCTATGATATAAATCTGGGACTGCAATTCAAACAAAAAATCTATGTTGAAGACAAAGTGAAGTCCCATGAAAAATGAGAATTTCATCTAGAGTATCTTCATACCAAAGTTTGTCAAGAGGCCTGAAACCAGTTCTCCGAACAGGCTCATTGCTGCAAAAAAAGACATATATGAACAGTTATACATCATAAGCGAGCCTAACATTAACAAGTGTCAGCTGAAAATTTCTCTAAGAGAATGTCTCTGCGTATTTTGTCGAATAAAAATGCATTTAGCATGGGATACTGTCGAGTATCACCACTTGTTGAATAAATTCAGCTTAAATGCCCTCGCATGCTGATCAAAAAAAAAAAAAAAACGCCCACGCATAGTCGCATAAATTATCTTGTCAATATCACAATGCCACCCGAATCCAACTTATTTTGCAAAACCTTTTTTTTTGTTGGAAGTGCAGAACATTGTTTTGATAAGGGTGGAAGTCGAGAATATTCATTTGTGTATAGTTTTCAAGAGTAAACCATTCGTCAGGAGGAAAAAAAAAAACTCCACCAAGCAAACACCCCTCATGTTGAAGGTTTGACTGCTTGAGGCCAAGAACCAATTACATGCCTACACCCATTATCGTAGGAAGCCTACTGAAACACAAGACCAATACCAAACAACAAAAAAAGCCCTATGATTCTTCAACCAAAGGAACCCACTGATTCACCAAACCCCTGAGAAGTAGCAGCAGGGGAATCATTATCCATTTTCTTGATCTGTCAAATTACTTACATTAACGAGAAGATGACGAAAATGGTATTCGAAGTTTTGAGATTCTGACACTTTTGGTTATTGCCATTCAAATTGCATTACATGAACAGATAAACTCTTTACTTAATCTGTTTCAAATAGGTCCAATACATAGGGTCTGTTTGTACTCCCCTGGCTTGTTCTAGGATTTCAAGAATAGTTTATTTGATAAATCCTATGACATGGTGTACGAAAGTTATCATTTATTAACACCGGCTTGAATGTGAATATTAACAAATGCCTGTCCATCCATAATGAACCGTGAGGTAATAGAATATTTGAATGAAGTAGCCCTGCTTTCGTTGCATATAGCTGGGATCGACGAAAGCATTTAGACACCCATCCACACACACACACACACACACAGACTAGTCAACATGCCTTTGCTAATTATACTTCCTCTACGATATGGTTGTTGTTGGACTCCTCTCGTATTCTCTTCATCACTTGATAATGGTAATGGTCCAGTACGATGTGGCAATATATGTACGTTGATACCTGCCATTAAAGTATAAGTAAACGAAGTCATGCCACACCATCAATTTTGTAACTACATAAATACATAGATACAAAACCACATAAAGAAGGCAAATTGAGTAGGAGGACATACGATAAGGGTTTTTGCTATAATGAGGGCATAAATATTTTCCTGTAAAGTCTAAAGGACATTCTGTCCAGGATTTACAAAAAACCCCTCCCAATGTTGACCGGCATTGACCGGTGTTGACCAAGGTTGACTGACGTTGAAAGTGCCTAAAACCCTAGGTTACCCTATGAAAGTGCCTAAAACCTCAGGGTACCGTATATATGAAAGTGACTAAAACCCTTGGGTACTCTATGAAAGTGCCTAAAACCTTAGGGTACCCTATATATGAAAGTGCCTAAAAACCTAGGGTACCCTATGAAAGTGCCTAAACGGCTAAAACCCTATAATAGAAAAGTGCACCCTAAAACCCTATGAAAGTGGCTAAAACCCTAGGGTACCCTATGAAAGTGCAACAAGATCGAAAAATGAGAAAAAAGACATATTTTGTGTTAGCCAAATAAGGCCCTTGTCTCATTTAAGACAATTTAAATGAAAAAAAGACATTTTTTGTGTTAGCCAAACAAAGCCCTTGTCTCATTAATGGCAATTTTGTCTTTTTACGGACTCTAGACTCTAAAATATTTTTATTAATGGACTCTACACATAACAAAAACTTAGGTTGAGCTAAAGTTCCTATGGAGTTGTTTCATTTGGACTTTAGATTAATATGTTGTTTAATCAATTAATAGAGTGGATCACACTTGACTATGAGGCAAAGTAATCATGAATTCTTCAAACATTTTCTTGATAGTAAGAGAACCAATTATTAGCGTTTAGCGAGAGCAAAGAAAATTATGGGTTTTTGGGAACCAATTACAAAATCTACTCCATCAAAATGCATTTTGCAAAATAAACCGGAGAATGCAAGATTCATTCTCATTATAACTAAAAATATCAATAATCTACAGCTAAAATCCACAATTTACAAAATAACCGTCTCCCCAAGAGTTTGATGAGAGAGGATAAATTCATGTTATTGGTTCGGATGAGCATACTCCAAAATCCCATTTACATCTAGAGTGGTGCCGAACTGTGTACATATAACCGTGTCTCAAATATTTCATCAAATATTTCGTAATCAAAATTTGAGTAAGACTTGTCCGCATAGAAAGTTATAAACAGGGGAACTCACATGAGTATATCCATCTTCTCCAAAACACGAGTTTAGTGCCACTTGGAAATGCAGATGGCTTTTGAGCCAATATTCTAAGGGTGTACTTTCCGAAACGATCTTTAGTAAGACCCAATTTTGGGTACTCCTCCAGTAGCTCCAAAGCAACATCTGTGATAAGAAAGAACAAGCTTTAGGATTAATTACGTAAGCATCTTATGCGATAGGAAAGAACAAGCTTCAGATAATTATAGATAAAGATAAGTGTGTACACTAACCATAGATTTCGGCACTGATCAGGCAATGCAGCAGCGTGGAACCATAGTGGCCTCTCTCTGGACTTAGCTCACCAATGGGTGTTACCTTGTAGAGGTAATGTACCATATCTTTCCGGTTATATAAAGAAGCCACAATAATTGGGATGGCACCATCAATATGTTGATCACTTGAAATTGTAACCAACTTGGGATTCTTGTTCACTATTGCTTTGGCTAATTT
This sequence comes from Rhododendron mucronatum var. ripense, assembly GCA_019656295.1. Classification (NCBI taxonomy): domain Eukaryota; kingdom Viridiplantae; phylum Streptophyta; class Magnoliopsida; order Ericales; family Ericaceae; genus Rhododendron; species Rhododendron mucronatum. The sequence goes on from BPLT01000242.1 coordinate 208,882, forward strand.
TGTGCATCCACTGATGGCAGCAAGAGAGAGGGCTGTGCTACCGAATTCATTTGTGATTTCCAAGTCATTTACTGACGTTACTTTCACCAACTTCTCTGCAATCCCTAAATGTCCAGCCAGAATCGCAACATGAAGAGCTGTATCCCCTGTGGATGTAATCCTCGCACTGACAGCATTGTCATGCAGATCTAGTAATCTTTTTGTTTCTTTCCAATCCCCATTTTCAATTGCATTGTACAAGGTCTGATAACTAAGGTGATGAAACTTATCTGGGGAACAATTCTTTTCGAGTTACTATGAAAAGGACAATGGAAGGAAGTATGAAAAAAAATGGGAAGACTGGAATGCAAATAAAGAGAACGATAAAAAGAACAGAATAATGTAAAGAAAAGAAGGTAGTAGCGTTGGTGGTTCTATCCTGTACCTGTGAAGGAGTGGATAGAGACTTAACAGCATTAGTGGGCCTAGTGGTCGCAAGCAGAAGGTGAATGATCTTATATTCTTGGTAAACCTTTCACCTAAGTTAATCTTAAACTTGAGGCAGAGAAGTTGCTTTAGAAGAAGTCACCAAGCATGGAAAGGCAATTCATCAAAGCGCTTAGAAATGTATGCTTCTGGTTTTTTTGGGCCATAGATAATTAGGAAGTTTGAGGCGCAAATGTTACAACTGGCAAGGCAATAAGATACCAAGGCTTTCAAAGTGTAATATATAGTGCAACATTTGATACAAGAATTGTGCAATCAATCAGTAAGGTTCCTTGGAAATGAATGCTGGACTCCAAAACATATGCAAAAGTAGGCGTACTTTGTTAACATGTTGCAATTGGGGAAAGGGAAAAAAAATGAGATGACAAAACATAAAGGGCATGAACGAGTAAAAATTCAAAATTTTCTTAGGAATTACTGTTTTATGCTTAACAAGTACGTCATGACACTGTACTTTTAAGACTTCTTACCATTCTCTTCACCTGAATATTCATGGTCATCTCGTCGTCTCAAATGTGATGGAGCCAGGTGCTCCCATGCATCTTTGGCAGAAGTAGTTTTCCTGAACTTTTTATATATGTCTGGTCCGCATGACAATTGAATGGCATGTAAAGCCACTGCATTCTTTTTTGTCCAGTCCTCATAGTCATCAGCATCTTTCGCTGGTTGAGGTATCTTCCCAGTTACAACATCCCACAAGCCTTGACCGACCAAGTACCTTTTCAAGCATACTTTCCAGTATTCATAGTTATCTTCTGTGAGTTGTTCATGAACAATTCCAAGCATTGCTATGCTTGCACTTCCCATGCTTGCTCTAAAGGAGTATAGAAAGATAAACAGCAAATTAGACCTGAGTTTTGAGGAAGAAAATGGTGTCACATGGTGCATGTGCAAAGCCACGTGGAAATTCCTTTGAATTTGACATAAATACATCATATACAGAAAAGAGCACTGCGTAAAAAAATTAGTCCTTTAGTAGCAGTTAATACGAGTAAGAGAATCCATGTCATAGTCATTTCTGTACATTCAACAAGCTCTAACTTGCCTCAAATTTCCCTGGTGAAAAATGCTGGTCTGCTTGAAAATGGCCTTACATATGCTTTTTATTTTTTTTGTCGAAAGACAAATTCTTCACATTGCAATTATGGCCATTAAGTTATCAAAGGAAGGTCTGCATATTAGAGTCACCGCTTTGGTTTGGGGGCTAATGTACTAACTACTACGTGGGAAAGTTAGCCTCTACTCTATATCATTGGTTCATTGTTCTTATTGATGCATGAATGACAAACCATTAACTAGGTGGGTTTTGGGAAGAGGGTTTAACACTCCAACTCATGAGCTGCATGATCGGGAAGAAACCAAAATAGAACTTGAAACACTAGCAAAGGTGCAGCCAGGATTGGACATTTCCATGACTGCAATCTTCGTTGTGTATTTTAGTGCCTTTTATGGCTTCTTGCTACACAAAGCAGTGGGGGCTCAAGAGGTTTACATTGTAAAACTCTAGGAGTAAGAAATTGTGATTTCTCAGTGGGAGAATGGAAAACGCAGAAAAACCAAGAAGGGCCAGGCCAAACATGTTTTGGTTTATATAAGAGGATCTATATTGGTCTCCCCTTGATCTCTCAACCAGTATTTGGGCAGTTCCTAGATTCAGGAAGTTATGGCAACATAAGAAGGCAAGATTAAACATTCCACCAAATTTAGGAGAAAGACAGGAACAGTGTAATATAACAGTGCAGGAGAAAAATGAATATGCAACAACAGATGTATGCACAACAAATGTACATGATAACAATTCCAATAGATGAACCATTTATCGAGAAAAGTTGATAAAGATTAAACTACATGACTATATCTTACCTCTTAAGCTATCCTAACCTTTGACTAACTATAAAGGTTAACATTTTGAAACCTAACACATACTCTCTAGTCCTCCATCTTTTCAATTTTCTTTTGGTAGCCTTCTATCTCTTTCTCTAATCTTATGAACATGACAAGCTAGGTGAGCTTTTCATTCTTTTACTTTTCCAGATAACAGTACAGTTCATTACGTATGAAAGTGAGATCCTACTTCACATTCATTATAGTGGACAAGGTACATCCACAGTATTCTTCGACTCCTAAGTTCAACGTCTCACTTCCAGTACACAACTTTTTAGTTTGGACATGTTAACTAATACGAATGGCCCTGAGACCAAAAGATTATTCATGACCAAATGACAAATTTAGGATATTAGGATAATATCAATAAGGCAACTCCTAAGTTCAACGTCTCACTTCCAGTACACAACTTTTTAGTTCGGACATGTTAACTAATACGAATGGCCCTGAGAACAAAAGATTATTCATGACCAGATCACAAATTTAGGAAATTAGGATAATATCAATAAGGGAATTGATTTTGGCACTCTCCAAATTGATAACCACACTCCCCAGGGGAGTGCCAAAATCAATTCCATATAGGGATTGAATTTGGCACTCCCTAAATTGATTTTGGCACTCCCCTTTGGGAGTGCGGTTATCAATTGGCGGAGTGCCAAAATCACTCTTCTATCAGTAACTGGACTGATATTTGCACAGAGTGTGCTGGAATGATGGAAGTCATAATAACAATTGAAAAGAACATGAGCTAGGTTCCTAACATCAATTAGAATGTGTTGCACAACGTTGTATAGTGTTTAGAATATGTGTTATTTAATACGTTCACTCTATTGGAACTTTTTGAGCACAAAATCCACGTAGTTCTGTTGTGTTAGTTCTATTTTTCATTCTGTCAATTTTCTTATATGACAATTTTACATTAACTTGTAGCTTTAGGAAAGAGATGATAATATGATATTGTCAGACGTTGATCAAATACTGTCTCATAATGATTTTGTTCATGTTGCAAGAAGACTCTTTGATTAAAGACAAGCACATGAAATCGATAGGTTAAAGTAGTGCAACCAGGGATTGTATATCGTGTTAGCGGGCAAGGCAAATACCATGGGAAAAGCCTACAGCTTTCTGAGAGATGGTCGGAAAGAAGAGCAAACTTAACTCTGTAGGTTTATTGGCTCATTTCATTGTCCTCTTATATTTCTCTTACCTTTTCTTTTTAGTCCAGCTATCGATTCATACCTCCTTGACCAGTTGCAACAAATGGGCACGTTGATATCCAGATTGATTTCGAAAAGGATTGGAAGAAAAAGGGATCATGGATAGGGATGTTTGGATAAAGTAATTTTGGCAGAGCAAATATAAAGAGAGATATTTAGCTTATAAGTAATCAAATCTAGAGTTGAACCCAATGATGGACGTAGGATTTTTAACATTGGGTGGGTGAACTTGAAAAAAAATAAATTAACATACATAAGATGATATCAATTTCAGCCAATATAAAATTGTAAAAAATATCTACAAGAAACTTCTGTACATATAATTGATGAACATATACAATAACTAAACATGGTAACATACAAACTTATATGCAAACAATTCAAGGAGGTTGGCAACTAAATTAATTTCAAAAGTCTTTGGTGGGCGGGTGTTAGATTTTTCAAAAATACGTTAGGCGAGCGAACTTACATAATTTAAAATTTATGAAACTAAAAACTACAACAATTCTAAGCAAATTATGAAACTTAGGTAGGTTGTCGTCTAGGCTCATCCGTCCTTCGGTCCATCCTTGGTTGAACTTGAACCTGCTAATACAACCCTCTATTTGGTATTAGTTAATCCCTTTATAAGAGCTCTCCAATGACAAGTAATTTATCTTGGGAAAACCATTATTTGGTAAGAGTCTCGAAACATGACCTCTAGGCTCTAACGGCTTGCCAATTGTCAAGCCAAATAAATAGCTTTATCCTTCTCAAGCCAAATTTGGCACAAGAAATGGGAAAGGGTTAATCATCACCTCAGCATCTATGCGTTGCTATGTACACAGTCAAAATCTCCATGATTCTCGTAATTGGGTTAAGTCAAAGAATGATTTTTTCGCCATTGGAACAACTTTATCAAAACTTAGCAAAAATGACTGGCAGTGGCTAATCACAGAACATGTTCCTCGAACCCTAATCCGTCCATTTTAATCCTAACATGAAACGAGATATTACGAAACTAGTAATACTAGTAGTCTATATTAGGTCCTTTTTGTATAATAGGACGTGCGGTTAGGCTTTGAGGCATTCAATACAGCATGAATAACCTTAAGGTGACTAATCCCTAATTCAAAGGATTCTTAATTAGTAATCATGTTGAGCTTGTGAAACTTGATTCGGTTTGATTTGCACTTTGCTAATACTAAGGGTGCGACCTAGTGTAACTCTTGTACTCGAAATACATAGTGAAAACTAGTGGAAGCCGTCAACATTTTGGATAACCACGTAAAAACCTGCTGTGTTTTTTCTATTTTGGCCAAAAAATTTCTTTTCTTGACAACGCCAGGCCAGCTAGCGGACACCTCAACTTTAAGTTTTCTCAACAATTGATCTCTAATCAATGATCAGTCTTAACGGATGAGAACCCTACCACGAGACATTAAAGAGAGGTGGAAGGAAAATAACAAAAAATTCAACCCCTTGCGTGGTGTTCAAGATCTGGGGTTTAGGAAATACTCCCTATAAGGTCTTGGGTTCAAAACCTCATAAATGCTACCCAAAGGAGCAACTACTCTGGTTTTGGGCTCTCCACAGATGAGCGGTAGAATTATGCCACAGTATTAGTCGAGGTACGTGTAAGCTAACCGAACACTTAGTTAAAGACAAATAAAGAATTCAACAGAAGGAGATGGCATAAACATACAACTAGTAAGTTGGTGAAGTTAGGGCTTTGGCAGCTGTACATCCTTTGTATTCCGAACATCAATTTTCTCGCCGTCCGAAATGGTTTCGCAATCGCTTGTGTTTCGGCATTCTGAACCCCCATTTCCATGCCGTTTTTAGATTATAAATCCAGTCCGTGCGGGGAAACCAAAATTAGCTTTAAATATTGAGGAAAGTCCACTTTCACCTCTCCTGTGGTTATCGCCATGTGCGGATATCCCCCTTATGATTTAAAATTGACCACATAACCTACCTGTGGTTTTGAAAATGTGCGGATAGACCCCCTGCCGTCATCTTTTCCATCCATATTAACGGATGTGTATCTCACACATCTCTAGAATATAATCTGAGTCGTTCATAATGTATTAAATAAAGAATAGAGTATCTCTGTTAAAAATCATCTCGATCAGGCATCAAATAACCAAGTGATCTAATTTTTAGTAAATTCAAATTTGAAATTTTAATTTCATAACAAAATCGATTTGACCATGAGCTTTTCATTTTTTGATTGACTAGAATTTTGGCATAGACGTAGTATTCGTCAAAATTTACAATATTAACGGTTTGGATTCAATTTTTGGTATACAGGATGGTGTGGTTAGATTTAAAAAAGAAGAAGAATCAAGAGACGTGATGGGGGTATAACAGTCTTTTAATGTTGTATCCGTTAATATGGATGGAAAAGATGACGGCAGGGGGTCTATCCGCACATTTTCAAAACCACAGGTAGGTTATGTGGTCAGTTTTAAACCACAAGAGAGGTATCCGCACATGGCGATAACCACAGGGGGTGAAAGTGGACTTTCCTCTTAAATATTCACAATTGCTTCTGCGCAACCGTCACGGTTTTCCTATTGTTTAACCACGGACGTTAATTTTCCGGAGTTTTACTCTGTTGAAAGCTACGTTTATGCCTTTAGAGGGTCGGATTGGAAGCTTAGGCCTACTTGAGCTGGTAGAGATGGTGGCGTTGTATCGGGTTCGCGGTGGCTTTGAGGTGCAGGCAATGGCGGCTCCAAAAATTTCAAAAAAAGCATTCAATAATTACTTGGACTCCATTAGTTTTTTTTTTTTTTAACCAGTACTGTAGCATAAATATACCATTTTAATTTTTATATAGTAGTAAGAATAATGCTACTGTATTAGGAAACATAAAAAGTACATGAAATTTTACGACTGTTCTCGATGAAATTTAACGTTTTTAGCCAAGCAAGATTAAGTTGGCCGATAAATTTACTAATGTACTCCCTCCATCCCTTTTTTATAGTCCGGTATTCCATTTTGGACTGTCCCTTAATAAGTGTTCATTTTATAAAGTTAGTGGGTAAAAGTTGGTGTATTGTCTATTTTGTTCCTAAAAGTAGATTCCATTTTGAAAAGTTAGTGAGTAAAAGTGTAATGATGATGGGTAAGTGGGGAAAGTGGAGGAAAAAGTTTATGTGAAAGGTATAATGATGATATCTTTTTAATAAGTTTGAATTACGAAGCAGGACACTTAAAAATGGACGGAGGGAGTAGTGTTCTTTTAAAGGGAATTGTGGCGAATAAGGTATGCACAAATATTTTTGGACATTATCTTCTCTTTAGAAATATAGAGTCGACTTTGGTTTAAAGAGATGGCCAAAACATGATACGGATACCAAAAAATTATTCTTTATTCTCTATTTTGCTTTCAATTTTTGTCATTAAAAATATGTACCTTGTTTGGGTTAATTTGTTTGATGTTCAATTAACGAATTATATAAACTGATGGGTGTTCAAAGTATAAAGTTGAGTACTCAAATAAAGCCTAGTTCTCTCTCAGTGCTCTCTCTCTCTCAAAATCTCCAAACCTTAGCAACCCCTCCCCCCACAACCCCCCCCCCCCCCCCCCCCCCCCCCTCCCACAAGTTCTCACCTCTCTCCCTAAGTTCTCTTTCCTTCACCGTCGAACCGTCTTCTCTCTCAATCTTGCAACTGAAGTTAATTCGAGCATCCATTGGGAACTTTTCAACAAAATTGGCGATGTTCCGAGCTTCAGTTGCAGGTAAAACACCACCGTTCTCAACCTCCATCTTTTCAAATCTATGACTTGACGCCGTCCACCGCGTTTGCTCGGCGACCACCTCCCACCGATGTGTTCTTATTTTGTGAAGCATAGGTGGTGGTTACGAATCTATTAAGGTGGTTGTGAAAGAGTGGTGGCAGATGTCTCGGCGGTGCTTCTTTTGTTTTGTTATTTGTTTTAATAATGTCCTCCTTCGGGGGGGTTTGTTCTTCCTTGGGTGATTTCCTCTCATTCTGTAGGGTAGTGCATTTATGTGCTTATACATTATTTTTGTTAGAGTGTTAGATCTGTGGACTCCCAACCTTCCCTTAGGGGTATCTTTTGATAAATACTATCTCTCAACTTTAGCAAAAAATAAAAAATAAAGCCTAAAATACAATTACTACAAGAAAAGGTTTTAAAAAATAATAATTTTATGTTGGGGTGTTCATTTGACGACCCAACCCCAAAGGTGCAGTCCCCTCTGGGTGCAGGGCCATAGTTTCAATTTGGCCCCTACATTTTCATTTGAAAACTACTCCCTCCGTCCCATAATATTTGTCCGGACTGCAAAACGGAGACGTAAAAATAATACTATTTTTGTAAGAAAAGTTGAAAAAAAATTCACCAACTTACTAGATCTCGACGAGTTCTTTTAACTTGTGAAAAAAATTTGAATTTTTTCTTGAAAGAAATGTATTATTTTGTAGTCTCCGTTTCGCGGACCGGACAAATATTATGGGACGGAAGGAGTAAAAGTTACTCTCGAAATTCTAAGAGGTCCGTTCAGTTGGACGGAAAGTATGAGAAATGATGAAAAAATTTAATTTTTATGTAACTTTCTAGGTGTTCAGTTACCAGACAAGTTGTAAGACCAACAGCTCCAATTTTTTCAATGGAAAACACTTTCTTGCAAAATGTGTCTTGCAAAAGAAAGGAATTTTACTTTTTCTACAAGATTGATTGTTAAGAGAACACATGCACAAGAAAATAAAATTTATTTTTATTTGTTTCATCTCACTTCACTTTTTCAAGAAATCTATTTGCCACACATCATTCGCGACAACTGAACGGGCCTTAAAAATTATACAACACATAAGGGGCTGTTTTACAAGAGTGCTTATTGATAAAATTGAAACTGAGAAAAATACTATGAAAACTTGAACTTTTTAAGTTGAAAAGATGTTTTGATGGAAATATCAAGAGGTGAATTTTGATTAAATTATTTGGGATTGTTCTCTTTTAGTATTATTTATGGGTGCTATGTGTTTGTGATCATAGTGAAGAAGTGATGATTGCATGTGGTGTGCTGGTGAAGAAGAGGTGACTACATGTGGTCTTGCGGCGGCAAAGTTGAAGTGTGGCGGTGATGGTTGTAGCGAAGGTGGTGCATTGGTGGTAGAGAGATAATAGTGGTTAAGAGCGGTGCAAGTGGTGGCAGTAATGAGTGGTGATGTAGTCATGATGGCAAAAAAGTGGAGTGAATGTTACGTACGTACGACAACGGTGGAACACAATAGGAAAATGGAAAGATAATGATGGTTTAAACGGTGTGGTGGTGGTGTTAGAGAGATGGTGGTGAGGGCAGTGGTAGTGGTAATGGTGGGGGGGGCTGTGGTAGTGGTGATGGTGATGATAGTGGCGGACACATGATTTAGAATGTGGAGTGCCACTGTTCTAGGAATTATCATATATTTTTTTTTGAAAAAATAGGAGAAAAGTTATGTGTAATGTCAAACTTCTTTGTTCCTATAAATGTATAAATACTTTATATTTAAAGACTTATTTATGATCCAACCATTTATCTTTTAAATTGCTATCTTTTTATCAGTTTTGTGGAAAATCAAATTGTTGGAATACCAACAAATGCCAAGTTCACTAGTGTAAAATATAACTTCTAATGAAACTGGAGTGGCACGTGCCTGCCATTTCTCCCCACTGAGTAGCTTCGTGCTCAGGTGTTGATAGTAAGTGTAGCGATCATGGAGTCACGGTGATATTGATGGCGGCAATGGAGTAGGAGTGGTAATCATCGCGCTGGTGGAGTGGTGATGGTGGAGCGACGATGGGATGTATGTAATGGTGACGACAATAGCATAGTGGTGGTGGCAATGGTAGAGATAGCTTATAGTGGCGGCGGCGGTGGTAACGACAATGAACTAGTTTTGGTGTGATGATGGCGATAGCATTATGGTGGTGATAGTGACGGCGGCGGTGGAATAATGGTGGTGGCCTGTTTTATTGTAAGGGATGATATACAAGTATTAACAAATTCAGCAATAATTTGTGGGCAGCTATATACATAATTAATTTATTTTTTAAGCCTCCATTTTAATGAAAGAATTCTGAACACTTAAAACTAAATGTATCAACTAATAAGTAATTAAGCATGTTTGACAACTATATATCGTAGTCATAGTTAGTAATATTTTAGGTTTCTAGTATTAAAATCTCGAGTTAAAAAGTCACAAAAAAAATTGAATAACAGCAGATCTAAAATTTGGATCTTTCGATTGTTGTAGACACGCACATATACTCTAATTATGGGGTCAGGCCATCTAGATTTTGCCTCATCCCCAGTTTTAAACGAATCATCTGCTAGAACAATAGAAAATAACCCTCCAAATTAATAGTAAACCACAATAGTCAAATCCTCTGCTAGAGCAATAAAATGGGTTTTTACTAAATTTTTGTCTTCAGATTAATGACAATATTCAAAATTATTTTTGTTGACTAGTATATCAATTATTAATTATTAATTATTCAATCAAAAACATTTTATATGCATACTCATATCTTTTGATGGACTCCACACACACCGGATAACTTGATGCACGTGAGATTATGACTGGAATAACTTGTCTAAAAATCAATGAAAACATAACTTTATTCATTGAGGCGGTTCTGGAAACACATATTTTGTATGTAACCCATTTCGAAGTCTCACTCTAATGATCAGTGCCGTTCAGTTTGTTTAAAATATTTTTTTAAGAGTCTCCGTAAAAAATCAACTCATTCGGATTGTGTAAAGGCTTGATCAATATTTGTTCCTAAATTTGATAGGAATAAAAAATGAATCAATCAATCAATCCCATACCGATATCTGAATAAGTTAAATTTTCATGGCAACTCTTAAAAACATATTTTAAGCAAATTAAACTGCTCTAGCTAATTATTAGCGTGAGGCTCTAATTTTTTTTTTTATCAAAATATGTCTCCGGAACCGCCGCTCATTCAAATTAGTATATTGACTCGAGAAACGTAGGTCATCAAAAAGAACGCTCCAAGGGGGCAAAAAAAAAAAACTTTTTACAAGGAGAACAACCATGCTACATAGTGAGTACATGCACAACAATTCAATCACAACCCAACCACAATCTCTCACGCCTCCACGAGTATGTAAGGAGTTGTGGTTAAATTATTGTAAACCTAGACTTATTGCGAGGAGAAACCAGAGAGCTGAGAGACTTCTTCCCCGGGCTTTTACTTTCAGAAATTGTTCACCCATATAAACTGAACAATCTGATTTTTACCTTTCTTAATTTTCTTTTGTTTTCATGTAGACTATATAGGGCAAAGATTTTGAAAGCCATGGCTCAGAAAAGGAAACCAAATACTATGAGAGAGAGAGAGAGAGAGAGAGACAGAGACAGAGAGAGAGTAAAGGTGATACCTGTAAGTTCCTTAAACCAGAAAAGACTTCAATGTTTTTTTGTCTGTGTTTAGACTCTTTTTCCTCTGTTATCCGCTCGGTTTCGCTCTTCCCTTGCTTGTGCATACTATTTATAGTTGAAGGAGAAGAATAGCAAAGCGGTTCTCTCCACCGACCCGCATTCACCAGTGGGTTGTTGAAGAAAAGCTCCCGTGCATTCCCCGCGTAATGTGGGCGGTTTAGGATTCTTCCCTCCTTTTTCTTCCTTTTTTAATTGCTAAACCATTTTTTATGGAAAAATCCTTGAAATCATTTTAATTTGGTGTTCTGTTTTGACATGGATCGCGAATCCGATATGAAACCATATGCATCGGTAATTGGCTACATATATGGAAGCAATTTATAGTCTTTGTGGTACAGTGTTGCGGTATGAAACGGCTAATAAGAAAGCCCGACACATTCTGCCAAAATTCGAAACGTTGATGTTATATATCTATCGAAACATATATTACCCAGAGAAAACATTAATTATTATGCATCAATGATTGATCTATCCCTATGTTATTACTCTTATTTCGTTGTACATGCATTTAGCCTCCCAGGCTTGATTGATCATGTAAAGTCTAATTGGTTTCCATAGTAGTATTTTTTTTTGAAAAGAAGAAGAAATAATGCATTTTCACACTCTTTCCTTGAATGAACACAATAAACAACTGTTAACAGGGGCGGAGCATTCAAGGACCTAAGAGCATCCACAGTGGAATAAACAAAACAAAAGATTGTTAAAGTTAACAATATTTTGTTCAAAAAAGTGCTCACATTGGAATAACCAAACTTAACAATCTCTTAGCAACTCATCAAATTTTGACTTTTGAATAATCAAAACTAGCAACCTTTAGCCAATAACCAAATTTTGTGATACCCATATTTTCTCAATCAAGTACACCTATCATTACACAAAAATCTTCTCTCTCTCTCTCTCTCTCTCTCTCTCTCTCACACAACAATGTTTTCAAAAAATAATTATAAAAAACTATTCTTACTATTCTTTTCAGAAACTTTTTCTAAAAAAAAAAAACTGTCTTTATATGAACTAATTTTTTTAAATTTTTTTTATAAAGACTGCTTCTTCAATTTTTTTAAAAAATTTTATTTACAAAAAGCTATTTTTTTACACATTCTTTTTCATTAACTATTTTTTATCCAATTGTTTTTAACTTAAACTAATTTTTTTCTTCCAAAAACTGTTTAATTAACTTTTTTTTCAAAAACAAATATTTTTTTATAAAAATTGTATTTAACATAAACTAGTTTCTCAAAACCTAGTTTTTCAAAAGATTTACGTGAAATGAAGGGGAAAATTTTGGAGAAAACTCATGGAATGAAGCAATGATCCCATTGGTTTTGATTATAAGCAAAAAATAACCAATGTGAGACTTGATATTGCTAACTTTAGCAACCTCCAAATGGATAATCAAAATCTGATGTGCCATATTTTGATTATTCACTTTTGCTTATTCCACTGTGGATGCTCTAACCTCCCCAACAAAAAAACCCAGCTTTATTTCGTAATATCCACCAACTTTAATGGCTTTTATTATTACTATTATTATTATTGTTGTTGTTGTTGTTTTTGTTGTTGATGGGAGAATATAACCTATGAAAACATGGAGAGGAACACCACCTAGTGTGGTTGGTTGCTTACTCTTCATGTCAAGGGAGAGGTCCTGAACTCGAGGCCTCATGGAGGAGGTGCTCGACTCCTGTTGTAACTTGTAACTACCAACTCTTAAAATCCTATCGTATGGCAAAAAACAAACCTATGAAAATAATCTCTTCCAAAATAATTCAAAATTTTATTCGTAAGATACTAAATATCATCGAGTTCTTTTTAATTTTTTTTTAAAAGGTTTAAATTTGTTAGAATACCTACATATTCTTTTTTAAGTTATTCCTGATTTGACGGATCGAATATTCCTTTCAAGATGGAGAAAGTATATTGATTTTTTTCGTGCTAGTTTCAAAGTTCAAATCCGGCTTCGCCACAAACTCTTAAAATAGAAAGAAATAAAATTTATAAAAATGGTCCTCCTAATTTCACGTGAGTCTCATTTTCATCCTCCAAGTATCAATTGCAACTCATTTGACTTTCAAGTTTGGTTTTCGTACCAAGTTAGTCCAATTGATAACATCTGCCAGCCAAATTGGATGGAAAAAATCAGATTGATGGCAGTTTGGACGTTGCAGTTCTTACCAATTTGGTCCAATTAATGGCATTTGCCCTTAATTTGATTTTTCCCATCCAGTTTGGACGACAAAAGTTATCCATTGGACCAAGTACGAAAACCAAACTTGAAGGTCAAAAGAATTGTAATTGATACTTAAAGGACGAAAATGAGACTCAAATGAAACTAGGATGACCATTTGTAATAATTTCCCCAGAAAGAATGTCACTTTCTGATTGACACGTTATCAAGCGGGTTGTGGAAAGAGGAAGTGGAGTGTGTTGGGCATGTGCACCCAGGATAATGGAGATGCTGGCCGGTTGTTTGTGGGCAATAGACTTAAGACTTGGCGTGAGTTGGGTGCGCATGTGAGGCACAAGCCGCACAACATCCTTATGCTGCTCCTGCATGCCCCATTTGACTCTTTTGAAGGAGAAAGCCATCGTGCACACCCACTAAATGGTGTGTGTTCTACGGTGGTGAAGTTAGGATTTTGAACTCACGGGAGTGTCTTAGTGGACGTATATTTTTTTATCAGAACGTATACTTATTATATTATAAGTTTTTTATTTTTTAATACATCACAATTGTACATCGAAATGATTATAACCTAATGCAGTTAAAGTATACCAATCATTTTTTAATTTTTTCTTTAGACTACTTCAATTCTTACGTGTTTATTTTCATTTATGAAAAAAAATTGAGAAATGAAAATTTAAAATAACCAAATTTTTATCAAATCAAACCAAAATTATCAATAATATTAAAAATTAGACTTATATACAAAATAAAAATTTTAAAACTTGAAAGTTCAGGGTGCCGAGGGTGTGCCGTGTGTGTGTGTGTTTGGGGGGGGGGGGGGGGGGTGGGGGGGGTGGAGGGGTGTGTGTGTGGTTGTTGTTGCAAGGGGTGTGTGTGGTTGTTGTTGCAACATAGCTCCGCCACTAGTATACGCCCCATACAATCTCGAATTTTCATGATTTTTTTCTAATTATTTTTAGATTCCTCTCGTCATGATAAAACAGTAATCTAAAAAAAAAACAAATTAAAAATTAAAAAATATAACAAAGAAAAAAAAGAAAAAGAAAAAGAGAGAGAGCTTATTTAGCCAAAACAGGCCCAAGTATTGATCTCCGGCCCTCTCGGCCTTAGATCCTCTGCCCAAGAGATTTGAACCATTTCCCTGTGATAAGCTTCTTCCTCCCTATTTGTATGTATATATGTGTGTAGTATAAGTAGGGGTGACAAATTAAACTCAAATCCACCTACTAAAAAATAGACCCAACCCAGTTCATTTATTAATTGGGTCAGAATGGGTCCAACCCATTTAGTAATTGGGTCTTAAGTGGGTTTTAATGGGTCAACTTAAATGACCCAATAAATCATGACATGACCCATCAAAGAAAAATAGAAAAAACGCAATACAAATTGAAATTAGCTGCTCTCGATCTCATTCTTACTCCACCAAGGTTGTCACAATCAAATCTACTCGTCATAGCCATCGATGGAGAAATCGGTAGAGGCGACTCTGACATAGAATTCGAGCTTATCGCCGTCGCGAATTACCTCAACAATGTTGAGCTTGTCCGTGGTTATGCACCTGTGATTTTAGCCTTTTATGGATTCTTTCAAAGAAGAAATCGTATTCAAACCAAAACGTAGAAGCATTACTTTTGTCCCACGTCGTCACCAGCAACAGCATTGTGATACCAAGGCAAACAACTACACAAGTGCTAAGCAATCCCATTCACTATTCCACTGGGTATGTACTGTAAAAGACCACCAATTTGAAGCTTCCTTAATTAAGTCGGCAAATTTTAATTGTTTCCTTCTCTTTCTGTGACAAGACTGAGAGAGAAGTTTCGGGAGGGCTCCCCCACTGTGAGTGCTTAAGCTCGGCTCGGTTACTAAAGAGCCGAGCCACGAGCTACTCAGCTTGGTTCGTTTTTGAGAAGGTTTTTTTTTTTTTTTATAAGAAAACTTTTGGAGTTGGCAATAGTCAATTCTTTTTTTTTTGTCTGTTTTTGATCTAGTCAATAGACAATTCATTCGAATCATTTTTTACTGAATGCTAAAATTTCAGCAGAATCTCCATTCGGTTCAGTAATTTTAGTATACAAGAGTAATTTGGTCATTTTAGTATATAGGAGTATTATGGTATTTTTAGTATACAAGGGTAATTTGGTCATTTAAGTGTATGCGGGTAATATGGTCAGTTTAGTGTATATGGGTATTTTAGACATTCTAAATTTTAATATATATGTAATTGGGTTAATGGGCGGGTCGGGTTTGATTTCAAATAAATGGGATGGGTTGGGTATAGATAATTGAGCTCATAATTAACTAATTAGATCTAAATGAGTTAATAATTCATCAAAGACCCAACCCAATAATAACTTATCCAATTTGATCTATACCCGTCAATTTGACCTACAAGTAAAGGTGGGGTGCCCGGGAACCACCTGCTTCGGCTATTACTCTACATATATGTATATGATTACAAAACTGTAGTTAGATTTTAATAAATTGGCACCCACACAAGGCCCACACCCCATATACAGACTAGTGTAGCAAGATTCACGGTCGAACTTTTATTAATTTTTTGCATCCCCCTGTTTGAAAATCTTGGTTTGCCACTGTGTGTGTACACCAAATAGTACATGCGCATAAATGTACATATATGCATGTGTTTTCCATTTTGATCCCTTTCCTGATAATTTGTCTTAGGGTCCGTTTGATAAAGTTGAAAATTGAAACTGAATGCTGAAAAATTAAGTACTGAAAGCTGAATACTGAATTTTTTAAGCTGAAAAGCTGTTTGGTAAACATATTAAGTACTGAATTAAAAAAATGATAAATTAATTTAAGTTCCGATTTTCTCTTAATTTACTAATGCTCATAATGTACTTTTAATAATGGTGAAATGGTGATTGTGGTGGTGGTGGTGGTGGTGGTGGTGTGTTGGCGGTGATGGAGTGGTGGCGGCGGCGGCTGTGGTGGTGGTGGTGGTGGTGTTGGAGTGCTTGCGATAGTGGTATAATGGTGGTGGTAGAGTGATGGTGATGTAACGGTGGCAATTAATGAGTGGTGGTGGTGGCGGTGGAGTAATGGTGTAATTAGAGTTGTTCAAGAAAAACCAAGAATCATGAAACCGGTCCGGACCGATTCGGTCCATACTTTTTGGATTTTATCCGTGGATTAATGGTTCGGACATGGATTTGAAAATTAAAAAACCGTGAGATATGGATTAGGATTGGATTTTCATTTCAAAACTGTGGATTAACCGAACCGGACCGTGAGATATTTAAAAAAATAAAAATATAGATATGTGTGTGTAATATATATAAATAAGGGTAGTGATTGTAGAGACCCGTATTTTCGAAAATCATTTAAAGGTGTTATTAATGTTGGAATAACGAATAAATGTGAAATTTGTTGAATATATTTGATTTGGGGTCAATGTGACTGAATTTGGAAGTTTAGGGTGCAATTGTAATTGATATGTCTGGTAGTATAAATAGGTGAGAGTGAGTGGTAGAG
The DNA here is from genome assembly GCA_019656295.1 of Rhododendron mucronatum var. ripense. NCBI lineage: Eukaryota > Viridiplantae > Streptophyta > Magnoliopsida > Ericales > Ericaceae > Rhododendron > Rhododendron mucronatum. The sequence goes on from BPLT01000242.1 coordinate 225,616, forward strand.
AATCATTCTCCCACTCATGTCTCTCTCTCGGCCCTCTCTCCCTCCCGCCCGACTCTCTCCCTCTCTCTCATTCTCTCTCTCAAAATCACGCCTCTAAACTCGAGACCCATGAAAATTACCCTTCACTCCACCCTCCGCACGCAATCTTGAGTTCGTATTTCGTTTGGTTTAGCTCAGAGAAGAGTATTCGGTTGATTCAAGATTTTCGGAGCTAGGGCTTGCTTGAATGAGCTTGGATTTCGTTCGTTGACTTTGAGGTAGGGATTTCTCACTTCTATTATATGTTTATGTGTTGATTTGGTGTTTGAATCATGCCTTAGATCGTTGGTTTCTTTGTTGAAATTGTTCTGGTGAAATCTGAAAGTCGTGCACTGAAAACTCAAGTCCTACCGGTACAAAATCTATCCAGTAATGTCATTTTCGTGAAATTGTGGTCTCCTACCGGTAGGAAAATGTGTCCTCCCCGTAGGAAATGAAAATTCAGCATTTTTTGGAAAACTTCGCACGAGCATAACTTTTTCATTCGAACTCCATTTTGCGCAAATTTTATATCGAAATTGATGTACTTAAGGTCTACTTTCCAATGGTGGTGGTCTCATAGCCTAATTCCATGCCGATAAGATTTGATCGCCAAAATAAGGTGAATATGTTTGTATACGTTGGGTAATCCCTTTCCTTAGAATCGTTTGGGTGAGATATGGACGTTCTTAGGTTCTCCTAAGTACTTAAATGAATGGTTTGACGAGGCTAGTGGTATATCAAGGCTTTGTAGTGGTCGTTGGGTTCCATATGAGTCTTTGATACCGAAATGAGGGTTTAGAGAATATCAGGAGCATAGGTGAGCGAAGGTTGCGCGTGTTGACATGCTATGTGAAAAATGAACGCGTAGAACACCCCTTTGAGTTGAACAATGCTAGGCATGGATACATGAGACATTTTCTTATATTTGATATGTGGTACATCTCTTGCATAACTTGTACGGTTTTATGAGTTGCAATGTGAAGATCTATAAAACGTTGTTAAGGAATATTCATTGATATGTGAGTGCTCTTATGGTGATGAGAAACTAATAACGTAGTGATAGCGAGTTGATTGAGAGAAAGTTATCCGTACTTTCATACTACTTCTTGCGAATAAATCTTTGTTGAGAATTCATTATACGTGATTGAGATTAATGGCTGAGTTGTGAGGAGTATTAGAGGAATTGTGGTATGGTGATCTATGCTATGTGATGTGATTCAATTCCTTTAGTGAGGAAGGTATTTATAAGGAGTAGCGGGGCTCCATAAACAGCCCGGAAGAGCACTTGCTTATGACGTGTGATATGAGAATTGCAACAGTGATGTATATGAGTAAACGTAAGGATTTGTTTGATGAATATACAAGAGAAATGTTTGGTTGTCGAAACAACACGATGAGTCATGTGTCGATAGGTCATTTTCTTTAAGCGTGCGACGTTATGACTAAAGTGAAGTTGAGGAGCGTATACAGTATTCGGAATTGGGGTTGTGGTTAGCCTAGAGTCTTGAAGCGTAGTCATGGTACTTCATTTATGTTGTCGACGTTGGAAAAACTACTAGTCGTGTTGTCTCTCCATTGAGATACCGTACATTGCTTCTGTTTTTTATTCTACCTGTCATCCCATATGCATATAATGGTTGTGTAGATTTCTCTATTGGGCTAGTGTAACTCAACCTATCATTTCAGGTGTGAACCCGGAGCAGTAGCATGGAGCGAAGTGAATGCATTCAAGTGCATATTTTCGAAAGAAGTGGTAAAAGAGACTTGATGACCTTTTGATAAAACATGCTTTAGGAATGTAATAGAACATTAACTCTATTTTTTTTATGATGTAATATATTCAAACTTTTGAAGTTGGATCTGTAATTTAATGATTAGGACATGGTGAACTGTTTTGGGGTATTATGTAAGATATTATGAAGAGTTTTATTAATGAAAAGCTATCTTTATTTATGTTAAATATTGAGGGCGTGACAGTGATTTTGCCACACCCTTTTTTGATAATGTCACACCCTGTAAGTGTATTTTTTGGTGCAAAAATACACTTATAGGGTGTGACATTATCAAAAAATGGTGTAGCAAAATTATTTCTCATAAATAATTATAATTTTACTAATTTGCTTGTTTGTTTTGAGAAACTAATTTGCTATTTTTTGTTTGGTTTTTATGGGATGTAACAAGTAGATCATACTTGACCAAAATTTGTGTATTTTGGACGATACTTAGTTTTATTTGGTTGCTGCTTTACTGCCTTCACCATGTTTATTGCCTTAATGTCTTTATTGCTTTTACGATTTGAGCAATATTTATGGAAATTAATGTTTGCTTTTTTATTTGGAATATGATCATGGTAGTAGCATCAATTTATTTTTTGGAAGGAAATCCATGGATAAAACCAGAACCGAATCGTGATTCACGGTTCAAAATCCGAACCGAACAGTGAGACTTTTGGATTAGGATTGGATTGTATTTTCTAAAAATCGTGAGATACGGATTAGGATTGGATTTATACAAATCCGATTCGGACCGTGGACAGCCCTAGGTGTAATAGTGACAGTGAGTAGTGTCGGTAGAGTGATAGTTGTGCAATTGTGGCATTGTGGTGGTGGCGGTGGCGACGATGTGGTAGTGGTGGTGGCAATGTGGTAATGGTGATGCCGTGGTGGTGGTGATAGAGTGATAAAGGAGTGGTGGTGGTGGTGGTGGTGGTGATGGATGATGTGGTGGTGGTGGTGGTGGTGATGGTGGCTAAGTGGTGGTGGTGGTGGAGAAGTTGTAAGAGTGGCGATGGTGGTGGTGGGAGTGGTTGTATGGTGATTAAATGCAAGTACACAAGAATTCAGCAAGAATTAAGTAAATCAAAGCGACTTATTTTTTCTCAAATTTTTAGCCTACATTTTAAGTAGCACTTAATTTGTTAAGTAATGTTTAATGTCGTTATCAAACCTACTGAATCATTTATTACTTAATTGCATTAGTTTTAAGTGCTGAATTTAAGTTATCAAACAAACCCTTAGTGTTTACACCCATTTTTGATACCCAACTTTGGGTTAGAGTTGGAGGACCCTTTAATTAAAAATTATTGAAAATTAGAGGCCAATTTCCTTTTTTAGGTTTGGTTTGAATCCAATCCTAAATATTATTTCCGAATCTGCGTAGGCTCGGATATGTTATGTTATGACTTTTTTGCCCTTTTTATTCTGCCTCGTTGACTCCATCTCGCCATCATCAACAAATCCTCTCTCTCATCGTCTTTCTCTCCAACAACCACCTCATCTCTCTGCCTCTAAACCTGGCATGTTTTCGTCCATGAAGAAGTATTAGGGGTGATTTGGATTGAAAAGTCAAACAGTAACTTATATTTTGTCTTTATTAAAAAATTTGCATTTGTTAATTTTGCATCAAACTTTTGTGACTTATTAATTCATCTCAGTGAGAGGAATCGAAAAAGTAAAATTTTTGATCCAAATTCATAATTTTTTTTAAAAAGACCTAAGTAAAAAAAAAATAAGGATAAAAAAAATAAGTCACTCAACTTTTTAATCTAATCCCAAGGCGTCCCCTTCATCTCTAACGGCGACAGCTCCAGCGTCATGTTCTGCCACCGACGCAGATCTCTCTTTTCGTTAACCACGCCATCGCTGTCCTCGTCTTCTTTGACAATGGCAATGCTCTTCATCCTCCGGTTCATCTTCGGCACCGCAAGCGTCAAGCTCTAGCATTGCCGACTACCGCAAGAGTGGCGACGTAATTGGAGAACGAATCTGCAATCTACAATCAGTGGGCTGCGAGGAAACGATTTCGAGTCAGCAATTTATGTAACATTGTCTTAGTCACACCTCTGGAGCTATTAATGATACAAAACCTTGTGATTCTGTGTTTCAGTAATTCAGTCTATGAGAAAATAAAATTTTGAAGCTTATCAACCGGTATATTGAAGCTTATCAACTGGTATTTCAGTACTTCAGTCTACTTAATGTGTCAAATAATATTCTAGTACTCTCCCCGTCTCCTTTTTAAAGTTCAGTATTTTATATTGGGTTGTCCCTTAATAAGTGTCCATTTTATAAAATTAGTGGATAAAAGTTGGTACATTTTTCATTTTACCCCTAAAAGTAGATTCCATTTTGAAAAGTTAGTGAATAAAGTGTAATAATGATGTTTCTATAGATGGTAGGTAGGGAAAGTGGAGTTCAAAGTTAATATGAAAAATGTAATGATGATATTTTCTTAATAAGTTAAAGTTACGAAACTAGACACTTAAAAAGTGTTAGGATCGTCATACACACACACACGATTTACGAGTATAAATAATAAAGAATCAATCATAGAGATATACGTGGTTCCCCAAAATCAGGTACGTCCACAGGAGCGCAAGCGGCTGCTGTTCTTCATTATCACAGTCTCAGTATCTAGGGTTTTACAATAGAGAGCCTTATATACCCGCCCTATTCGAACCCTAGCCCGAAGCCAATTCGGTAGCCCTACAGCTTTCTCCAGTAGCGCTACCCACAGCCCTGGTTCCCAACTAGCTACAAGCGTAGCCCTACGACTGAGAGCTGTAACCCTACCTCATTCACTACCAGTCTTTTCCTGGCTTCTCTCGGCGACATCCAACACGCCTATTCTTGGAACTCCTCGGTACCTTTCATACTTAACATATGAGCTATAGTTCCAACAATCTTCACCTTGGCGAATACACATTTGCCCCTTCAGAAGATAACCCCCCACTCCCCATACAGTCAACTCGTGGGGGCGTCTCCGATTGCCTAGCACCTGGAGACAACCAAGTCCAAGCAATATTTGAACTTGTCTGCGGTCACAGTCTTTATCATCATATTAGCTGCATTCTCAGAAATATGCACCTTTTCCAATATCACATTACCCATAGCAATTAACTCTCTCACTTTGTGAAATCTCACGTCAATATGGTTGGTTCTTGCATGATACACCTGGTGCTTTGCTAAATAAATGGCACTCCGACTATCACAATACAATTGAACTCCACCATGATCGATGCCCAACTCTTTTATGAAACCCTTCAACCACAATGCTTCCTTACCAGCCTCAGTCACTGCCATGTATTCAGACTCTGTAGTAGATAGCGCCACTAGAGGTTGTACCATGGATCTCCAATAAATAGGCCCACCTGCTAGTGTAAACACATACCCTATCATAGACCTCTTGTCATCCATCCTTCAAGCATAATCTGCATCCACATAACCTACAACTGAAATTTGACCCTGTTCCCTAGCAAACAAAATCACATGGTTTGAAGTACCTCTCAAGTATCTGATATCCACTTGATCGCCTTCCAATGCTCTCTGCCTGGGTTTGCCATGTGCTTACTGATTGTGCTGACTGCATGTGCCAAATCGGGTCTTATACACACCATCGCATACATCAAGCAACCAACTGCACTCACATAAGGCACGTTTGACATGTCCTGAATTTTCTCAGCAGACTCTGGACACTGTGCTATGGACAACCTGAAATGACTAGCCAAAGGAATGCTGACCGGTTTAGCGTTAGCCATATTAAACCTCTCCAACACTTTAATCACACAGCCCTTTTGGGACAGCCACAGCTTTCCAGCTAACCTATCCCTGTGTATCTCTATCCCAAGTATTTTCCAAGCAGCACTCAAATCCTTCATATCAAACTCCTTACCCAACAAAGCCTTCAACCTGTTGATTTCAACTATGCTCTAGCAATAAGCATATCATCAACATAAAGTAACAGAAAAATATAAGAACCATCATCAAGACTCTGAACTTAAATACAACAATCATACTCATAGCGTGTGAACCCAATCTGGATCATGAACGAGTCAAACCAATTGTACCATTGTCTTAGGGATTGCTTAAGTCCATAAAGCGACTTATACAACCTACAAACAAGGTGCTCAGTCCCTGGCTACTTAAACCCCTCAGGCTGCTCCATGTAAATGACTTCCTCCAAATCACCATAAAGAAAGGTTGTTTTCATATCCAGCTGCTCTAACTCCATATTATACCTAGCCAACAATGCCAAAATCACCCTGATTGAAGTATGCCTCACCACTGGAGAAAAGACTTCATCATAATCAATTCCCTTCCTCTGCGAGTATCCTTTTGCTACCAATCGAGCCTTGAACCTCTCCCTTTCCTTTTATGACACAACCTTTTTCTTCCTGTATACTCACTCAATCCACTGTCTTCTGTCCCTCGGGCAGTTCTTTCAACTTCCAAATCTTGTTCTTCTGCAATGACTCAATCTCCTCCACCATGGCTTCCATCCATATGTCCCTTTCAGGACTAGTGATAGCATCCTGAAAAGTGGACGGATCCCCACTGGTGGTCGATAGTTCATAAGAAACCATATTCTCAAACCCATACCTTACCGGTGGTTTGATAGTGCGTCTGGGTCTCCCTGTGGCTATACTTTCTTGTTGTTGCTGATCAAGCTGTTCCAATGGCTGCAAGTTTGTGTCAACATTCTCCAGCTTAATCTGTACGCTCTTCCCCTGTCTCAGTTTTCCGAACGTTCTATTGTGCCTTGACCATAGAAGCCTCATCAAATACCACATCCCTACTGATCACCACCTTCTTTTTCTTTGGATCCCAAAGTTTGTACCCTTTGACCCCTTTCTCATAACCAAGAAAGATACATTGTCTAGACTTCACATCAAGCTTTGACCTCTCATCAAGGGGAACATGAACATAGGCCGGACACCCAAATATTCTCAACCTGGAGTAGTTAACCTCTTTCTTTGTCCACATCTCCTCAGCTACCTTCCCGTCCAAAGCAGCACTCGATGACCTGTTTATAACAAAACATGTCATACTCACTGCTTCTGCCCAAAAAACCTTTGGAAGTCCCCCATTCAATCTCAAACACCTTGCCCTTTTTGTAATGGTTTTGTTCATCCTTTCTGCCATCCCATTTTGCTGAGGTGTCTTTCAAATTGTATAGTGTCGCTGAATCCCCTGTTCCTCACAAAATTTTAGAAAAGGCCCATTCTTGAATTCTTTCTGATTATCTGTCCTGAGGCACTTAATCTTTTTCCCTGTCTCGTTTTCCACTTCAGCTTTCCACACTCTGAACTTAGCAAAGACTTTAGACTTGTGTTTTATGAAGTACACCCAAACTTTTCTCGAAAAATCATCAATAAAGGACAAGAAATACAGAGATCCTTCTTTCGAAGCTACCCTCACTAGGCCCCAAACATTTGAATGAACATAGTTAAGAACTCCCTTTGTTCTATGAGTTGCATTCCAAAACTGCACCTTACACTATTTCCCAGAATACAAAACTTGCAAAAATCCAATTTACACGATTTAACCCCTTTTAGCAGATCCCTCTTATGCAGCTTTAACATCCCACGCTCTCCCATATGTCCCAACCGTGTATGCCAAAGGATGGTATCATCAGTATCATCCATTGTAGTGACAGCAGCTCCACCTACAACTATACTCCTTACCATTCTGTAGGTATTTCCAAGAACCTTGGAACCTTTCATAATTACCATGGCACCCTTCGTTACCCTCATAACTCCACCTTCCGTTTTATAACCACACCCGTTAGAGTCTAAGGTTCCCAATGAAATCAAATTCTTCCTGAAATTTGGAACTTGTCTAACATCCTCTAAAGTTCTCACAACACCATCAAACATTCTGATCTTTATTGTGCCTATTCCTATGACTTTACACGATGCATCGTTATCCATAAGAACATTACCACAATCCACTGACCTGTAGGTGTTGAACTAATCCTTGTTAGGAGACACGTGAAACGAACATGCTGAATCCAGAATCCACGAATCTGCCAAGTCATTCGGACTAGATGAGACCGAAAGCATATCACCATCATCTAACTCCTGCTCCAAAACGTTTGCAGAAGTTGATGATCCATCTTTCCTTTCCCCTGCCTTTCCCTTCTTCTTCCAGTCAGTTCCCTTTCCCCTCTGCGGACAATCTTTCTTCATGTGCCCCGGTTCATGACACTTGTAACACTTGAACTCAAACGTGCCCTCAGACCTGTTCTTTGACTGAGACCTCCTATGTCCCGAAACTGATTTACCCCTCTCCTCCCTGCCTCGATCCCTGTACCCCTTAACTACCAGACTTTCACCCTGCAGCGATTCTGTTTGTTGTTTGCGTTGATTATACGCCATAAGGGCTGCAGTGACTTCCTTCAATTCTAGGGTTTCTTTCCCTTAGAGTAAGGTTGTAACTAGGGTTTCGAGAGAAATCGGTAGTGAACACAGTAACATCAGCACTTGGTCTTCCTCCTCAAATTTTACGTCAATTCGTTGTAGGTCGCTTACAACCTGATTGAACGTGTTGATATGCTGAATCAGATCAGCACCCTCGGCCATCTTCTACCCAAACAGTTTCTGCTTCAGAAACAGTTTGTTCGTCAATGACTTTGACATATACCTGCTCTCCAGTTAGTCCAGACCCCAACTGGCGATTCATCACCCAACACGTGATTAAGGGTCATCATTTAGCCCGAAGGCCCGCGACCTACCCAAAGCCCGCCTGGCCTGTCGGGCTTTTACCCTTCTTGAGCCCGTAAAATGGGCGGGCTAGCCCGACCCGTAATTTGTAATGGGCAGGCTCGGGCCTATGAATTTTTACTTGGCCCGGCCCGTGAGCCCACCAGTGGTATCCGCCCAAAAGCCCGTCAACAAGCCCGCCAACGGGCCCCTCCAATTAGCCCAAAATCCCACAAAACCCTTTCTTTTTTCCTTTGATTTAGTTTTACTCAAGGAAATTTAAGCCCGCCCGGCTTTTGGCCCACCGGCCCGCCAATTGGGCTAGCCCGTGGGCCAGGCTTGGGCTTCAATTTATGATAGGTAGCCCGGCTCGCCCAAAAAGAAAAAGCCCAGTTGGCCCGGCCCTTGGGCGGGCTTGGGCAGCGACTTGGAGGGCTGGGCCGGCCCGGCCCGGCCCGATGATGACCTTTACACGTGATACATAACTTCGTCTGCAAGACACAAACGAATCGTACTCACCGCCTTCATCTGGAGTTCTTCCCAATTGTCGTTCGACATGGCTTCTGGCTTCGCCTTCAACCCCTTGTATAAGCCTTGCTGCACCAATAGATCCTTTACTCGTTGTTGCTATAATCCGAAATTCAAAGTTCCATCAAACTTCATCACATCAAACTTCGAAACAGACGAACTCGATGACATCGTTCTTCTGTGTGATCTAAAATAGCCTGAAGCTCTGATACCACTTGTTAGGATCGTCATACACACACACACACACACACAATTTACGAGTATAAACAGTAAAGAAACAATCACAGAGATATATGTAGTTCTCTGAAACCGGGTACGTCCACGAGAATGAGAGCGACTGCTGTTCTTTATTATCACAGTCTCAGTACATAGGATTTTACAGTAGAGAGCCTTATATACCCGCTCTATTCAAACCCTAGCCCGAAGCCACTTCGGTAGCCCTACAGCTTTAGCGCTAGTTGGGAACCAGAGCCATCCAACACGCCTATCCTTAAAACTCCTCGGTACCTCTCATACTTAATATAAGAGCCACAGTTCCAACAAGAAGGGATGGAGGGGGTACTAATAAAAAACTAGGTAAAGTTTATCCACAGGTATATGGAAGCTTGCTCTAGATCGTTCATGCTCATTTAGAAAATTGTTCAGTCGTTGAATTGAGTATTTTTATTATGTATGTGAATTAGGTAAGCTGTCACAATTGATAGAGTGTTTCAGATTTGTATTTTATACTTCATATCTGATGTAAAATGATGTCTTCTATCGATTGAAAAAAAAATGATATCTTCTACCAATTGACAAAAAAATATTAGGTAAGCTGTCTATGTGAAATGTGTATTTTTAATATGTGTTGGGACTATGTGAACTGTACTACGTGAAGTGTATGTGGTGAAATTATGTGAATTATTTTGTGAGGCTGTGTGAACTGTGTATTTTAGTTTGTATTTGAGCTATCTGAACTGTGTATTGTAAACTATGTATTTGGGCTATGTGAACTCTGTGATGGTTTATGTGAACTATGTGTGTTAGGGCTATATAAATTGTGTATTTTAGTGTGTGGTGAGGTTATGTGAACTGTGTATTTTTTAGTTCACATAGTCTGTTCTCATAACTCAGATCACATAGCCCAGTTCACATAGTTTGTTCATGTAGTCAATTTTCATAACTCAGTTCACATAACTAGTTCACGTAATTAGTTTTCATAACCAATTCACATAGACAGTTCTAATAGAGACAATTCATATAGACAATTATCATAGAAATAGTTCCCATAAAGACAGTTCTCATAGAGACAGTTTCTCATAGTTAAGGGTACTTTTATTCGGATTAATATTGTTCAGGGCAATTTTAAAAAAATTGGGTAGAAATAATATATTCAAAGTTGAAATGAAACCAAAGCTAAAAAAAGGGGACTGACCTGTAAAAATCCCTAAAAATGAATCAAATTGGACCAATAATTACGAATTTTTCGAACTAAAATTAATGGGTCACATTAATTTGAAGAAAGGCCCAATTAATCTTAGACCAAATGGATCACGGGAATTGGTCTTATAGGCTCTGTTGTCTGATCAAAGGGAAAATGACGCCAATGTCGTATTTTGATAATTAATACCCGCCAAGGACATGCTAAGAACATTTGTTAATATTGAAATGTCATTAACAAGTATTAATTATCAAAACACGTCTTGGGCCGTCATTTTCCCTTGACCCATGATCTCATAATTGGAGGAAAACCTCTAATAACTGTTTGATGCGTATGCGCACAATCTGTGTTTCAAATGTAGAGCAATTTTCCAATGAGGGATCCCGCACGGTGCTATCGTGCGGGACTCTCATTTTTTGATCAAATTTCGATGATTCGAGCTGTTCAAAGAGTGCAGAATGTGATTTTAAGGATATCCGCGAGAAATTAGCAAAAAAAAATGATCGGGAAGAGCTTGATTCAAATAGTTTTTTTTACTGAATCGTTCAATAAAAAACTGTTCAGATCAAGCCATTTCCGATCTTTTTTTGGGTGATTTTGGTGTGATATCCTTAAAATCATGTTCTGATCAATTTGAGCGGCTCGGATCATCAAAATTTGCTCAGAAAAGGAGATTTCTGCACGGTAAAACTGTGCGAGATCTCTCATTGGATCTGGACTATTCAAATGTTTGGAGTATGTATTTGTGGACTTTTCTTTGACGAGAAAGGTGAACATGGTTTTTGTGTTTTATCCTTTTGGGGGGAATACGTGGAAGGATGGAGAACTTATTACATGTTACTCTAACTACTTTTGTATTTTTGTGAGACTTGGGAATATGCGAACGAACTCTGCATCTATTTGTGGTGAGAAAAGGTGTTTGCCGGAGCACCACATTCGGTGCCCAAGCCCACGGAATAATTAGGAGTGTTTGTTTGTTAGTTTTACATCAAACTTATATATAGAATATTAGTTCGTTCCAATGAAAAGAATTGAAAAAAGTAAAAAATTATAATTTTACACCAGTATTATTTGAAATATTAAAAAAATGACTCTTTAAGTTTTTGTTTGGATATTTTCAAAATACTTGTGTAAAAAGTATAATTTTTTATTTTTTTTATTTCTATTATCGACACCAATCAATACTACGTATTATATAAAAAATTGGTACAAAACTAACAAACACAAAAAATTTGAATAAAGACAAAATTAACAAGTTAAGTGCTATGGTCTATAACTTGTTATTGAGTAGCTTGTTATTCAGTACAAACATGGAAGACACGACACCTCAGTTATGAGTTCCTTTCGGAGAATTGACTTTTATACTTCTTTTTTATCACATATACTCTTTTTTTTGTTTTTATTTGTGTGAATTTATCTTTTTGTTTTTTTATAAGTTTACTTTTTTTACATATTAAGGGGCAATAAAATTGGGTGTTCGGATAAATAAGCCAAAGTGGCTTATTTTTTGTCCTTATTCAAATTTTTTTCGTACCACTTGGCTTATTGTCAATTTTTTGGGGATTATTGTATCCTCATAACAAGAGGAATCTAAAAAGTAAAATTTTTTGACCGAAATCTAATTTTTTTTAATAAAGATGAAATAAGTGGCTTATTGGCTTATTTTCGTTTTTTTATGGATTTATTTGGCTCATTTTTGGAGGGAAAACCAGTGGTTTTTTTAGAAGAACAACGAACACTAAATAAAGGCAAAAGAAATTGGATTACATGCGGTAAAAAGGGAGCGCATGAGTCAATTTCTTTCTTTACGCTGCTACTCTTCTCAGTCTTTTTGCTTCCATTTTCAAACCCATCACGGACTTCTTCCATCCATCAGGATTCACGGACCTTCCCCATTTCAACATCCCATCACCAGCCGCCGGTGACCCGTTCATGCTCCGATCAGCTCAGGTACCTCTCTCTCTCTCTCTCTCTCTCTCTCTCTCTGTAGGTCTGTCTCCCCTCTCTCTGTGTGTATGTGTGTGTGTGTTCGTGCGTGGGTATACATCTCTGTATTTGTTTATAAGCTAGACAGAACTGTAAGTAGCTACACCTATTTGAATTGTATATAGGAGTGTATCTATACGAATCTATGCTAAACACTTTTAGAATGCATAATCACAACACAGATCCCATAATTTGAAAAATGATTTGTGTTGCGTCTCGTTGTGGTTTTGCTGTGCCTTTGACATTTTTGTTTGGTTATGAATTATCATACTAATGTTTTTAGTTATTCTTAACCATATGAATTCTTGGTATTTCGTACGTACAATAATGGTCAAGCTACAATGCTTTATGGTTTGGTACGCCTATGGTTTGGTCTGTTATTCTGGGTAAGTCAGGAATACATTTGGCTCTTCACCAACATATAATGGTCAAGCTATGACGCTTTAAGATTTTGGTACGCCTTGGTTTGGTCTTTTATTCTGGGTAAGTCAGGAATACATTTGGCTATTCACCAATATTGAATTTTCGTAAGAGTTTGTAGAAGTTAGAACTATGGTCAATTAAGACATTTTATTGTCAAGTTACACTAAATTTTGGTCATGTTTAGGTTGGAACATGAAAACTTGCCACGTCTTGTTATGGATTTGCCATTTGGTACGACTTGGTTTGGTTTTTTTTGCTTACTTTTTTGAATACTTTTGGTTTGTCATTGACATTTGTTTTTGCAAGTTTGGGGCCTTGGGCACATATTATTCTAGACAAGGACGTATTATGGTCACGTCAAGATTAATCTTGGTGTTGTATGAATACAGTTAATCATTATGTTTAAAATACAAACTTATTATGCTCTGTTACTTCTTCATTTAATCAGTTTGGTCATCTTTCAGTACTAAGTTACAAATTCTTCGGTTTTCGTTAATATTTGTGTTTTTTCAAATGTGGTATGTATAATTTATAGTCAACTAGCTCCATTTCATGGTTAAGTTACGTGAAGGAATTGTCACTTATACATATAGTGTATCTATAGGTTACAACATGAGAACATGTAACACCTTTTTTATGGTTTTGGTATTTGGTTTTTTCCGGGTTACATTCGATTATATTTGTTGTTCACCAACACTGAATTCTTTTTGTAATTTTGGTTCCTATAATATTGTGAGTTTATAATGTTTTAGGGTTAAGTTAGCTCGGACTTTTGGTAACCTATATATATATATATATATATATATATTTATTTATTTATAGGTTAGAACAGGACAACTTGTTACGCCTGGTTATGGTTTTGGTAGGCCCTGCTTTGGTTTTTTGGCATATGTTACGTACCCCTTTTGTACCAAGGCTTCTCCGTATCTATATCTGAATTAGCAAGCTGGGTGTATACGATGTAGGTACAAATGGACCCAAAGCATATTTCCTATATTTTGCCTTCAACACTTCAAGGAGGCATGTCTTTAGCTGGCTTCATAAAACACCCACCTGGTTGTTATGAGGCTTTCAATTGTTTAATAGTTTCAGGATATTACTGATTTTTGTTATAGACACCAAAGTTGCAACTTCTTCTGTACCTCTAAATGGGAATTTATTTCCATATATAAACAGTATCAAGGAATAAGGGACTTGTAAGTGCTTTTTTTTTTTACTTTCAGCCTGTAATGAACGTTAGGATTTTGGGTCAATGAAGTATGCAATGCACTTGATCAAAAGAAAAGTATGTATGAACAAGCGATGTCAAGATTAAAATTTTGTTTTGTGTTGGGTCAATGAAGTATGCAATGCACTTGATCAAAAGAAAAGTATGTATGAACAAGCGATGTCAAGATTAAAATTTTGTTTTGTGTGTGCAGCTCCAAGGTGATAAAGTGGATGTGGATCAAGAAGCTGAAATAATTGGTTAAAAGGAAACACAAGCACACAAAGCTAGTAGATGGAGCAAGAAGACAATTTCAACTGTCACAATGATGGGAACGATATCGAAAACGAGGGATTGGTCGACGGCAAGGACATTGACAGATGTTGGTCAGATAAAAACATTGCGTACAGGGAGCCACTGCTGAGAAAGAGGACGAATACCACCTCCCAAATCGCCATTGTTGGTGCTAATGTTTGCCCCATTGAGAGCCTTGACTATGAGTAAGCATTCTTGCTTTCCTCAAGACTATGTGGCTCTCGATGTTTTTACTTCCTTCTAAAAACATCAAGAACCACAGTAATGTGTTCTTATTAAAGTAACTGTTTTGTCCACGTTTTCAGGAGATGTAGTAAAAGGAAGCATAAAAAATTTCTCACACAAGAGAATTACATAGATTCAGGGGTTTAAGAATACTTCCTTGAATATGTCAAAGTAGAGTTCATTTTGCTTCCTACTCAAGTGGATCGTCATTCCTTCTTACCATTTGTGTCTTCCATTGTCCCCAACTGTTGTATTTCCAATTCTATGCTACCTAGAGCAGAGGCCTACCATGCTTCATTGCTCTATTTTTGTCAGATAAGTTTGGCTTTCTTAGTAGAATTTTTTAACTAATGCTTGTTCCTAGTTGGTATCAGCATGTCTTATGGAATTCTTTTCAAGACTCTGCCCATGTAGGCCTTGGCCTTTTGAGGCCACTTGACTCTTTGTGGCAGCAAGAAGAAATAAAAGGAGAACGTGGGTTCCGCGAATGCAATCGGTTGTTGTAAATGGTACCGGCTTACACAATATTGGATGGACATAGGCCGATTTACAGCAAAGAACATAAATTTGTCATGTCTCATTCTTGTTTTTGTTGTGTGCATTATAAAATAATGTGCTTCCATGGTGTTTCATTTGTCCTAAAAACCCAAAAGTTGTGTCAGAGAACAAACATGAATTTTACGGATTACGTAGATAGGGAAAGTTTTGCACAGAGAAGAGAGAGAGAAAAATGTTTTGTCAATGGACAACCTTTACAAGCACAGGTTGTCCATTGTGCTTGCAAAGCAACTGGGATCTTGCTTGGTTTTGCTTTTGTTAGGATGGGATCCTTTGCGCAAACCTAGCAAAATCCTATGAAGCATCGACACTCCAAAAGGGCACCATGTCCACGTATTGGACACGGGGACGTGGAGACACTGTGGGGACACACCCAAATATGTATTGGACACGCCATGTGGCGTGTCCAATAAATTTTATTATTTTTTGATAGGGGACACGCTAGGGACACTCCAGGGACACGGTTAAGAGTCAAAATGTAATATATTTTTAATTTTGAGGGGTTAATATGAAATTATTCAAAACATTTGGGTTAAACTATAAATATGCCTTTATTTGAACCACGTTAAACTCAAACATTCATATAGGACATGTCTTTGTTAGCAACGTGGAAGAAAAGAAAAAAAATTTATGTGTATATACATATATATATGTATATTTATTTATTCGTACATGTGGCGTGTCCCTCGCTGTGTCCGTATCTCCATTTTTTTAAATCGCTGTGTCCCGTGTCCGTGTCCGTGTCCGTATCCGTGTCAGTGCTACATAGGCAAAATCACCTCTTGAGATTTGTTATGTTGTATCAAATCATATATAGGGCTAACTATTCTAGGAAGGAGTTCTCTGTAATGTTTTGAGGCGATATGGCTTCATCTCTAGAGTCACGATGTTCAGATTCTTAGCGGATTGGTATGATGAGATGGATCATCAAAGATCAAGGATTGATAAGACATGACCAAGGGTGATCGGCCTTTGGTGCAATGAGTGACAAAGTGTGCACTTGTTTTATAATTCAATGAGTTCAAATAGTGCAGGATTGTCACACACCAAGGCAATTGACAGATCCGGCGGAGATCTAAATTGATCATCGGAGATTAGGTTTCGATCGTGAGGTGATCAACTGTGATTGAAAGCAGTCTGATACAGTCAAACGGAAAGTCTTACAACAGAAGTGCATCTACTCGTCAAACAGGATGACGATTTCTAGATTTTAAAGATTCACAACCAGCACAAGGTCCTGGGAAATGTTGTGGTAGATGGAGCTACTCTTAATGATTACACAAGTTGTACCAGTCAGGGTGCACAACGTGAGCAACTGTTGTGGAGAAGAATATGAAATAGGCATAGGGTTACAACGAGCTGACACCGTCATACAATCTTATCGGGGAATGAATCCAATGCTGTGCATGCAAGATGCTAAGCTACTGCTGAGAAAAATGTACGGAGCGAGTCTCTTTCAAAAAGGATTTGGTTAGTGGCGGTGATCTCTCTGGTTATGAGTGCAGAGGAGTCGAAGTGACGCTTTGCCGGGGGTGCAGACACCCAGCCAACGAGGGTCACGAAGGCCTCAGCGTGAAGTTGTAAGCAACAAGGGCACTCTGGATTAAGGGTCGTTAGGGCAACCTGCACTGAAGGGCGTAGACACCTGAGTATGGCGGTGTGGGCCACACAAGTTATGAAGCATCGACACTCCTGGAGGTCACCATATTCGTGTCCGACACGCAGGGACGTATGGCAAATCACGTTGCGACGGTAACTAGGACTGAGTCCCCAATCAAATCTCCTCACCCTCTATGTAGCACGGACACGGATACGGATACAGACACGGGACACGACAATTCTAAAAACGAGGATACGGACACGGTGGGGACACGCCACGTGTATAAATAAATATATGTACATATATAAAAAAAATATATGAACCATTGTATATGAATAATTTCACAAATTGTATAAACTTTTTTCAAAGGCATAATTACAGTTTGACCCAAATGTTTTGAATAATTTCATATTAACCCCCAAAAATTTAAAAATTATTACATTTTGACCCCTAGCCGTGTCTCCAATGTGTCCCCACCGTGTCCCCTATCAAAAATTACTAAAAATTATTGGACACGCCACATGGCGTGTCCAATATGTGTCCCTGTATCCAATATGTGGACACGGCGTCCTTTTGGAGTGTCGGTACTACATAGCTCGCCCTTATGTAGGGACCAGTATAGATGCATGGCGTGACAACTCCTCGAAGCTGGCAGCATGGGACATGTTCCTAGTTCCTTGCCTCACATTTAGGAATTCCTGAATCATTGCCAATTTGATAGGCGTGGGAAAATACTTTCCCCAAAAAAGTTTCTCAAACTGGGACCATGTCATGGTTGCAATGGGGTTGGTAGTCTCGACCACGTTCGACCAATGGGCAGGTTTTGCTTGCATTTGGAATAGTACGAGAGCTGTCTCCCTGGATTTCCATCACATCGAGAAGCTTCTTGATTTGTTTGAACCAAGCCTCTTCTACCGTTGGGTTTGGCTCACAATAGAAAACTGGTGGTCGGTGTTTGCAAAACTTTAATAGTTGCATGCTTCGACTCATAGGTCCTCGAGGTTTGGGAACAAATGGTCTCATTGATGCCAAGCGTAGCATTGGGGTTAGGGTTCCCGTTGGGGTTGGGCCGGTTGGCGTTGTTGGACAAAGGACACCCCAGGGGCATGACAAAAGACGATAGTCTCACATGTTATATTATGGGTTTATTTGTAATTAGTTTATTAGCTGTTCTATTGTGTAACTAGTTCATTCTCTAGGACCACAGTGTAATTAGTTTAGTGTGTTGTATAAGTATTTCACATCAATGAGAAATAACCTAAGTTCACGTCTGTCTCTCTCTTTACATCTTTACAGTCTCACACATGGTTTTTTTTTTTTGTTCGTTTGTTCTCAACCAGAGGAAAGTTCTATTATAAATAGGAAGCTTTGGTTTGAAGAGAGGGCCAAGCGAAGAGAGCTCTAAGAAAGCAAGGGAGGGGTGAGTAAGAAAAAATATCAAAGAGTGTGGAAGAGGGTTTCTGGGGCTTTGGAGATAACCAATTTTTTTGTCTCGAAAGTGGATTATTTGTTCATTGGCCTGTTTGGGCCATCCAAGTAAATTCCATGTGGCATTCATGTCTTTGATTTGTGCATTATTCTAGTATCATTTATTTATAAATGCCAACGTGCATTATTTTATTGTGCGCTTTGTGGTGTGTCGTGGGTCCCAAAATCCCAGACAAGAATTTTACTTGTTCAAAGTTGAGCCTTCAGAGTTCTGTCCTATGGAGTATGGACTCCCTTGGGTGAAACATGGTCCCCTTCTTGTTTTTCATATCTCAGTATGCAACTAATTAATGATAGACGTGTGTTTTTGGTCTTTTTTTGTTTATGATCTCAAACCAAACTTATATTTTATAAGATTCTATGCATCTGCTCTTTCAATAGGTCATTTGGCATTTGACAGCTTGATGTGTTAAACCAACACAAGGAAACGCTCAAGGAATTCATTTTGTAGAATTAAAGATTCTACTTTCTTTGTCTATGAAGTCTAAAAGTGAAGAATGGACTTTCTTGTTTTGAGGATACTATGCCGTCTTTAGTTTGGATCTCAGAGGTTGGGAGTTCAGTTTAGCTTCTTTTTTTTTCTTTTTTCTTTTTTCATTTTGTTTCTGCGTACGAGTTAATTGTAGTGTGTCATGATAGAAAAGCTGTGTCGTTTGCATTGTAACTGAATAGGGAAGCCTACTTATGAGTGTATTGCCTTATAGAATATCCCATGGAGTCAAGTAGGCGAACGTGTTTCATGAAATTCTAGATTCACATATCTTCCCAAGCAAGAACGCTAACAGCTAACTATTCTTATTCCTTAAGCAATTAAGAAGAGGGCATGACATTGGAAAGCAAGCTCTCATATTCTCCCTCAGGTTTGGCCTCAAGCGAGAGCCAGATAGATAGGCCGGATGCAGACATGTAATAAAATAGCGTCCAAACAAACATACTGAGGGGAACAGTGAATGCGCATGAAGAGACTGCAACCTAAGCAATACAACGGTGAGAAAAGGTATGGCAGAAAAACAATTAATTGAGTCCGAGCACCCCAGGTTCAGACGTGCAAAAAATATTGACTGCATATGAACATAAGGAGCAATAACCCGCTTTGATGAGCCAGGCATAAGGCGCGACCATTGGGCTACCCGGTAGGCTACTACGAGGATTGTGAAAGGAGTGATTTTTCCTGTTAATAGAACGGTTTTGTTTACTAAGTTTCTCTTGATCATGTTATCCATTGCCTCTTACAGTCTTGGTTTTATTTTTGCAGGATAATTGAAAATGAGTTATTTAAGCAGGACTGGAGATCAAGGAAAAAGATGCAGATATTTCAGTATATTGTGCTCAAGTGGGCATTTGCCCTTATTATAGGGCTGGTTACTGGACTTGTGGGTGTCTTCAATAATATAGCGGTTGAGAATATAGCTGGTTACAAGCTGCTTTTGACCACTGATCTTATGTTGAAACAGAAGTGAGTTTTATTTCTACCACCTCACATCTGCTTCGGCGTAATGCAGTTCAGATTTACAATGTAAAAAGAATGCAGTCTAGACTCTTCTAGTATTATGTTGTGATGTATTTAAATTCTTGAGGGTTAATTTGATAATTATTTGCTCATTTAGCGGCACGCATCTTCATGTTGCACACTGAAGGACTACTTATGAAATTGTATTGGAGCAAAATCATAACCTTTATTCCTAAACAGGAAAGAAATGAATATTTTGCGTATTTTTCTACCATGGATCCTCGTCATGAGTAAATAGCCTTGCTAGGTTCAATATAGTCTCCTGCAGATTGGATTGCGAGAATCTTGAGGAGGAATGAGAAGGTGATGCCATATTATGATTCATACGTTTGGAACAGACAGGAAAAGGAATGTGATTCCTGATGCATACTCAACTAGGAACCATATTCTCAAACTAAGTGGGAATCTAACCCTATGGTAATCTTAGATTCCTGGCTCAATCCTTAAATAAAGGAAATGTTGAATATAATAAATTTCCAAACAAATAATTCCTGAGTAAGATTATTGAATCAATCAAAACACGAGAATGAAATTCAGGAATTAAACTACTAGGCATATGGTTCCTGGTAATCATATTTACATTCCTCCTCAAGATTCCAGCCATCAAAACATAGCCTAAATGTTCTTTGTGACATGTCCCTCAACTGTTCTTCAATCTGAAACTTAAACCACGCAATGCAGTCAAAGTTCATGTTCTAAAGACATAATTTGTAGGGAAGCTGAAGCCAAAAAAATTACATGAGTTGCGAGTCAACATTAGTGTTGTAATTTCTGCATTTTGGGCTGATGTTTCAGTTTTCTTAATTGGATTCATCTGCATTTTTGAAGTTTTTAAGAGGCCAGCTAAGTTCCACAATAGGGAAACAACCCCCACTGCTGTCATAATATTGAGCATGTTCTAGTAGTGTGTATCGTATATGTTTTGCGAGACTAATTCCTCTATAGGGAGATACCTTCTTGTGTCAGTTCTGAAAATAACTACAACATGATATTCGTTCCAGCGCAGATACTTTAAAGCTTTTGTTGCATATGCTGGTTTGAACTTAGGATTGGCAACTGCTGCTGGTGCTCTTTGTGCTTTCATTGCTCCAGCAGCTGCAGGGTCTGGAATTCCCGAGGTCAAAGCATATCTCAATGGTATTGATGCTTATACTATATTAGCTCCGAGTACTCTCTTTGTAAAGGTGAACCAAAATTCTTGTTACTCCTCTCTGTTTCTTTTTGCTTAATATCACCTGAATCCTCTTATTACTTACTTCTCCAAGTTCTTAGTGTGATGGATTTCATCGAAACAAGGCTCAAACAGTTGGCAAACATTACCCACCTTTTGCGGGGCCAATACTGCAGCTCACTTAGATGATGAAGATCACTCATTATATAGGCTTGAATTCTTGACCAGTCTGGCTGAAAATCAACTCAATTGAATATACGTTAAGTGTTTGATAGAATGAAAATTGTCTTCGTTTAGAATTTCAGGCTAAGAATTGATATTTTGATCAAGTACTTGGCAATATCAAATTGATGTGATTTGTTGATGGAATGGTTCAAAAACTGTGCTCTAAAAAGTGAACGGCTCTGGGAAGTGGGATTTGACGTGAACCCCACAAAAAGTGGTAATGTTCGTAGTATAAGATTTTCTACTTTTAGACACTTAGACTGATTAAGGGATTGAACCGAGGGATGTGATGAAGTGCTGTATTGCTTTTATCTTTAGAATCGTTAGACTCATTGTATGACTACTTCCACGCGATTATGAACTTTTTAAAAAAAATTATTTATGAAGTTTCTTATGGATGTATCATGTATGTGTGCTTTCAGACGAGTTGCTTTGGAACCATAACTTATGCGGGTAAGAATCATAGTAGGCTTCAGGATGCCCAATAGCACTGCAGAGCCAGCCAAGGCCCCTTTAAAATAGTCAATTTACTTACAAGTCCCCCTTATAATTGTTGCATTCTCTCTCGTGCTGTTTTCCTCCCTCTGATTAGTAGACAACCAATTGGAATTCTTATCCGAAACGCTCTTACTAGGATAAATAGTGTTCCCTGAACTAAGAAAGCATCGACACTTCCACAGAGGAGGCATGTCGGCACAGTGACACTCCTTGATCATTCCTGAAAGCGCGTTTGACACTTCTTTTGTTAATTAATAAATTGGAGTCCTAATATCTGATACTTTAATCTGCAAACTGTACAACTGCTTCTTTACATACAGCGGGTTCGTAAGATTCTTCCTCACATTCAGACCTTCTAACTTAGTCTAGATTTCCCCCTGTTGTCTTCTCGTCCAACATGATATAAATAACCTTATATTCTAGGTTTAGAAAATTCAAACTGGACCCTTCGCATCCGAAACATTTTCCATCTTGTCAGGCTTCTTCTCCGTACTGAGTAATGCCTTTAAGATCCCTCGTTGGGTTAAGAGATCCTTCATCTGCTGCAACCAAACACAAAAGTCTCGTCATCTTTCTTGTAACTAAGAGATCGAAACCCTAACCTGGGAATTGATACCTCTTGTTACACAAAAAACACAAGAATTCAATGGACCACAGCACATACAAGAATGCAAAACATAAATAGTTCGATGCACGTTGCCTACATCCACGGGAGAATGGAAGGGAAATCCCCTATGTGCAATAAGGATCACAAACGATCTAGTCACCTTCTCAATTGTGCCTCTGTTGTATCAAGTTTCTTACAAAATTTCTAAGAAGAACGCACCTATATGTTACGTGTGCTGGACTTTCAGGGTGGAGTTAACCACTGGCAGGACGGAAAATAATTGAGAGCACACCGCGACTACTGCAAGCAAATGGTCGTCTAGACAGTACTTGCTCTGTTTGGACTGGTCGTGTTTGGTTGGTCATCTCCTTTCTAAATGCGAGCCCTCCCCAAACATTACCTTTTGCTATAGACTTGTCACTAGAAATGTTAGATTATGGGTGTATTTGTAATTAGTGTATTATTTGTTCGATTGTGTAACTAGTTTCATTCTCTAGGACCGTAGTGCAATTAGGTTATTGTGTTGTATACATATCTCACGTTAATGAGAAATGACGGTAGTTTTTGGTGTTCTCAATTCTATCGACAATTTACATGGTATCAGAGCACCAAGATACCTGTGACCTCCCTCGTTGGCTTGTGTGCAACCCACCGACTGGATCTCCTGCCGCCAGCGACCTCTCCTCAAGCCTTTGCTGACGCCGGCAAGTCACCGGTCTGTCTTTTCCAGCACTTTCCCATGCCGACGAGGCTGACCCACACTGTTCTGACGAAGCTGACGAGGCTTACCCACCTTGTTTTGGTTTCGTTTTTTCCTTGACTCATCAATTTCCTACTATTTCGGCTCTAGATAGTGCTCGATCTAGCCATTACAGCCCCTTCTGATCTCGTCTTTTGCTTGCTCATCACAGTTTCATTGGTCACCCAGTGGTAAGGATTTCCAGATTTACTTTTGGATGCTCGAACCTATACTTTAGGGTTTGCTTTAGTTGGGTATTCATTGGTTGCTGCTATTGGTGTGGTTTGAGACTTTTTTTTTTGGGGCTAAGTTTATTGGGTACAGCTTGAGGTTTCTGTTAATTTGTTGTGATGTCAGACGATAAACAAAAAGCTTCCGTTAGTACAAAGGATGAGTTAAGTCGTGTAGGGACTCTGGATAACTCTCCTCTGGATATTTGTCATATTATATTGGATGGTACTACTTATTTAGTTTGGTCTTGCACTTTTACTTTAGCTATCGAGGCCAAAGGGATGTCAGAGTTCATTGAGGGCCCTGTTACTCCACCTTGTTGAATCAGTTGAACTAAAAAAGTTAAATCTTAGAAATCGTTAGTCATGACCTGGTTGTTTAACTCTATGAGAGCTGATATTCGCCATACTTTCCTGCTTCTTGATACTCCACATCAGATTTGGACTACTGCAACCCAAACATATTCTTGGCAAGGTAATGACGCACAATGTTTTGAGTTGAGGAAAAGACTTCGTACATTGGAACAAAATCATCGATCCGTTGCTGTGTACTTTGCTGATTTGAGTGGAGCATGACAGGAATTTGATTATTATCCGGGGTTTCAGGCTGTTTGTGTTGTTGATGTTGCTAATTGGCTGAAGAGGATATAGAAAGAGTGTGTTTATGATTTTCTTGCTGGTCTTGATGTGGAATGACCCGATTAGAGTGCAGGTGTTCGGTCGTGTTTCATTTTCATCTTCCGGAGAGGCCTATGCCATTGTTCAACAGGAGGAGAGTAGGAGGGGTGTTATGGTGCATACTCTTACTTCTGATCGTTCTGCCGTGGTTGCCATTCCTTAGGGTCAGTTTGATACTAGTGGTGGGATTGTTCCACAGAGTGGTAAATCACAGTCTGGTGCTAGCAGTGGGCATATTGATTGTGGGTCACTCCGGTGTGATCATTGCTACAACACTGGCCATACCAGGGATTTCTGTTGGAAGTTACATGGCCGCCCCTCTCGTGGGTGAGGGGGTGGACGCGGTGGTCGCGGTCGTGGTCCCATGCGTTCTCGGGCCCAGGCCCATGTTTCGGAGTCTACATGGGTTGCTACCTTGCCTGATTCTAGGTTCAGTACTGGGTTCAGGCGTCTTTTGATCATGTCAGTGGTTTTTCAACTTTTTCTTTGGGGGATGCCAGCTCTTAGGCGCCTAATGGCTCGGGCTGATTCTTCATCTACTATAGCTCCTACACCTACAATAGGTCCCACTTCATCCTATTTTGCTCACACAGGTATTTCGGCTAGTACATTTACTGCCTCTTCTGCTATTCCTTGGATTATAGATTACGGTGCTTCAGATCATATGACAGGTTGTTCTTGTGTATTTGATTCTTACTCTACTTATTCTGGTAAGAATAAGGTCAGAATAACAGATGGATCATTCTCTGTTATTTCAAGGAAAGGTTCCGTTCGCTATTCTCCCTCTATTTCCCTCTCTTCAGTTCTACATATTCCAACTTTGCCACTAACTTTCTGTCTGTTAGTAGTCTTACTCGTTCTGCAAATTATTCAATGAACTTTTTTCCTACTCATTGTGTTTTTCAGGAACTGGACACAGGCAAAGTGATTGGCAGTGGTAAAGTATAGGATGACCTCTATTTTTTAGAGTTTGCACCTCGTTCACCTATGTCATGTGGTCTTGCTTTGCAAGCAGATACGAGTTCAGTTCTTTCTATGTTACATCAGTTGCACCGTAGATTGGGTCATTCCTCTTTTGGGATTTTAGAGAAACTTTTCCCTACTTTAATTAAGCATTGTTCTAGGAGTTAGTTTTTTTGTGAAGCTTATGAACTTGGAAAACATAAATGTTCATTTTATGCACCTATTAATAAACGGAGTGCCTCTCCTTTTATGGTTAATTCATTCTGACGTTTGGGGTCCTTCCCCTGTTACCTCTCTTAAAGGTTTTCGGTGGTTTGTCACTTTTATTGACTGTTATTCTCGTGTTACTTGGGTATATTTACTCAAGTCAAAAGTGACGTCTTTTCTTGTTTTAAATTTTTTCATGCGATGGTGCGTACTCAATTTGACACGAATGTCAAAATTCTTCGTAGTGACAATGGCACTGAGTATATCGATAGGAATTTTAGGGCTTTTCTGGATGAAAATGGTATTCTTTTTTAGACAACTTGTGTTGACACTCCACAACAAAAATGGAGTTGCTGAACGCAAAAATTATCATCTTGCTGAGGTTGCTCGCTCTCTTTTGTTCACCGTGAATGTTTCCAAATATTTATGAGGAGAAGTTCTTGTGTCCTGACTCATCCCCTTAGAGTTTTAGTTGTGTGTGTTTTGTTCATGCTCCTCACCCCTCTGGTGGCAAGTTAGGTCTCAAAGCCCATAAATGTGTATTTGTTGGGTATTCTCCTACCCAAAAGGGCTATAAATGTTATGATCATCACTCTAGGAAGTTTTTTGTCTCTATGGATGTCACTTTTTGGAAGACCATGCCCTTTTACTCAACCTCCACTCCATCTCTTCAGGGGGAACAACATGTTAGTCAGGAAGAGATGAGGGAGGAAGAGGTGTTTCAGAATCAAGGGTCATGGTCTTTATCACTTCCTTTTCGTAGTGAGGGGGAGGAGGAGAAGTCTGGAGTGGAACCAGTTTCTGTTGGTAGTGCAAAACAGGACATTGGTAGACGAGTGGATGGAAACAGGCGTGGACCTACTGAATGGCCTGCTACCTTGGCAACATATCAAAAGAAAGGCAAAGGCGAATCTTCATGTGTACTGCCACCTTGCCAATCACCATCCCCTGCTTCAGTTTCGGACTCCTCAGCTGACTCATCTGATAATGAATCTTCTCCCATTGAACCTCCTATTATTGATTTTGATAATCTTCCTGTTGCTCTTCGAAAAGCTGTTAGGTCATGTACTCAACATCCCATTTCCTAGTATGTTTCTTATGATCGTTTATCTCCTTCGTACCATGCCTTTGTTTTGTTTCTTTCTTCTATATCTATCCCACAGAATTGGCAGTGCATTTATTATCTGAGTGGAAAGGAGCTATGGTAGATGAGATGACGGCTTTAAAAAAGAATGTCACTTGGGAGTTGGTGTCACTCTCAGGGAGAAAGAAATCAGTAGGATGCAAGTGGGTTTTCACTGTCAAGCAAAATGCTTATGGTACAGTTGAGAGATACAAGGCAAAACTTGTTGCCAAGGGTTTTGCTCAAACTTATGGTATTGACTACGATGAGACGTTTGCTCCAGTAGCAAAGATGAACAGTGTGCGAGCTATACTTTCTTGTGCTGCCAATTTAAATTGGCATCTTCACCAGTTTGATGTGAAGGAGGAGGAGGAGGTGTGTATGGATGTACCACCATGTTTTTCTTCCTCTGAGACTGAGGGAAATGTGTGCAGATTGAAGAAGGCTCTTTATGGGTTGAAGCAATCGCCTAGAGCTTGGTTTGACAAATTTTCAAAGGCTATGTTGAGGTTTGGTTACAAACAGAGCCATGCAGATCATACTACGTTCATCAAGGGAGGTGATGGTAAGATTGTTGTCCTTATTATTTATGTTGATGATATAATACTGACAGACAATGATGTGACTGAGATTTTCAATCTTAAGTCTAGTCTGGCTTAAGAATTTGAGACTAAAGATCCACTGAGATACTTTCTTGGAATGGAAGTGGCAAGGTCATGGCAAGGTCTGACAGATGTATTTTTATCTCCCAATGGAAGTATATACTTGATCTTTTAGAAGAAACAGGTATGTTGGGTTGTAGACCTGCAATTTCTCCTATTGAGGCGAATCATCGTCTTAGTAGAGATGTGGGGGAACGCAGTGATAAGGAGAGGTATCAATGAGTTGTAGGTCGACTGATATACTTAGCTCACACCCGACCGGATGTTACTTATGCAGTGGGTGTTAGTCAGTTTATGCATGACGTTCGTACTTCACATCTGAATGCAGTTTATCATATCTTGAGGTATCTCAAATCAGCTCCAGGGAAATGAATTCTGTTCTCCAATCATGGTCACCTACGGTTAGAGGCATTTACAAATGTCGACTGGGCTGGTTTTGTGGATGATACATGTTCTACATCTGGCTACTACTGTACTTTCCTCGGGGGTAATTTGGTTGCTTGGCGAAGTAAGAAGCAATCTGTGGTCGCTAGGTCCAGTGCAGAAGCTGAATATAAGCTATGGCACATGGTGTTTGTGAGCTCTCGTGGCTCCCAATCTTATTACGTGATTTGGGAATTTCTGATAATGGTCCTATGAAACTCTACTCTGATAATAAAGTTGCCATTAAAATTGCTCATAATCCTGTTCAGCATGACAAAACGAAGCATATAGAGATTGACAGACACTTCATCAAGGAGAAGCTGAACGAGGGTTTGATATGTATGTCGTTTGTGAGGTCTGAAGATCAGGTAGTTGACATATTCACAAAAGGGCTTGGTAGCAAAAGTTTTCACCCTATTGTGTTCAAGTTGGGCTTAATAGATATCTTCGCACCAACTTGAGGGGGAGTGTTAGATTATGGGTGTATTTGTAATTAGTGTATTATTTGTTCTATTGTGTAACTAGTTTCATTCTCTAGGACTATAGTGCAATTAGGTTGTTGTGTTGTATACATATCTCATGTTAATGAGAAATGACGGTAGTTTTTGGTGTTCTCAATTCTATTGACAATTTACATGTTAAAGCATCCAACTCCAAACCAATTGGCTAAGAGTGGAGAGGCCGTCCAGGTTCATATATTAGTTTTGGAGGAGATAATTAACCAATGTGGAACAAATTCCAACACTCCTCCGCACGTGCGACCCTTGACTCGCACGTGGAGAGGTAAACAAAGGATCCATAACACTTGGATCACAACAAACAACGGTGCACTTATGGCACAAACAAAGGGGAACACATTCTCTGAAACTCTAGCTCTGATACCATGTTTAAGCATCCAACTCTGAACCAATTGGCTAAGAGTGGAAAGGCCGCCTAGGCTCATATACTAGTTTTGGAGGAGATAATTAACCAATGTGGGACAAATCCCAACAAGAAATGATAGATCAGTCTGAGGAGGAAATATCTACAGCAGCCAACAGAGTTCTCAGACAGAGATTTGATCGTCCTTCTGTGATATTTCCTTCTTTGTTTGCGTGGATGATTGAGATGCTTTGAGCTACCAGACTTTTAGTTGGGCAAACTATTCTGAGTATAAGCGAAGACTATGAGCTATAAATTAGGCTAGAGTCAAGAGACTACTCGGTTCTATGCTTTAATATCATATCTTCCTGGTGTACAAAAAAAACGTTGCTTGAAGAAGCCTATACCGGTCAAACAAAAGGCATAAACAACAGATCTTACTTTTATGTTTTCTTTCTTACCTGATTTGGCTTTCAGTAATTACACCCACCGAGCATCAACCGTAACACGTCAAGTAGGGGTGACAACTAAAGAGGTAACACTGGGTTTTTTTCTTTTTTTTTGACAAGTAGTAAATTCATTGAAAACGCAACAAAGGGATGCCACCCACGTACAAAAGAAAGCAAAGACCAAAAGCCGACAATACCAAGAGAGAGCAACCAATAAATAGAGCCTATATACTGCTTTAGACGCCAAATTATCTCACATGTCATGGAATTGATCAAGGGTAGGTCTACACTCCCTTGACTCCCAGCTTAAGAAGGCTAAAAAAACTAAAAAGAAAAAGACTCTTTAGTTTACTTTATCCGATGACATCTTGTCCCCGTCAAAATATATGGAATTCCTCAACCTTCAAAGCTTTCATTTTCGTCTATCCACTCTAGCTAGGGATGGCAAAGGGTAGGGTATGGGTCGGGGGTCCCTATTCCACTTTCTATCCCCAATTGGGAAACTCTTCCCCATCCCCACCTCCATACCCAAAAGGGATAGTGGAAAATCCACCTTACCTGTCTCCCAATGGGGATTGGGTATATTCGGGTAAACCCTTATCCAAGGCCAGCTCTGAGATTTCGGAGGCCTAAGACGATCCTCGAAAATGAGGCCCTTAATATGCTATCACTTAACTTGTAATTCCTTCTTCATCAGTTTGTTGGGTTTGTTTGCAATGAGAATTATCGTTTAGGGGGAAAAGATGCATCTATGTTAATGATGCACTCACCACACTGAATAATTTTTCCAAACATAAGCAATCCCGACGTCCCGTGATCCAACTTTATTCTTGCTTTTTGTTTTTTCCTCCGTTCCATTTTTAATGGGCCATTGGGCCTTATGTAAAAATATTCATGGGTTAAAAAATGAGCCTTATATACTAGGTACTAAAAACAAGTGGAGGCCCTAGTTTTTGGACATTTTTGGGGGCTTAAGGCTTTTGCCTCATGGGCCTTAGCTCAGAGTCGGCCATCCTTATCCAAACTACTTCAACTAAAAAGAACGATAGGATTTAAACAAAACCAATTCATGAGTGCTACAATGACAAAAAAAAATACTATTTTTATGCAACATAGAATAGAAGGTGGAAAATGAATAATTCACACACAAAATACTATATCAAAAATTAACAATCACACAAGAACATTTTTTTACCTCTAAGCGTATATACACACAATATATGTCTATATACACATGTTATTGTGTACTGGGCGAGTATGGGCATTCGGGGGTGGGTATCACAACATCATACCCGCCCCATATTCGAGCAGGGATTTCTTAAGATCCACAATACCCGCTCCTATTGGATAAAAATTCAAGGAATATCCACCTCTGAATAGGTGGGGCGGGGCGGGTACCTATCGGGTTTGGGGAGAATTGCCTCCATGCCATTGTTGAAATAGCTCCACCACCATCGCAAGATAAAGCCATGATATGCCCAGCCAAACAAGAACTGCTAGTCTGCTACCCGAAGATCCTTGGCGATCAAATTATAAAAAATACATGTGCCATTGATTCTCCATCTCTCAAGCACATGCAACATCGTTCACGGTTACCTTCCTACGCCGCATCTGATTATCAATAGTGAGAGTCTTATCCTTAGCCGCACACTGAAAAAAAAAAAAACCCTTGTTTGGGACACTAGTGCCCCGAATGGCTCTCAAGGGAAAGGAAGCATGAGGCTCACCAGCCAAAATTTGGTAAAAATATTTCACCAAGAGGTAGTTGACAACTAAAAATTAAAAGATCACACATCATAGGTACTATGTTTTGCATTCTTTAGAGTGCAGTTACTAATGAATAATAGCTTGATGTTTAGATTTTATACTATGATGATTTCAAATTTAATTAGTGTTACTTTCAACTTTTGATTTAACTATCATTTGAATTTCATGTGATAAATATCCTGTGATAATGCTGATCAAAAAATTAATATTCTGTTGTTTAAAAAAAAAAAATATTCTGTGAAAATCGCCTTATTTGTGTTCAGTATCATGTTGCGTGTATATAGTTGTGCTACTTAGCTCTTGACCTTTGGAGTAATTCAATGAGAGAAAGTTAGGATAGCATGCATGCCAAATAACATTGCCATTAGTTCTACCATTAGTCCTAAAAGGTGAATGCTATTGAATATCTTGAATTACTTTTGGTATTTGAATGTGTTGCCTGGATATACATTGTTTGAGCTTGTCCCACATTGGTTGAATATAGGCTTATAGCCTCCAAAACTAGTATCTGAGCCTCGGCGGCCTCTCCACTGATTGTCAATTAGTTTTGAGTTGGATGCTTTAACATGATATCAGAGCTAGGTTTTTGGACACTTTTGGACAAGACTCTCTTGATGGATTACCATATTGTTTGTGCCTTAAGCACACCTTGTTTCGTTGTTTGTTGTGATCTCTATATTGTGGACCCTTTGTTTACCTCTCCACATGTGGGGGAGTGTTAGAGCTTGTCCCACATTGGTAAATTATATAGCCTCCAAAACTAGTATTGAACTTGGGTGACCTCTTTAGTCAGTGCCAATTGACTTTGAGTTGGATGCTTTAACATATATGTTGACACACACACACACATATGTTTGTATGTGGGAACCTTAGTCCACTCCAAATGTATTTTTGAATACCAAACCTTTGTGCAAATTTTGAGTACCCTTAAATCCATTTCTTCCTAAATTTTTATATTAACTCTATTTGAATAGTTTTGGACCCCAAAACTGAAGATGAGTAGGCAACCCAAACCGGTAGAAAATAAAAATATCGTTGCACCATATGCTTTCGTCCAAACAATATTGCTAATGAAGTAGAGTTTTCTCTATGTTTTGACCAGGCAAGTCTAAATTGTCATCGGTTTTTGGTGGAGATGATAGATATTGTTTAATAAGATTACTCTTACCTTGGTGAAAGTGACAGAAGTGAGTATATTAACTCACTACAATGGATTCATGAGATGTATTTATGAAAATGTATCAATATTGGGTGTGCACTAGTTATGGTAATTTTACATGCACCACATACTTAACATATACTTCCTTTGCTGTTCAAATATTAAGGAAAAAAGCGGCTTAAAAAAACATGTACTTCCTTTGTTTCATATTCTTGGTCCCGTATCCCTTGTTTTTATGTCCCAAAAACAATGGCCGTTTTGGAAAGTTGATGAAAAAAGTGTGTAGCTCTCCAAAGCTATTCCTTGTAAATAGCTATAAGTATATCAAAAATACTTTCAGCAGAGACAATCTGCAGAGATCCACGCAGAGACAAATGCGTTTAGCCCCATTTCGGGTCCTGAAAAAATCTAGAAAAATATCCATAAATTTTTGAATATTATTTTATGGAGCCCTGTAAAAAACAACTCCGGTGGATGTCGATAAGTATTACTTTTGGATTCGTAGGGGCGAAACTGCTCAATTCGCCCCTACGAATCCAAAAGTAACACTTATCGATATCCACTGGAGTTGATTTTTTACAGGGCTCCATAAAATAATATTTAAAAATTTATGGATATTTTTCTAGATTTTTTTGGGACCCGAAATGAGGCCAAACGCATTTGTCTCTGCGTGGTTCTCTGCGAATTGTCTCTGCGCGTAGCAGAGCTCATAAGTATATTTAACGGAAAATAAGGAAATTATGAAATTCAATGTGATTGCAAACACATAATTGCACGTCCCCTTGAAACGTTCAAATTTCCCTACAGGACCGAGAATATGGGTCTGATGGACTATCTATTTCTGTAAGTCATGTGAAATTTAAATGCATGGTTTTGCGCCCCTGAATTTTTTTCTTGGCTCCAAAGCTGCTACTAGAGGCACTGATTGTGGAAATGATTGACCTTATATCCTAATTGGCATTTTAAATCGGGTTTATGTTTCAAAAGCTTGCCTATCCTGTGTTACCTCATCTCCCCATAGTTTTTTTAAGTTCCACTTTATCGAATTCTTGGCAGATCTTTGGTTCTGTTCTCGGTGTTTCTGCTGGATTTGTCGTGGGCAAAGAAGGGCCAATGGTACACACGGGTGCATGTATTGCCTCTTTACTTGGTCAGGGGGGTTCTCGCAAGTATCATTTGACTTGGACATGGCTAAGATACTTCAAAAATGATAGAGACAGGCGAGACTTGATCACCTGTGGGGCTGCTGCTGGTGTGGCTGCTGCTTTTCGTGCACCAGTTGGTGGTGTTCTCTTTGCACTTGAAGAAGCGGCATCTTGGTACTGCTCACGTTTCTCCCTCTTTGTCTCCTCTCTCTGCCATGTGTACCTTTGCGATTTATTACCCACACTCAGGGAACAAGTTAATTGCTAAAAGCTCAGACTGCATGTATGTTCCATGAAATGGGGTACAGGTTCTGGTACTTGTCAAGTATCGAATTAATCTTACGAAAATGGTGTTGTAAGGTCCAATAGAGTATTTCATGCTAACATTGGAGGTTTAGAGATTAGTATAAGGGTAAACCTTATTACTTGGATTCTTCCCAGATTGTTTTCCAACCACTCATATCGAACAGAGATCCATTTGGAAAATCCCATGCCTTTGAGATTGAGATTACACACTTTATGCCATTAATTCCTTGGTTGGGTTTGTATCTGTTTCTCCCCTCCCCGCACTTCAGACCACTGCCGGCATGTGTCTACTGCTGATTATTATTCAGAAGACAAAATTGATATGCTCAAAACGTGGAGAGGTTGATCATTTCTTCATTTAGGTGGTGGTAGGTTGCATTTAGTTTCAAGGATGATCATTGGAAAAGATCCAGTGGCACAACAGTTGGAAGTTAATCAGAGCGCTTGGTGTAGTAACTAACTTCATCAGACTGGGTCGAATCGTCGATGTTTAGATTTCGATAGTCCGGTGCCTGTAATTGGTTATTGTGCTGCGTGTAAGAGAATAAAAAATAATGACATTTTTTAGCTTCTGCAATTTGAAAATCACATTTGTGTTTTACTTATTTTGAAGGCAAAGACAATGATCTATATATTTTATTCGAGCATTGAGCTAAATCTGCCTTTTTTATTGGGCTTGCTTCAGGTGGCGTAGTGCTCTTCTATGGAGGACCTTTTTCACAACAGCGATTGTTGCTATTGTTTTGAGAGCTTTTATAGAATACTGCTCTACTGGAGATTGTGGTCTATTTGGGAAAGGAGGTCTGATAATGTACGATGTCAGCTCAGCAACGGTATCATATAGCGCTGCAGATGTACTAGCAGTACTACTACTAGGAGTAATTGGGGGTATTTTCGGGAGCTTGTACAACTATCTTGTGGACAAGGTGCTTCGTGCTTACAGCATCATTAATGAGTATGTCCTCCTCCATCATTTTAACTTTTGGCTTTTTTCATTACAAAAAATTCGGTTATTAATTACATAATTAGGATTTAGGAACATAGGATAGTTGTTACGTTGAGATATGAATCATGAGTCCATATTTGAATGGTTAGATTTAGTGAAATTGAGAAGATAGGTACTAAACCCATTTTGGCATGTGAATCGTGATATTTCTGTCGGTGTCAGAGTTACAAGACACGGACGCAAAACTTTTGAATGGAGACAAATGTAAAATGTAATATATGTGTCTGTGACTGTGACTATGTGCATTGATTACTAACATTGAATCCTGATACTGAGTTTTGTATTGCTGCAGAAGGGGTGCTGCTTTCAAGTTACTACTTGTGATAACCATCTCCCTCTTGACATCATTTTGCTCCTTTGGTCTTCCGTGGGTTGCGAAGTGCAGTGCTTGCCCTACTAATTTGACCGTCGAGTGCCCCACAACTGATGGAAACTTCAAGAGCTTCCAGTGCCCATCAGGCTACTACAATGATCTTGCCTCCTTGTTCTTGAACACTAACGACGATGCCATTCGTAATCTATTCAGCACAAGCACCGAGAAAGAATTCCATATCTCCACTCTCTTTGTCTTCTTTGCTGCTGTCTATTGCCTTGGCATTATCACTTATGGCATTGCTATCCCTTCTGGCCTATTCATCCCAGTCATATTAGCTGGTGCTTGCTATGGTCGCCTAGTTGGGAGACTCTTTGCATCTGTCACTAAACTAGACATGGGTCTATTTGCCCTCCTCGGAGCTGCCTCCTTTCTTGGTGGGACGATGAGAATGACAGTTTCTCTTTGTGTTATACTTCTTGAACTTACTAATGACCTACTATTGCTTCCTCTTGTGATGCTGGTTCTCCTTGTCTCAAAAACTGTTGCGGATAGCTTCAATAAGGGCGTGTATGACCTAATAGTGAAACTAAAGGGTTTTCCATTTATGG
Source organism: Rhododendron mucronatum var. ripense (assembly GCA_019656295.1). Lineage (NCBI taxonomy): Eukaryota > Viridiplantae > Streptophyta > Magnoliopsida > Ericales > Ericaceae > Rhododendron > Rhododendron mucronatum. The sequence goes on from BPLT01000242.1 coordinate 260,519, forward strand.
AGGCGTATGCAGAACCTTACATGAGGAATTTGGTTGCAGGGGATGTTGTTTCCGGCCCACTGGTCTCTTTTTCAGGCGTTGAGAAAGTAGAAATGATAGTACATGCTCTTAGGACTACAGGGCATAATGGGTTTCCTGTGATTGATGAGCCACCTTTCTCAGATGCTCCAGAATTGTGTGGGCTTGTTTTGAGATCTCATTTGCTTGTTTTGCTGAAGGGAAAATATTTCTCAAGGGATAGGGTGCTTGCTGGTGATGAAATCTTTCAAAGATTTACTGCATTTGATTTTGCCAAGGCAGGATCAGGGAAAGGGCTCAAGTTTGAGGATCTGGATATTAATGAGGAAGAGATGGAGATGTATGTTGATCTCCATCCTATTATTAACTCATCACCATACACAGTGGTTGAGACAATGTCACTGGCTAAAGCTGCAATTCTCTTTCGCCAGCTAGGTCTCAGGCACATGTGCGCTGTACCAAAGGCTCAAGGGGTAATCTCTCTCTTTCTGTGTGTGTGTGTGTCCTGTATTAAAAAATCATGCATGTGCTGGTGCGGAAAGATGCACACGCATGCACTCGCATGCCCTGACCCCAAAAGATACTTCTTGATGGGATTGGATTTGTATCACGCCCGTTACGGATATCTTTACTCCCGGATACCTATCCCAGACGTATTCAGAATGGAAAAATAATTTTGTCCTATTTTTTTTTTTTTTTAAAGTATTGGATACTCTAGTTCACGTATCCAAACGTCTACTATTAAGTTGAGACTGTGGACTTGGATAGTTTTGCAGTAAATTTTTTAGGAATAAGTAGAAGTATAGATTTCTATTACTTAGTTTTAGGATGGCAGGCTGATCACAAACGGGCCGCTAAGCAATATGGAGTCTTCTTTCTTGGACAAAACTTTTGCCTCTAATCTTCCTGAATGGGAAAGAAGTTATTCTCTTTCAGGTTGTATGGATGTTGGCTTGGTCACTATGCATTAGTATCTTTTTGGTGTTTTTCTCATGTAAAGGTTTTTTCACTTTCCGTTCCTAACTTACATGGATGACTTCTGATCCGGCTGTTGCATTTTCTTTTCTTTTCTCATTGCAGAGGCCTCCAATTGTGGGAATTTTGACGCGTCACGACTTTATGCCAGAGCATGTACTGGGACTATACCCTCACCTCAAACCATACAAATAGGGTTGATGAGCATACAAAAGTGTTTCACGGATTTCAGTTGTGTGTTGTGCGTCACGATATTCATTCTTATTTATTGTATATTCATTTCGTATGTTGCGAGTTATTGTGACAGTGTTTGAATGTTGTATAATGCGATTCCTATTTCTATAGTGGTTGAAGGTACCAAGGGTCGACGATAAGTAGATGAACGACCTCATAGTGATGAAATTGTCGTCCCGGGATGCGGGGAGTACAATGAAGAAACACCGATATCCAACGAACCAATGTTGATATTATATATATTTTAACAATGAATGCAAATGAGAAACCATTACCGTAAAAGTTGATTTTGAATCTGTCTTTGAAACTCTTGGATTGGATTTGGATAAAAATGTCTTTCGTTTTTTAATTGCTATTTCAATATGAAGTGGACTATTGTTGTGTTGATGCACACTGTATTGCTGTTGTATGAGGATGTGAAGTGATGTCGTATGGTTACTACCACAACTAGTACGGTTTGTTTTTGTTTTTTTTGGCGACGGACGAATAACTCTACAGCCAAGCTACTAAATGGATCTGACTGTGCAACCCAAACCTCCGGGGAGTTAGTGAGGCCACACCAGTCACGACCCCCCGCTTGTTTCAGGATATTCACTCAGTGAAGAATCGAACCCCAGATCTCAAGGAGTACACCTAAAGTTTAGGTATCCGCTTGAATCATTGGGGCAACCCGTGTACAACTAGTAATGTTTGTGGATGGATGACAGATTCTGGAAATATAAAATGGGGAGGAAAATGAAGGGAAAGAGAATTGTGAAACAATTTGAAAAAGGAAGTCCCTTTCTCACGGGTTTTGGTTGTGCTGGGAATATGGGAAAAAATGGAGAGGCTTGGTCAAAGAAATTCACTTTCATTAGGTTGATGTGTTAATTCATGTACACTTGCCTTTTCCTTCTGGTTATCTTTCATTAGGTTCATATTTTTTTACTAATTTTATGATTTTTTCGTTAAGATGAATCAATTATTCAATTTATCAATACGAATAATTTTTCAATGTACCAATAGGCAACCTTAGTAGGCACATCCTTGGATCCCCTTCCTCGGCTTGTTAACCGATTAGGGGTTTCTTTTTAATATAATTTTATTAAACAAAACGCGCATTTTTAACTTTATTCCGAAATTACGTTAAAACGTTTTTCCAAACGCTTTTAGGAGTAATAAAATGTGTTTACAAAACACGTTTTGTGATTGTTTAAGCCGTAATAAAAAAGAAAATTAAGTTAATCATAATCTACCATTAAAGTCCTCCAAGGGTCTTAGCTTCTCCCACCCCTAACCCTAAAATTAGGGTATTTGGGTGAGGAAGAAGACTTATTTACCCCTCAAATATTTTTTGTATTCTCAATAGAATGATTTAGTGAATGTAATCAAGTAATTTTCACATTATCTATTCTTATTCACCCACTCACCATATCAACTACTCCACTACTCAGTATAAGTTAATCCCCCTCCTTAACTGACCCCCTATAGTGGATATGTTTACAACGGGTTAGTTTTTTATTTTTTTTAATCAAAAAAACCCTAAAAACTATATAACATATCAACTTTTTATCCATCATTTTTTATTATCCATTCAAAATTTTATCCGTCTAATAAATGAGCCGTTAAGTCTTAAGCAATTTTTAGCAGCGTGATTATTGTGTCTACTTGGGGCCCAACTCTCTCATCACCACCCAAATGTATGGTGAGGAGCTAGCCTGGCGCATTGACCTTCCATGCCGTAGGTGTATAGAATAATTTTCCAATTTACCGATCGACTTCAACCCTAGTAGGCACATCCTCGATCTCCTTTCCTCTTCCTCTGTTTCTGTATTCCGCTCTCTGATCAACTCTCTCTCTCTCTCTCTCTCTCTCTCTCTATACCGACAGAGATACGGACAGACAATCACGATTCTCGTCGGAGGCGTATATGGATTTCAGAAGCCACCGCTCTTCTTCTTCTGTTCACGTGTACAAGTTCTCCATAGCCGCGGCTCTATCCATATCTCCGCCTTCCGATCGCTCCGTTCCGTTCACGCTTTGGTTACCAGACCTCCGGTTTAGTCTTCCCAAATAACATGTACACATCAGACAGGCTTCTCGTGTTTAATTCATTTAGTAAGCCAAACACAGAGGTATTATTCCTCTAACTATCCGATTTGTGTTTGTTATGCTCAATATTCGTTTACGAAAAACCACGAGTTTGGTGGCCAAGTCGTTGGACTTAAGGGTTTGCTTTCTCTTAAAATCTCCTAAAATCTCAGGTTCCAACTAGCTAACTCCTTTGGGGCCAGTCGATAGAGGGTTTTGCCCGCTTTTAATTGGGAACCCGGTAGTAGGTGGGATTGGTCCCCAGAATTACTGTTGGAGTGTGCGTAATCTGCCTGAGTCATAAAAGAAATTCATTTACACGATGCCTTTCGATCGCTCCATTCGCTAATTGTTCTCAATTGTTATTCCGAATGTAAAATTGATATATGATAAAAATATCTTTAAATTCCTCAATTCGCTGCTGGATCATCAAAGTACATGTGGCTGGTAACGTATTGTGACATGGCATGACAAGATATGCGGGTTCTCAAGTTCTACTATATGTAGGAGGTAGGCATACTGCTTTGCTTTTACACAATTGTATTTCAACAATACTTTCTGTATGTTGACACTCCATGTTCAATCTCTGTTGCTGCAAGCCTGCAATATGATCGATGTCGTAGCTGATATCCGTATGTCTCATGTGGATCACTCCTATGAATCATGATACATGGAGTTGCACATCCCCTAGTGTTCTGAAGTGTAAAATGGGGATGCTAAAGTTTTCTTTCTTTATATTCTTGATAACCGTCTTTTTGTCATTCCAAAATTATCTTTCTTCGACTTCTTATTTATCTTGTTTGGAAATATCATTTGTCAGGTCGATCACTTTCTTGGTTGTTGGTAAATTAAGGAGTTAGCTGGAGTCTGTACCTAGTAAATTCTTATATTAGTGGACGTAATTTTGTGCATGGAACGAGATGATTAGCTCTGGTAGGGAATGAAGATGTCAGGTAGGAGAGGTAAATCTCCTGGTTGGGCCGCTTTTGACCTCAAGCTGCAACAGAAAGAGGGTTTCAAATGGGAATTTGATGAGCCCTACCCGCCCATGTCAAGTGCTATCACCCCTCTGCGTCCCTCCCACAACTTCATGCAAGACAACAAAGTATCGAGGTCTTTCACATCAGTGCTATCAGCAGATGATGTGGATCATAGAAAACCACTATTATCTGGAAATTCTAGTACAACCCAGAGCAATAAGTTTACTTCCGAACCTGATATTGTAGTAGCTTATGCCAAGTTCAGAGAGCTTCACTCCTGGGCTGACAAGAGCTTGATTGAGGATATTATGGCAGCTGTAAATAATGATGTTGATAAGGCCTCAACTGTATTAATGGGCATGGTTCCCAATGAGAACCCAGAGCAGAATAAAGATACAAATATTCGAGGATCAAAATCTAAGCATGAGCATTTTCCTTTGGACCATACAAAATCGCCTATAGATGAAGGTGCTTCTTCTGGAGAGCTCACAGACTTTGGGGAACTGACCTGTGTTATTGGGGACTGTTTCATTTCCAAGACTGAGGAGCTGACCAATGACCATGCTTCTTGTGGAAATGAGGATTCTGATATTGCTGCTGCAAATGTGAAGCTGATTTTGGGGCAGTTGAATTCTATACCCGTAGAGCCTGAGTGGGAAGAGGATGACATTTATTTGATCCATCGAAAAGATGCAATAAGGATGACGAGGTAGATATTGTTATTCTAATGCTTTTGGAGACTTCACTTTATCATTTACCTACATTTACAGTCAGATAATTTGCATGGGGCATTAGGAGAGACAGATGACTGATGATGAACTTTGCATGGGACTGACTATTATCTGCAAAACAAAGTAGTTGCAATAAACATATACTAACTCTAAAAGCTAGTTATGATGTTTACAGTGGTTATTAAGAAGAATCTTAATAGGGAAACATATGAACAAGTAAGATGAACATTCTAAGTATTGGGTGAACAGAGCAGTTCTTCTTAATGACATTTGGAAATGAATGTATATGTAATTTGGAACTTATATGCATTGTTATCCCTGGTTAAAACGACTAATTCAATGTAGTTCCTACAATCTATATAGCATGCACATTCTTGACATGCACTTTTCATATAGCTCGATTAAAAGTTTGGTAGAATTAGACCGATAAAATCTAGTAGTTATAATAAATAAACTGAGTAGGGACTGTTCATCTAAACATGACTACAATAGTTATGTAGTCACATTGACAAAGTTTGGGCCTATGGATCACCTTTCGAGTTTGGGTAACATGTGGATTGGTGGCACCAACATTGGCGTTTTTCACTGATAATTTTGATGTGATAAAAAATCTTGGGTTTTTCCTCCTATTAGGGTGATGAATCCGCCTTTGCTCCGGCACTCCTTGGTCAGGATCTCCTAGGAACCTCGCTCCCATCGAGAAAGGATGAGGTCCCACCTAGGATAGAACTTTTCAAGCATAGGAATCCCAAAAAAGAAAAAAAAACAAGCTAGATAAAATAAAAGACAATGATAAGAGCTAGAAAAACATTATCTCAAATTTGCTCAAGTACTTGTGCAAACATAATTTTTTGCAGTTGACAGAGTCAGTTACTAATTGAGATGAGTGAACAGGAGCAGGCCCATACGTTACTAGTCATTGGGCCAAACTAATATAGACTGGGTTGGACTGAGGTTACATGCAAAGCTGGACCATAGGATGCGAGCCCAATCTAGGAAATTAGTTGGTGTCCAAAACTTAGTTAATAAAATCATAATTAGAAGGTGGTTAAAAAGGTAGTTAAAGTATGAAAAAGTTAAGTGGATAATTCAGAAGTTAGTTAAGAAAATGCTAGTTGGAAGATGGTTGAGGTAAGTCGCCAAAATTTGGCTTCGACACCATTGGAGCAGTGTAGCAAAATATAGCAAAATAACATTGTAGCCAGCCAAAAAAATGGCTTCAGCTTTGAAAATTTGGCTCCAACCACTGGAGTTGCTCTGAATCGAGGTCTTTTTTTTGGTGGGTGGTGGGGGGTGTTCTGACTTGGGATAGTGTTTGGGGTAATTCAAGTTTGGTGGTTGAAAATTGGGGCAAAATCTGGCGAGGTAAAATTGGCTGTGGGCCATTTTCTCAGCCAATTTGGCCACAAGAAGGGCTCCCATTGGAGAAGTGTAAAAAGACGCTGGAGCCAATTTTTGGCTTTGGCTGCCCGTTACAGGTGTGAGAATGGAGGCTGGGAAGAGCTGTGAGCTTGATCTAGTGCTTTGATCTCGGAAATCTGGTGCAGAGGAGGAAGAGTAGGGAATGAGAGAGTTAGTAGAGAGAAAAGGTGACGGGTGGTTCTCTCGCCTCCATCTACCTCCATATAGGGGGGCACAAGATAAAAAATGCATTGGAAATGGAGACTTACGTGATAATAACGCCGAATTTGTTGCGTTGGGAAGCAGGAAGGGCGCTTTGGTGGTTGATTACCGGCCATTCAAGAGACGCCACTTGACGAGATGTGACCCTTAATGAGACATACTGCACCAAAAGTCAAGACAGACACGTGTGCGACATGGGTACATCAGGGGCCGACCCTATCAGAGAACGACATGTGGCGGATGCGACATGGGCTATTGTACTGGTGACAGTTAAAAAAAGCCATGTGCTAAACGAAAGAGCAGGCCATGCATTACAAGTCAATGGGCCAAGCCAGTGTCGATTTTGCTAGACTGAGGCCATGTGCAAGGCTGGGCGAAGGGACACAAGACCAATCCATGGAACTACGGGTGTGCGGCTATTGGACTTTATTGGATTGGATCAAGCCAGTCCACTATGCCTATCTGGTCTAGTCGGCGCTACGTGGAGGTCAGGGTGGCATGGATGAACCTTGTTGCATAAGCCAACATGGCACTTGGTAGTTGGAGCATGAGCTAGGAACATGGTGCTTGGAGGCCAAGGAACTAAATTCACTAGAAACAACTGGGACCAAATTGAATCATGAAATTTTGTAAGGACAAAATTGGAACTTTTTATTAGTACCGAACCAATAGGTAAAGCCAGAACAAAAAAAAAAAAAAAGGGGGATACTTCGTAGGGTAGGCCTATACGGATTGCTCTATCAGAATTGATGCCACTTCTAAATGTGAGAGCAATGTTGCTTAAAACTAGACATCCGATAAAAACAAACTAGCATTTTCTCAATTGCTTGTGCAAAAGCACAATTTAGGAGACCATGGCCCCTTCTTTCACACTTAGTTGCACGAAGGGGGATTGGGAGCGGTGAAGGGTGAGAGAGAGGGAGAAAGAGGATATATAAGAATTTAAAGTTGAGAGCGTCTACAAGAACGTGTAAAACATATAAACAATAATAATATATTATCCAAAAAAAAAAAAAATTACTCCCTCTGTTCCAAAATTTTAGTCCATTATGAAAAGACGTGCAACTTTAAGATAGAAAATAAAGTACTTTCGTAAGTAATTTTTTGAATTTTTTCACACTCTGAATTAGAACTTTAAATTGGTGCAAAGAAATGCAAAAGATTATGCACGGAAGAGCTTCATTTTTCATCCAAAAATACACGTCTTTTCGTAAGGGACTAAAATTTTGGGACGAATGGAATATTTTTTTTGTTATTCCTTGTAGGGTTGGTAATCTCCCGTCTCCAATCAAGAGAAAGATGTTCTGATCCGTCACCTTCTCAATCAGATCTAACGGCAAGATAAACAGCTCGTTAGTAGAAACCGGCCAAAAGTCAGCCGGAGGACACTCCAATAATAAAGTCGACGCTCTCCAATAAAGTGCAGAGTAACGGTAGAGTCTCCAGTGTACATTTCTAGAGTTGCTTCTTGTACTTTACACTGAGAGTTTACCATGAACTTAACGACGGAAATTGCTGAGGTGTCAAATGTCACTTCGCTGGACGTCTTGAAGACAGAAGGGTAGAGGGAAACCACCCCCTCATTGACGTGGGACTAAAATTGAGCCAACTATTGCCGCTTTGGCGAAAAGAAAATCAGTAGTAGTAATAGCTTACACTCCTAATCCAAGACCCAACACCCACCCTTAACCACACCACCATCATTGCAAGCCCATCACATCACCACTGGAACCCCCACTATCCGCACCATCTATGCGCCAAATTGGGGAGTGAAACCCCATAGCTGAATGAGAAATTTGGTTTCTCAACTTGGGAAGAAAAGGCCCAATTGCTGTCCTAATATCACTGACTCCTAAGATCACTCATATCGGTGTAGTTTGACACATATTTACATACATCTTATAGACATGCAATTAGTAGGCGAAACAAGAAAGAATGAAATTAAGAAAAGGGTTTGAACCCGAGCCCCAATCTCTTCCCCAAATTGCACAAAAACCCCACTTTCCCACTGAGTATACGTGCTGAATCTCCAGCAGCATTGTAAAAACCAGAGGACGAAGCCACCCATTGCCATACCACTGACACAGTGCCACCACCGAGCGGGAACATCAGAACCTCCCCTCTTTCTTCTATTTTGTACGCAATTGAGGACCCATTTTTGAGAGTGATAAAGAAAGCACCTTTGCCGATCAAAAAAAAAAAAGAAGAAAGCACCTTTGATTTTGAAATCACCATCGCAAAATCGTAGATCTAGGTGTATACAACGCCCCTTTCATTTTTGAATTGCTTTGTGTGAAGGTTGCTAGCGTTGGGGGTTGTGGCAATGGTGGTTGTGGGCAGTGGAGGGTTGCACCACATCCGCCCCTTCTTAATTTTATGTACTCCCTCCGTCCCAAATTGCTTGCCCCTTTTGGAAAACCGTGCATTTTGCAGACAAAAAATAACATGTTTATGATATTGTTTTTGAAAATAATTTACACCAATTCTTTCTTCTGAATGAGATCTTTAAAATTTAAATTGATGTAAAAAATTTTGAAAAAAAATTCATCCTTATGCATTATTTTTTGCGTGCCAAAAAGGGGCAATTTGGGACGGAGGGAGTAGTTTCAGTTGTGGAATTAGAGATCTGGATTGGGTTTTGGGGGAAAGAGACAACTGTTTGATTTGGGGAAGAGATGAGGTGCTACTTTTAGGGTTTTGTAAAGGTACTGACGTATCCACATAAGAAAAATGGGAAGTCCAGCTTGGCGGCCTTAGACACTCAGCATTTTTCATCTTTAAGTTCACAGAGAGGGTAAAATTGAAATTCGCCGGAAAGTATTGGGACCAAATTGACTCATGCATTTTTGGAAAGACGAAATTGACAAATTGGCGTATTTTTCAAGGTCCAAAACAATATCTAAGCCTTTTTTTTGTTTTTTCAAACCAGAGACACACATTCATTAGCCATAACCTCAACAAAATAGTTTTTAAAGAATATGCACTAATCAGGGTTGTCTGACCAATGTTGCACTTGACTGGACTCAAACTTCCAAGCTTGCTTTATTTATCTTTTCCTGATTGGTGAATTTTTAAGTGTTTTTTCTTTATGCAATTTAATTTCTCCAGTGAAACAGGATTCCTTTAGGATCCTTCAGGAAGAGAAATTCTAAAACTCTTGCTAAAATTCTGGAATAAATTGAAGTCTCAATTTTTTTCCTGATTGGTGAAATTTTAAAGTTTTTTGCTTTATACAATTTGAATTCTCCTGTGAAACAGGATTCCTTTAGGATCCTTTAGGAAGAGAAATTCTAAAACTCTTGCTAAAATTCTGGAATAAATTGAAGTTTCAATTTTTGAGAGAATCTTTTGAATTCTGCTTCGAGTAAGAAGTGGAAATATGTTTTGATTATGTTTAAATTCTGCTTCGAGTAAGAAGTGGAAATATGTTTCGATTATGTCTATATCATGTATACAAAAATTGTCCCCTAGACTCTCAATTTCATCTTTGTAGTATCAGTTGAAATGATTTACCCCTATAATTTTGCTTTTGGTCTGTAATGGTCCCGTTCATACTCTGTTAATCAACCAAACCGATGTTCATCTTGTAAATGACATTGAGGACGTCTGACTCTGTCCACTGAACAGGTTAGCGTCTCAGCATTCAAGGGCAGCTATGGATGCTTATTTAAGAAGGGATCACTTCTCAGCCCAACAGTTATCCATGAAAGTTAGGGAGGAGCGAATGGCTGCCGAACGGTTGAATGCTAAGGCAGCAAATGCAATTTTTAATACCAGGAATGGCCAAAACAGTCTATGGGAACTGGATTTACATGGCCTTCATGCAGTGGAAGCAGTTCAAGCCTTGCAGGAGCGCTTGCAGAAGCTTGAATCCTTAGTGCCATCTGGTCGATCAGTATCTCCAAATAGAAAGCGAGAAGGGGCAACTATGGTTAGCTCTGCATCTGTTGAATCTTTGAGTTGTATGGAGACAAGTAAATTGGATGAACAACGTGCCTCATCCCAGCAGAGACCAATACCATTGCAAGTCATAACAGGTATAATGCTTCACATGCATGCATATTCCTGAACATATAAATTTGATCTTCTATCTATTCAACCTATGCCGTTACGCTTGCATAAATGATTTGTAAACCCATATAATATCATATGATCATGCATATGTTTGTATGAATAGATTTGTATCCAGGGCTGGAGCTAGGATTTTTGATCAGTAGGAGCCCAACCTAAGTCACAGATTGGCCCAGAGTGAGCAGGAGTGAGAGTATCTGTAATGTGTGTGCAGACATGTATATTACTGCTTGAATTAACCAAATCTACATCATATTCATTGTAACTGTTACCTCATTGATGATTCAGCCCTTGGCAAATCATATTTGTAGCTCACAGATCACAATATTTCTTATATGCGTGTGTGTGTATCTTTGTTACATATCGTGCATTGACATTTTTGAGGGCGGAGTTTAAACATGACGTGTCTACCAAACAGTGCAGGAGAGGCGGTGGTTTAGGCGGTCAAAAAAATTGGTGTCTGCCTTTTCTTGTGATATAGACCCATTTGTGCAGGCATTGATTGGTAGCTTAGTCTCCTGAAATGGCTGCTTGAAGTAGCTAGCTGTACATGTTGATCTACTTGTTGCTTTCTTAAATAGTTAGAGAAAGGGCATAAGACGTACTCCTCCAGGAAACACTTTGACTAGTAAATCATCTTGCATCATCCATCGCTTGTTTGTTTTTATTCTTCACTTAAAATTTGTAGCTATCGTTTTTATCATTCTTGAACAAATAGCTTAATGGAGGAAAAAAATTCATGTAGCTGACCCCAAGTGATTGGGACATAAGGCTCGGTTTGGTTTGAAACATCGTCATCAGGACACTGAAAAGCTGGAGTTTTACCTTTGAAGCGTCAAAAAACAGTACCGTGATAGTGTGATGTTTACCATCTTCCTCTTCTTCTCTTCATCCTTCCCGCTACTTCTATGTCCTTGTGTGGCTCGTATGACATATGGCATCATCAGATTAAGGAGTTAACTAAATAAAACATATGCATCGATTGCCAACTCTGTTTTTTACTGTTCTCTGCCAGGTAGAGGTAATCACAGCCGTGGGCAAGCTGCACTCCCAACTGCTGTCAGAAATTTTCTCAATGAGAATGGGTGAGTTTTTCTTCTTTCTTCTTTGCACCCAGGCAACCCATAGTTTTCATGGAATGGTTTTTGTGCTTTGATAATTACTTTGCAGATACCGATATGATGAGGCCAGGCCTGGGCTAATCACAGTGAGGCCCAAGTTCCGTCGTCTGTGAGTGCATGGAATACTATTCTTGATGGGTTGGGATCCTTTTTCTTCTCCTATTTTGGTAAAGAGAGAATGTAAATGTCCTGGATAAAGTGATTGTGTTAATGGGACTTAATAACTGCGACTTGTGCAATACCTTCCATTTGAAAGAATCGCCTCTTGTAAGAAAGATAATTATCCTTATTTTTACATTAAGGACATGAGACATAAAATTTCCACATCGCCAGTGGCTTAATTTGATTAGCAGGACTTACTAATTGAAAACTGTGTTATTTTGGCATGTTACACGATGTGATATTGATTCTAGACACTTGGCCAGATTTGAATGCCCTTTTATTGTGTTCTATTTTTTGGGGTCTTGCAACACGTGATAATTTGGAATACACTAGAAATTTTACCTGTCAACAGGTTCTATCAAGGCTCAACAACTTCCGACATGCAAAATGCAGTCCTGGACTCGTGCAGATGCCCGATGCCATTGTTGCTTGCTTGTGGAAATATGGAATTCATAACTCTAGCAAACATCCAGAAGTAGGCAATCCAGAAAAATAAATAAATAAACAAGAACCCTTCCTCAAATTATTCTTATCCATACACAAGCTTTACGCATTTAGTCCTTCCTGAGTCATTTTATGGGTACACCATTTACACACAGCATTGTGTGAGACCCATCTTGGAGTTCCACACAAATGATTGGAGTCGCTCAATTGGTTTGAAAAATTATTTTTTTAGGATCCATGTATAGAATCAGTCCAGTTGAATATCGGTAAGGCTTTGATCATTTATTTGCTCAATTTTCTGACATAAAATTGAGTAAAGAACTCATCAAGCCTTGACTGATATTTGGTTGAGTTTTTTGAAAAGTAATAATTTGAGAGAAAATTTATTGAAGACCATTCATAGATTAGAGACCCAAAGTAGACACATACTTTTCGGATCTTTTCCCGTCCTTTTTTTTCCTTTTCCCATGTACCAAATAAATCATTAGGATTTGAAGTGAATAAGGGCTCATTCGACTAAATAAGCCATTTGGCTTCTTTTTTTTTTGTTCTTATTCAATTTTTTTCGTATTTATTAGTTTTTTGTTGATTTTTTGAGAAGTATTGCTTTGTCATGACGAAAGGAATCCAAAAAGTAAAAAATTACGATCGAAATCCAATTTCTTTTAATAAAGACAAAAAAATTGGTTTATTGGCTTATTTTTGTCTTTATTTAAAAAAATAGATTTTGATCGTAATTTTTTACTTTTTAGATTTCTCTCGTCATGACAAAACAATAATTATCAAAAAATCGATGAAAAACTAACAAATGCGATTTTTTTTTAAATAAAAAAAAAAAAAAAGCCGAACGACTTATTTAGCCAAATGAGCCCTAAGTACATGTAAGGGCCAGATCAGAAAAAAGAAGAAGAAGAAGTACATGTAAGGGGAGTAATTTGTGACAAGAAACAAGTTCTAGGATTTTCTATGTAATTGTGTATGCGATATAGGAATATGGGGTATCTATGCGATCAGAATCAGAACAGGTACCAACCGTTCAAAAAACAGGTACCCCTCTTGAGTTCAGGAAAACAGGTTCCTCTCTCTCTCTCTCTCTCTCTCTCTGCTGGATAAGTAGATGCTTAAACACCTCCAGGAGTAAGGGATGTCCAATTCACACACCAGGAGAATTATACATTTAGGTGCCCCTTCCTTTTATCATTTTTTTCGGGGGCCTGAAATAGTGGCTTTCTAGGCTTCAGTCCAGGGCCGGCCCTTGTAGCTTGCAATGTCCATGTACTCATTTTCTTAGAATGTTAGCAGTGAAATGAGCTTCCTCTCAACTATCGTCGAACTGTCATTGAATTTATAAGAAAGGTTCTTACTAACAGGTGGCAATGCACAAACTGATTCAGGCTGCAGCCAGAACCATAGGGCCCGTTTGTTTTATGAGATTAATAATGAAAGGATATATAATCGCAACAGTTATATAATTCTACGGGATTAATCGTGAGCTGATTAATATACCAATACCCCACTGTATTGTACTTCCACACTTTCTGAGACTATATTTCTGAAGAATGTATAGTCCATATCGTAAACAAAATTTAACCAACCAATGGATATTTGTTCGCCTTGGATATAAAATAAAATATGATGCTCATATCCGGTGAAACAAATGGACCCATAAAATTGAACATAGTTCAGAAGAAAGAAGAAGCCTAATGTGGAGATATTCATCACTCCTGAGTTGCAGATTATGCCAGCATGGATTCTTCTCAAAATAGTTGGAAAAACAATATGATGAGATCAAATTAGGATGATCTGTACGAGTAGTTCCTTCTTGTAGAGTTTTTTTGATGAACGTATTATTCACTATAGGAATCTAAAGCCAGTGGCAGAGCTAAGATTTTCTCTTGAGGGGGCCTATATGGGTATGCCTAGAAAACTCACCACACCCTGCCTATATGGGTATGCCTAGAAAACTCACCACACCCTATCCTACATTCCTAATTCCCTTCCAAAGCCTCACCCCATGTGGCAGACTAATTTCCTATGAGGACCATGCACCAAACCTTCTCCATGTGTAGCAGACACCACTTTCCTCCACCAACTATCTCTTTCGCAAGCAAATTGCCGTAACCATTTCCCCAATAACATCACGTAAACCCTCATAGTGCAACCTTGACAACATAAAAGGCAATTAGATTTGTAGTGGGAAGTAGGAACTTCCGTTAAACTGTTTCCTCCTAGTTCTATCCTTGGAAGACAATTCTATCATTCTACGAAATCGCACATTGAATAGTTGATTTTAGAAGTTGAGAAATCAATAGTCCATGAATACTTTAAGGTAATCCCCAAGGAAGCCAAGTACTGTGGTAATCAATAGTCCATGGATAGAGTTCACCGCTTCATATTGCATTGCGTGTTTTGTATTTTAATGTGATTGTAAAGCATTGTTTGAGATAAAACTAGCTGTCTAACATTGACATTCAGAATGCCAATTAAACAAAAAACAAAAAAACTTGACATTGAAATACTTCCAAATAAAGAACAATGAAGTTATATAGAGAACATAGCTGCATACATTAGCACCAAATGTTGTTGCATGGTCTAGTTTGAGGCAGTTCAAAATCTGAGGACTCATACATGTCGAACCTCTCTGTTGTTCAAGTTCTACATTGAATTCAAATTATGGGATTGTTGATTTTCAGAAATCCCTCTATTTCTTTTGTTGCTGATGAAGAATGGTGATTAGGAAATAATAAGGAAAAAAACAGAAGGATCTTGATTCTCGAGAGTAGAAACCCACTGATACTATTTAAATGTTTCTCAGGTTGCATTCAGGAAGTCAACACATTGACGTATGGCATTTCCAGCACATTTAATCTCTCTATCTAATGCTGAAAGCATGTGTCTGTGCTCCAAAGCAAAACTGACTTGTAATGAAAGGTTTCACAGGAGAGTGGCCAATCCTGAATGTGGCGTTCTTAATGTGAAAATGCACTTCAACAGCAGAGTTCCAAAATACTTTAGCCTGTTAAGATCTTTTAAGGTATCTTGTGGATTGGAGATAAGATACTCAAATCCTTTCTCATGTGGGCCGATGAAGATCTCTTCAGTTTGTGGCAATAGTAGTATACGTGAGGTAACTTCTCCACATTTGCCCTCTAATTTCTGGACCAAAACTTCCTCGTTTTTTGTTCTATTTTTTTTAACACTGTTCTTCCTCTCTATTATGTATCTAGGAAAAATGGAGATTTGAATCTCAAGTGGAAGATATAATGAGTGTTCTGAAGAGCCAATTTGTAAAAGTAGCTGTGGTGATGGCATGTATATTCTTAGTCATTCCAGCAGCTGATGCTGTAGATGCTCTTAAGACTTGTGCTTGCTTGCTAAAAGAGTGCAGGTACTGCATCCAAAATTGCTTAAAATGTCCCTGAAACTGGTGTCTGATTACTTGATCTATGATTAGTCAAAACACATTGACTAATGCTGCAGATCTAGTACAGTCCATTATAACTGTCAGAAGGGAACTTTGTTCTATGCTTCATCTTCAACTGGGTGATTTAACGTAAACAGTTGGTTTGACTCGCACTCTTAACTTCCACTTTTTGGTCTTCAAGAAATTCGGTAATCCTAGCATCATACATTGTTTTCATATTGGTCTTTTAATCCTGTTGCTCACAGCATGTGTTCTAGATTGAATACTTTTCCGAAGCAACAACTACATTCTCGGTTGGTGGATGAAGAAGTAACAAATGTAATTTGAGAAAGAAAATGTTGGGATTTTTGTCTGGAATTCGTAAGGATTATTTTACCATTTAATTTCCTGTGGTTTTCTTCTTTTTCCCCTTTATGTTTTAAGATCTTGTGTATTTTTCCATTTTATAATTCTTTCACAAAGTTGTTTTTGGTTTAGGACACCTATTAAGAGTGGGGTCTTAACACATTAACCTAACCAGGACTGGTCATAGAAGGAGCAAAATAAGGTGGAGTATTGCAATGATCTCTCTAATAGTTGTGCTTCTGCTCCTAGGCCATCTCCACCCCCCTTGATGAATAATGTTTGCAACTTTGGTGTTCAAAGACATGCCCAGATTATGCATCACCCTGTTCCCATGCCTGTTAAACTAAGGCCCTAAGGATGCCAATTATCAAGCATTAAGGAAGTATCTATCCCATTCCCAATCACATATCTAATGAAAGTCTGCCCAATGGTTCTTAGAAGACTTTCGGTTGTAGTCTGTGTTGCATCAGAGCAGAGAGGTGTTACCACCAAAGACATTGGTCCTTAATCACATAGGTATGAATCTCCTTTGCGTTAGGTGTCTGATTTTTTGCTGATGGCCCAGAGATGTCTGATTATAGATCCTCTATCCTGTCCTTAAGCAATCTATAACCCAATCCTCTTTCCAAATTGTGCAAATAAACAAACTGAATACCATGTGGTCTTGAGCTCAGAACCTTTCCAAAGAAAAGCCATTAGAATTTCTTCTACCACTTTTCAATATTCGCGAGGAAGAAGAAAAATGGAGCTCCAATTGACTTCAGTAGTTCAGTTCTCTAGGGCTGCATTGTTAAGCTGAGTCCTGCCTCCATACGGCAGCAACTTGGTTGTCCAAGACTGGATTCTAGGCAACATTTGTCCTTTAATACAACGCAGTCAGTATGTTTGAGAATTGAGCCTGGTAGTTATTGGAGCCACATGAAGGTTCTTGATCGGAAGATTGTCCTCAGGGATAGGGAGGATACGCATTTCCTCAGGGATAGGGAGGATACCCCTCATATCCTTCTGAATCTGAGCCACAGCAGCAAAAATGCTGCACTCTTCTGTAAATTTGGCTGAAGACCAGAGGAATAGTTGAAACTCAGTCAAAGCTTCTTCTGGAATGTGAAAAGAAGCTGAATCTGCATCCAAAATGTACGAACAAGTCATCTGCAAACACTAGGTAAGAGATCTTAACTTCAGCACACCAAGGATGACATGTAAATCTTCCATGCTCAATCTTACGATTAAAAGAAATGGAAGGTTTCATCCTATGAGCAATAGGCATTACTGTCACAATTAGTGAGCTTTGATTAGAAATCCCTGGAGGATAGTTGTTTCAACATCTGCAAACCCTTCTAACCAAGTAGCATTAACCAACAAGCTATCAATTTTGCTCTTCTTATCACCTGCCACTCCCCTTCTATTAGACCATGTAAACCGCAGACCCTAAGCAATCGTATCATCCATCTTTATTCTCTCCAGACAGTCATTAGACGCCCTTGAATCAAAACCATCAAGCCTCTCATTAAGTAACCAGAAACATGAGTTTTTGTTGTTTTTTATAAAATACTACTAATTGAGAATGGTGATCAAGGGAACATGATCAGGCATAGATTTCAGAACTAGATGTTTTAATATGAACCTTTCTCTTTCTCTTGGACCCTGTTTTCCAGTGTTTTGCATTCTGTCATCAATGCATTTCAGTTGCCGTTTTCCATTACGGGAGAGGAAAAGAGAGATGAAATCCTGGTCATGGAGAATGGTGATCGATGATTATAACCCTATATAACTGAATTCAACGGCCCAACTGTGTAGGAGTTGCTTATCTGAAGAACAGCGGAGGTTTTGCTCTCCAGAAACTCTGTTTTGTACAAAGGAGTAGCTAATCATGTCTTTCTTTGACATCTAGAGTTATTAATTTTTTCCTTTGTGTGTGGCTATCCTCTCTCAATTGGTGGAATCCAACTTAATCAGGCTACTAATTTTCTTAGGTTGGAACTCGCCAAGTGCATTGCAAACCCATCATGTGCAGCTAATGTTGCTTGTCTTCAGACCTGCAACAATAGACCTGATGAGACTGAATGCCAGGTTATATCCGGAGTTAGTTCTGGTCTTGAAGAGAGCACTTTGCTCTTGGGGGGAAACTCATTTGGTTCTGAACAATTTTGTTGCCCCTTTTTTTTTCTTCTTTTTTTTTTGCAGATTAGATGTGGGGACTTATTTGAAAATAGTGTTGTTGATGAGTTCAATGAGTGTGCAGTCTCACGGAAGAAATGTGTACCCCAGAAATCTGATGTTGGGGAATTTCCAGTCCCTGATCCTAATACTACAGTTGGAAACTTTAACATCAAAGATTTCAGCGGGACATGGTTCATAACTAGTGGTTTGAATCCTACCTTTGATGCTTTTGATTGCCAACGCCATGAGTTCCATGTAGAATCCGATAGACTCGTTGGAAACTTGTCATGGCGAATACCGACTCCTGATGGTGGCTTCATCAATCGATCAGCTATTCAGAGATTTGTGCAAGATCCTTCGCATCCTGGGATACTCTACAATCATGACAATGAATACCTTCACTATCAAGATGATTGGTATCTCTTCTACGTTGCTATTCTCATGTCATCTGAGTGTATGCATACATGCATGCTTCCACAAATGACAATATGAAATCTCACTACTGCTCTTCCTTCATTACCAACTCTTTCTTTTCCTCTGTACCATAGAATTATGATACATGTTTCTTGTCACTTTCTAATAGTTCTGAATATTCATATTCTAGCTTATGTTATAATAGATTATGAGCAAAGTCTATTTTGAACTTAGGTAAGTACACGAGTGGTTGAGGGCTCAAAAAAGGGTCCTTTAATGCATATTATGTGCTTCAACGGTCCTATGGTTTCTCATTACCAACAAAATAAGAAAAGCATTTAATGTATAAGTGCAAAGTTTTAAGGACTTACAAACTTGATAGGATTAGGGATATTTTGAGAGAGACTGTTAACACACACACAAAAGCTTAAAGAAAAAGAAGAAGAAAGGTATAAAAACTCCAAGTACAATAATGACATAAACATAAGAATTAAATAAGTAACACTTCACTAAACTCAACAGCAACTCATCTGAGAATTATTTTTAGCACTTCTTCTGTATGCTTTCAGGTTGGGGAAAATCATATATAAATTAATTGAGGCTGTTTTGGACTTTCTAAGTAAAGCAATAAAATATCCTTAACAGTATTGGCAGTGCATATAGGTGACCCTCATGAACAGGATAACACGACACACCCTGTTTTGAAACTACTATAAATTTAGCACCCAACTGCAATCAGTCGCAAACTCATTCGTCGTTCTCCAGTTTTGGTGGTAGACCTCCTCAGTCACTACAAAGGCCCCCAATTAGTGGGAAGAGCCATACCCTGACAACCAGAAATTTGGCTACTGAACACTTAATTTCTTTCTCAGTGCTTAGACCCCTGACTTCTCGTTGGTTGAACACAACCAACATAGTATGCTTGAGCATTCCAATAACAGGCAAGTGGAATTTTTGATAATTGAAGAAGTTTATAAGGTGAAGGGCAGCTAGTTTGGGTGGGGCCTGACACAGTAATCACTCCCGGGGTTTCTTATGCATTTTTTAAAATTTTCTCTTGGAAATTCGAAGCCTGACAGACATTACTAAAGCCAATTGGTCTTTAACCTTTAGAGGCATTTTCCACTCTGATAATTGATGAACCTGAAGGTGAAGCTCATTCAATTTGATTCACAACCAGCCAATTGGTCAACTTTAGAACGTTATTGCTTTGATTTTCCATACTTCCAACTTCACATTTTATGCATTTGGGGCTTATTTACTTATGCAACTTAAATGATCTTTGCCAGGTATATTTTGTCATCCAGAATAGAGAACAAGGAGGATGACTATGTATTCGTTTATTATCGAGGCAGGAATGACGCATGGGATGGATACGGAGGTGCTGTTGTGTACACAAGAAGTGCAGTTTTGCCTAAAAGCATTGTACCTGAATTGCAAAAAGCAGCTAAAAACGTAGGACGTGACTTCAACAAGTTCATAACAACTAACAATACTTGTGGACCCGAACCTCCCCTTGTGGAGAGACTAGAGAAGACAGTGGAGGAAGGAGAAAGAACCATCATTAGGGAGGTTGAAGAAATAGAAGGGGAGGTTGAGAAGGTAGGTAAGACTGAGCTGAACTTGCTTGGTAGGTTGGTGGACGGATTTAACGAGCTAAAGCGAGACGAAGAGTACTTGCTTAAGGAGCTGAGTAAGGAAGAGATGGATCTCTTGAACGAACTTAAGATGGAGACAAACGAGATCGAGAAACTCTTTGGAGGAGCACTGCCACTGCGGAAGATAAGATAGATCAACAAGGTTGCAATGGGCAATCAACTTGATCACTGTCTGATTTGTTGATTCATATTTCAGGTTTGAAACTGTAGAACTTTCTTATACCTAGATAAATATGTAAAACAGAGCTACTTTTAATTGTTCTTGGCTCATCTTCCTTTTCTGGAAGACAATGGTCAGAAAGAAGTACAGAAATTTCTTGTCAATCATTCTTTTTTGCTGGTGACCCATGATTGTTATTGTTATCATTTGTTACTAGTATTACCACTGAAACAGCTACTAGGAAGACCCATAAATACAGTTACTAGGTCTGGGGGTTGTAGTGCGCGCGCCCATGCACGGTATCATGTCAGTGCAGCGAAACTCGATTCCTCCGCTTTCTTTTTCCACCTTCCTTTTCTGAAAATTAATTCCTCTCTCGCTCTCTAATTATTTGTTGTTTTTTTCTCTCCTAATTTTGTTATTTTGTCCAGGAAAATGTTCCCTTCTCACTGACATCCGTTTCTTGTGTCATTTGGAGGCATGAAATCCTAGAGCGTTGAACTAAAGAGGGCGGTTAAAGCTACCAAAGATTTGCACAACCAATTCCAAAGCGACTGTAAAGAAGAACTTGAAGAGGGAACTCTGAGTGTGCGGTGGGATACTTGACTTATCTGCTAAGGTCATGATGAATGATCTGTTGTCCTTTTTTAATCCCAAGAACACTGTCATGAGAATGACGGCTTAGAGGCACTCTCTTGGAAAGATGGGAGGTCTCGGATGGATTATGCCGCATTTGGAGATGTGTTAAGTGTTCGACACGACCTATTGGACCAATGCTTAGAAGAAGCAATTTGTCATACTGGTGGGTGTGAGTAATCATTTTACGACAACCATATTTGGATGTGCCTTGTTGTCAAAAGAGATGGTGGAGACGTACAATTAGGTTCTTGTGACATTTATGGAGTCTATTGATGGTAAATGACCCACCTCAGTGGTCATTGATGGGGATTTGGCAATCTGCAACGACCATATTTCTAGACGTGAGGCAACTTCTATGTACGTGGCTTTTGGAGTGAAATGCCGGTAAGAAATATCATGCCCTCGATTTTAAATATAAATAAAATAATTTTCCTTAAATAAATCCTCACAACAATATACATAATATCCCAAAAGAGTTTACCAGCTCTACATCATCAAATTACTGTCCCAACTCCAAGAGTTTCATTATATTATATCAATGG
This sequence comes from Rhododendron mucronatum var. ripense, assembly GCA_019656295.1. Lineage (NCBI taxonomy): Eukaryota > Viridiplantae > Streptophyta > Magnoliopsida > Ericales > Ericaceae > Rhododendron > Rhododendron mucronatum. Next base: position 282,290 of record BPLT01000242.1, read on the forward strand.
CACACCGGCCCCAAAATAAGGTAAGTGCAAGGTAAAAGATGAGTTAAGAGTTTACAATTATCCAACGTGAAAAGAATATGATTACAATTACAATTTCAAAATGTGATTTACAAAAGATGCGAAGGTAATTCCTCTATGTCAACTTTCAAAATACTATTACTCCATGCACACAATGCTATTGTCCTGGGTTCATACCTGAAAATGATGAAGGGTTGAACTACACCAACTCAGTCGGAAATTCTACCCAACTGGAGGAACAAGCGCAGAGCTGACATTTTATGTAAGTCCATTGGGGCATGAATTTACAAGTTTTATGAGCACGGAGCTGTTAGAAGTACCTGTTTTGGAGAAAGGCAGACAAATGATATATTCGTAAATAAAAGCATAAGACTAATGAGATTATGAGCGCGTAGCTGTTTAATATATGAGTGTTGGGCTGCTAAACATTCAAGCGCTGAACTTTAAAATATGAGCGTTGGGCTGCTAATCGGTCAAATGCTGGACTTGAACATTCAAGCGTAGGGCTGCTAATCGGTCAAGTGCCACTCGACTGGAGGTAGCGGATGCCACTCAACGCAACCAAACTACTCGCTTGATTATAGGAGGAATTACTCACTCTAAGCAAAACACACGTGCACAATATTTAATGATCAACCAACTCCCTTCTCATTTCATTAGATCACCTATTTATAGGCATTACAAAGATTACACTTCCCAGACTCGATAAAGTCTAGACAATTTCCAACAAGACCTTTCAAATAGCTAGACGACTATAACAAAGACATGACTTACTAGATAGTTCAGACACATAATAAATACTTAGACCAGAAACTAAAAGTCATTGACTAAAAACTTGACAGACACGTTAACTAGAAACTAAATAGACACTTTAAACTTATTAAGATAACACTTTGTCATCCACACGGTTGCCAAGGCTAAGCTTCTGCATCATACACCATTTCTTCAAAAGAAAACGTCCTCGAGTTTAACTTTCCATGGTCAATAATCTTTTTCCATCCTTTGCTGTGTTGACTTAGATGTTGTTTGAATTTAGGTTTGCGACCAACCAGCAAATATAACAATCTCATGACTCCTGAAAATTGGTCATTAACAACCTGCATTGGAACTTCAAAGTCAGACCAAAAGTCAACTTGTCTTGAACTACTCCTTGCCATTTTACTTCCATAATTTTTGTATTTCTAGTCAAGAAAATCAGCTTGCTCAGGACTTCTTTTGAAAACGTTAACCAAAAGGACTTCTTGTAATGTAGGGATGGTTTTGCTACATGTTACTCTAAGTTATTGATCGTTTCATAATTAACAACTTCAACTATATACATCAACTTTTTCGCCTTTCAAGTCATAAAACATATCATCTCAAAAAAAATTAAAATCTTTAGAACTCACCACGCGATCAAAATCACATTCAGTAGTGATTAAGAAACCATCGTCTATATATTCATCGTACCTCAGAGGTAGAGTCCAATCAACTTCCTGCAGAGGGGACGAGTCTATCCATGAAATTATCTCCTCTAAGTTCATTCCAAGAAATATGATGTCATTGTTCGTCTTCCATGGAGTCAAAGCAGAATCAACTTCATTGTTTTTGTCACATGTCATCAGTTTTTCATTCATGTGCAACATTGTATCTCCATATGCCACGGGATGAAAACTCAGTGAGGTAGGATCACCACTCTGATACTAATTTGATGTAGGCCAAAACTTGCAAGGCTAGGATAGTCCTGGGATGCCATTCAACCAAGGGTAGCGAATGACACTCAACGCTACTAATTGCCGATGCCACTCGATGCAACTAAGCCACTCGCTTGATTATAGGAGGAATCACTCACTCCAAGCAAAACACACTTGCACAATATTTAATAATCAACTCAACTCCCTTCTCATTTCATTAGATCACATATTTATAGGCATTACAAATATTATGCTTCCAAGAGTTAATAAAGTCTAGACAATATCCAACAAGACCTTCCAAATACCTAGACCACTATTAAAATAAATACAATTTTTTTTTTAATAGGCAAAAAGTTTATTAGAAAATCTTGACAAGGGTACATCAAGATGGGGGAGGGGAACAAAGACACAACTTACTAGATAGTTAAGACACATAATAAATACTTAGACCATAAACTAAAAGTCATTGACTGGAAACTTGATAGACAGTTACAAGAAACTAAATAGACACTTTGAACTTATTAAGATAACCCTTCGTCATCCGCATGGCTGCCAAGGCTAAGTTTCTGATATGTATTTCGTCCAATGTGCAGAATTAAAAACATGCACAACCACCTGAGAACATTCAAAAAATAAGTGAATGAGTTAAAATCATTCCCTTATAAACAAAATAAGTGAGTAAAATTTATTACCTCATGATATCTCCATCTTAGAATCTCCAATCCTTCCCCTTTTTTGACTCAAATTGTACCCGCCTTTTTCTAAAGTAAACTCCGAAAATGCACTGTATTTTATACACTTTCAGACCCCATTCTCTCCACATACAAATTTATATCTCAAATAAAATAGAAGCCTCCGAAGTAGCAAACTTTCTACTTCAACTATTTTAAAATTGACATATTCAGGGATATCCCAAAATGAAATACAAGACCTATAATTTGGGATGGAAAGGGTATATTTAGTCTTCTTTTCGTGTCTTCCGTTGTTTCAAATTTGACAAAATCAGGGACATCTCAAAATGAGAGATGCGTATTTTGCTTTGGCTTACGATTCTTCTTCTTCTTCTTCTTCTTTTATTATACCTACCTTCTTGTTCTTCTAGGGATGGATGTGAGACTAGATGCATATTTCACAAATCTCTTACAGGATGGTGTGATCCTTGAAGATCATTCTGAGAGGGAGCCTCAAGATTAATTTGGATTACTTATGCAAATCCACATGCTCAAGTGTTTACCCAAGCATCTCAAACCCCAACTCAAAAGGGATCCACTCCTAAGAGAGCGCAACGTGGTGAAAGTTCACCATTGAAGAAGATAAATTGCTTGTATCGGCATATTTGAATGTTAGCTTGGATGTCGTGCAAAGGAATGACCAGAAACTTAAAACATACTGGAGAAGAGTGTGGGATTACTTCCACGAGCACATGCCATTGGCTCAGCTTAATGAGAACTCTCTGATGACTAGGTGGTCGACCATTCAACTTTCCGTTAACAAGTTCTGTGGATGCTTTGTTGGAATTGAAGCAAAGCATCGAAGTGGTATGAGTGAGGAAGACAAGGTATTGAGCTTCAATATAAATAATTGCATTGATTATTGCTTTCACACTTTTTACAGATGAGGTAATTGTTTACATGTTTGTAGGTCTCTGAAGCAAATAAATCGTACAAGGAACTCCATGTAGGCTCATTTCAATTTGTGCATTGTTGGAATATTTTGAACTTTTGAGGAACATCTAGATGTTTTGGAGGATTGAAGTAGTATTGGTAGTTGAACTTTTGTGGGACATCTAGACGTTTTAGAGAATTGAAGTAGTATTTTTAGTTGAACTTTTGAGGGACATCTAGACGTTTTGGAGCGTTGAAGTAGTTTGGACATCTAGACGTTTTGTTGAACTTTTTGGACATGTAGGTTTTTTGGACATCTATTGCAAAAAAAATTCACATGCTATTGTACCCAGAACCAAGGATTGGGTGTATTTCGGTAAATATTAGTTTGTGCTTGGTGTTCTTATAATATTTGGTTTATTATTGAAGTTGCTTCTTCTTTTGTCACATTTTCAAATGCATAAAATGTCACATATTTACCTTGTTGTGCCTGCTGGAAGGGGTTTGTCCTTGTTGGAAGTTGTAATGGTGAATGGTGTGTGTCTTTAAAAGGAGAGTATAAAGTCTCTACTGGTGTCGTTTGGTACAGGTGAATGGTGTGTGTCTTTGAGTAGTATGGAGTCTGCTCTACTGGGGTAATATGATTCAGGTGGGGTTTTTTTTTTCATTTGCAGCAGTAGCAGTTCCTTATCTGAGATTGATTTCTATGGTCCACAAATCTTTAACTCAGAGGAAGCTGTGGGATCAAGGAACTTCATAATTTTGACAGGGGATTCTGCTACTCTACTACTAAGGTGAATGGACAAAACAAAGGGGACATTGTACCACTCCTCAATTATTCCAACTACTTCACCTCGCTGTCCATTGCATAAATGAGATTACATGATTGCATAAATGGGATTAAATACTTGCACAAATGAGATTACATAATTGCATAAATGATATTAACTACTCCAAATTCCTATGATTGGCTATGTCGCTCTCATAAGTGCTCGACGAGGTTTGATTGAAGTTGGGAGTGAGTTTCTTTATTTCAAATAACATGTTGACGGCGAATGAACTCCATAAATTCTGTTGTATGCTCATGCGATACTAGTTCGGAGAGAGGTTCATCATCCCTTTCATATTCAAAGTCTTGTGCATCATTTTCTCACTCGTCCTCACTGATCATGTTATGCATTATTATGCATGCTTTCATAACAACTTTGAGCATGCTATGTCCCCAAAAATGTGTCGGTTGATGTATAACTGCAAAACGAGCTTGAAGCACTCCAAATGCACACTCTACATCCTTCCTTGCTGATTCTTGGGCCTCTGCAAAATATTTTTTCTTGTTTCCTTTCGGATGTGGAATTGTTTTCACGAATGTAGACCACCGAGGATATATACCATCTGCTAGATAATATCTCATCGTATAGTTATGACCATTGATCGAGTAGTTGGCTGGAGTAACACGTCCTTGGGCCAATTTAGTAAAGACCAATGATCTTTCTACCACGTTGATGTCATTATTACCTCCCGGTAATCCAAAATATGAATGTCATCCATCGGTCATACGAGGCTACCTCTTCTAGAATAACTGTTGGTTTGCGAATATGACCACTATATGTAGAGACCCGTAAATTTATTAAAATGTTTATACATGGAAAAAAGGATGAAATTGGTTGAGAATACTAATTTGGGGTCGATAAGTTAGAGCATTGTACCGGGGGGGGGCGGGGGGGGGGGGGGGGGGGGGGGGGTGGGGGGGATGATATATGCTATATATGTATGTGTGTGTCATTTGAGGGAGGGGAAAATCATTTTCTCAAATCTCACTCCCTCTCTCCCGACCTCTCACCCCTCTCTTGGCTCTCTCTTTATACCTCTATCTCTCATTCAAATTCCACCAAACCAACACAAAACCCATACAATACACCTTCCAATCTTCCATCCTTGCACGTATTGGAGCTCAAATTGCGTCGGTAGGAGCTCGGTGACTCGTATTTGACTCAGTTCGGAGTTTGAAGTTTTAGGGCTTGGGTGATCTTTTGATTTCGGCTTTAGCCCTCGAGGTAGGGATTTCTCTCATTATAGTGAGTTGGGTTTTGATTTGAGAAAAATTTGCAAAAAATCTATTGTTCGTATTGCCTTGGTTTCGATACCTCCTCTCTTGAAGTTGAAGTCGTTTAGGACCCTCTGGTATCGATACCATCATTGGGAGGTATCGATACCTCCCTATTTGGACAGTTTTCTTTTTCTTTTCCTCGTTCGGCTGCGGTGACATCCACTCATTTCTAACACACTTCTAGCTACTCTAAACCGTTTCCAAACATAGTTATTCACACTCTAATGACTTCTTGATCATCCTCATTCGTTGGCTCTCGTTGTGTCAAATACAAATGTCGTATGGAATGAATTATCGTCTTAAGGTTTAATTGGTGTGTTTGTTTAACTACTAATGATATTGTGAGATGTTATGATAGGCGGGGTGAATTTGTTAAAACTAAATGTGTGTGTTGATAAGGTTGATTGTTAGATAGGAGGATGGAATAAATCATAAGCGAACGTGAGAACTTGACACTTGATGCCATGGAGTACGAGGAGTGAATTGAGATAACGAGTTTGGAAACAAAATGGGAATATGAGTTGGAATGTGGGCTGTTTACTTATCATCCATGTCTCTCATTAACTACATTCTTGCAAACTGGAGTCCTAAAAACACTTATGGCGGAATGTAATATAAATGAATCGAAATTGGATGTACGGGGTCACGAGTACCCGGAACTTGAATCGAATGTACAAAGTCATGAGCACCCGGAATGTAGAATGGATGTACAGGGTCATGAGCACCCGAAAATGTATTGTGGGTATATGGGCCCCTAAGACCCGAAAAATTTCTTAAGCTCATTATTTGGTATATTAATGGAGGAAGAGCTACTTGAGCTCATACTGGAGATCAACGAAAGATGTACGGGGTCCTTAGGGCCCAGAATATAAGTCATTTAATGTAGAAGTGTGCGGGATGGAGCTGGTCAATAAGGACAGATAAAAGATGGCTAATAGACTGATTAACGACAAGTGGAGTACCCCTTGAGTCTTGAGTTCCCTTCATGAAGCTGCGTTAGTTGTATTCTCTTTCGTTGTCTCAGACTTCAGTCTTTTATGTTCAAATCTTTTCATTTGCATATAGAGTTTGTTGAGATTTTCCTACTAGGCGCATGTTTGCTTAACCCTTTGTTTTCAGGTATAAATTTGGAACAGTAGCATGGAGTGATGTGCATGCATATATTGGAAATCTTTCGAAAGCTGACATGGGGAAGTTGCATTTGGTCTTTTTACAAAACTCTTTAGAATATGCAATTGTAACTCTATTTTAGTTGTTATGTCAAATGGATAATTGTCAACTATTTAACTCCAATGCATACAATCAATACTTCCCAACATCCCAAGAAAATCCACGTCATTCACCAACTACTAGCAGTCTAGCAATGTCATCTCTAGTGGGTGACCTTAAGTATTCATTGGAAAAAATCTCAATCACCGCTATGACAGATCTCTTGAGACTCTCTAATGCGGTGCTTTCCCCTATCCTCACAATCTCATCTAAAAAATCAGCCAATACCCCATAAGCAAGGATTCGAATTGTTGCTGTCATCTTTTGAAGTGAAGACAAGCCGAGCTTTCCGACAACATTTCTTGTTTGGACAAAGTATGGATCATGTGCTTTTACTACAGCTTGAATACGAAGAAAAAAGAGAACGGCTCATACGAACTCCTTCGAAAGTACTTGGGAGGATAAAAGGGTTGTTCCGCAAAATAGTCACGAAAAATCCTTTCATGGCTAAGGATAGTACCACGATCAATATATCTACGACCTTGAATAGAACCACGATGTCGCACTACTTCTCTCTCACTTTGTAGTCATTCTTCTTCCATAGCAATTACGGTAAGTATCTCCAAATCATCATCGTCTGAGTAAAGAAGGAGAAAATTTAGTAGAGCATTGCGAGGCATAATTTAGTGACGTATCGAAAAAATTAAAATATGGTAAAGAGCAAATATGGGAAAGGGTGAAGGTTAATAAGATAAAAAAATTAAATTGAGATGGTTGTAGATATGGGAAGAAAGTTGGTGGAGAATATAGATGAAAGGAAAAAGTAGTTATGATCTATGTATATAGTTGTTGGAAGTGGAAGAAAGAGTGAAGGTTAAAATATGGTTGTGAAAATGAGAGCAAATATGGGAAAGAGTGAAGGTTAATAAGATAAAAAAAATTAAATTGAGATGGTCGTAGAAATGGGAAGAAAATTGGTGGAGAATATAGATGAAAGGAAAATTAAAATATGGTTGTGAAAATGAGAGCAAATATGGGAAAGAGTGAAGGTTAATAAGATAAAAAAAAATTAAATTGAGATGGTCGTAGAAATGGGAAGAAAGTTGGTGGAAAATATAGATGAAAGGAAAAAGTAGTTCTGATCTATGTATATAGTTGTTGGAAGTGGAAGAAAGTTGGTGGAGATAGAGCTGTTGGTTGGGAAAGTAGATTACCATTTTTTTTTTTTTGCAGGTTACCGTTTTTGTTTTTCCTTTGCATAGCCTAAAGGCTAGTCTACTCGGGCATTGTAAAAATTGGTGGCTAGCTAATCTAATTTTTGGCATATTTCCTAGCCCAAATGGCTAGGAATTGCTGGAGATGCTCTAACTATAGGTATATATAGGAGTGTGAGAAATCCCACTAAATCTATCAGCTCTCTCCCTCTCTCCCCTCTTGTCTTGTCAATGCAAGCTATACATTTATTGTTTTGGTCTAAATGGCTATGTGTTGTAGAAAGGAATAGGTGTAAGAACTTGTCTCCCCTCCCTCTCCTTCTCTCTCGTAATCTTTCTTACATATATATAAATAAATAACTCAAACCCACTTTCAATCTCTTGTCAAATCAAGAGTAGAATGATGGTTTGTGTAAGTAAATCCCACACAATCCCACTCCCTCTCTCCCTCGGCCAACTCATTCTCTCCTTTTCCCAGGCACATCATTACTTTTTATTTAGGGTAATGCGTGGTGTATAAGAGGGTATAATGTACAAGCAATCCAATCTCTCCTTCTCCCTCTTCTACCGATCTCTCTCCCTATCTTTATGACTTGTCACATCAAAAAGGGTTTAAAGAGATACATTCATGCATGGGTAGAGAATACAATCATTTTTACTCCTCCCCCTCTTCTCTCTCTCTCTCTCGGGTTTCCCCCTCTCTTTGCCAAAATATCTATTTCTCTCTCCTGCTACAATTTACTAGGGCATGGTGTTGGTGATGATGGTGTTGGAGGAGATAAAGTGATTTGGTTGATTTTTTTTTGGAAGAGTATAAGGTGGCATAATATTAGGGTTTGTGTGCATGTATACAACTTCGTTATATATATATATATATTTGTATGTGTATACATTAACGTATAAAATAATATTAGAGTTAAATTATGTATGTATATGTTAGTATATATTCATAGGTAGATTAGGTTATAATTAGTGTTTAGGTTAGGTTTACTAGGGTTTTAAGTTAGGTTAATTAGGTTTAGAGTTTAAGTAAATAAAATCATTAAACACAATATCAAAATGATCAAAACATTAAGTAGAAGAAACAAAATAAATTGTTTAATTTTATTGACGAAAATTAGGATCGCTACGGGGTTGTAGTTTATATATTAAAAAATATGGTTAAAAAATTAAGTGTTCCAAATTTCAATCCGTTTGAACCGATAGAAAGATTTTAGTTTTCTGATAATTTTATCCTAAATGGTCATAATTAAATTTTGACTATAGGGCTCTCGTTGATTAATCCTAAGAAAATCGTAGAATCAAATATCTCTTAGGACTAACCAATGAGAGTCCTAGAGTCAAAATTTAATTATGACCCTTTAGAATTAAATGATAAAAAAAATAAAATCTTCTCACCCATTCAAACGGATTGAAATTTGGAACACTTAACCAAATTTATCGAAAATAAATTAAGCTTAGAGTACACGTGTTGCACACGAATAATTTCTCCCCCCCCCCCCCCCCCCCCCCCCCTCTTTTTTATTTAATTACTTTTATTTTATTTATTTTATTTCTATAAATACATCCTATTTATTTTAAAAAATATAATTCAAGAATTAAGTGCTTCAATTTTAAATTCAGTTGAACCGGGGTGAAAATCGTATTCTTTTGATCATTTTATTATAAATAGTCATAATGAATTTTTTGGTATAAGGCCTTTTAACAAACACCCTAAAAATCATTATTTAGTTTCTACGTACATATGCATACTAGTCTATTCCTTTCACATAGTCTATAGAATGACAAGAGAGGGGAAGGCTTTAAAATTGGATTGGACATGACCATGGAGCAAGATGGGGGTGGGGGGTGGGGTTTGGGGGGCGGCGGAGAGATCCTCATTTTCCTATAAATAGGACCATTTGTTAAGCCATTTAACTCACGCCTTCAATCTCTCCAACTTTTCTCTTTAGAAACCTTATGTTTGTTCTTTGTTCTTGGTATTCTTGAGTTTTTTCTTGAGTTCGTCAAGAAACTCAACCCGAGGCTGCCACCAAACCACCACCCGACCAGCCTCTCGATTCAAAAAGTTTAGTAGTTTAGTTAAGATTTAGTTTCGAGAGAAAAAGAAAGTCTTTTATTTTCTCTTTTGAAGCTACCGTGGACGGGACAGTGGATGACTACAACTTTTCAATTTCAGATAGTTGGTCAGTCGAGAATGATATTCGTAGTGAGGAGAGTATCTCCCACAATAGTCGCGATTATACACCCGAATTTACCACCGACCAGGTTAGTTTTTACTGTTATTATTTTGCATATTCGTTATTTATGTTAAGACTGGTTAATGTTGTACTTATACAAATTCATTTTTTATTTATATAGATTTTTGAAAGTAGAGAAGACATGTTAGGTTGGGTGCGGAACGTTGGTCTAAAACATGGTATTGTGGTGGTTATTTTAAATTCTGCTAAGTTAAAAGGCGGCAAGCTGCCGAAATGCATTCTTGGTTGTGAAAGAGGAGGAAAGTATGAACCGCCAAGGTATATGGTTGAAGGGCAATCCTTGCAAAGAAAGACTGGGACTAAAACATGCGATTGTCCATTTCAACTGCGAGGTATACCACAACATCCAAACGGTATCAGGTGGGGTTTAAAGTTTATTTGTGGTGTCCATAACCATGCATTAGCAAAACATATTGAGGGCCACGAGTACCCGTCAAGGCTAAAACCAATAGAGAAACAATTTGTGGCCGACATGGCTAATAGCACCGCGCCTCGTGAGATTCTTAATATTTTGAAGCAAAAAGACCCGTTAAACACTACCGGAATCAAGAGCGTTTACAATGTCATTTTTTCAAACAAAGCAGCCAAACTGGATGGTTTAACTCCAATTCAGTATGTCATACATCAATTACTTCAGAACAAATACCTCCATCAATTTCTTACAAATCCAGATACCAACGAAATCACAGATATTATTTGGGTTCATCCTATGAGCCTAGAGCTATCTGTCAACTTTTCGTCCGTATTGATCATTGATGCCACGTACAAGACCAATGAATATTGAAAACCACTATTGGAGGTTGTGGGTATCACATCCACATGGCAAACTTACTCGCTTATGTTCGCATATCTTAGTAATGAGAGAGAAGAGACATTGACATGGGCATTGGATACTTTAAAAAACTAGATGCTTTAATGAGGAGGGAACACCACTTGACAGACGTCTCAGGTAGTTGAGATATTAGATGGGATGGATCCACGTATGCGAGAGCATATCATAGATAGGTTTATCGATATGGCAGATCCATCTCGTAGCACAGTTCGACCTCCATCGTACAACATAGAACATAGAGGTCGACCTGCAGGTAGAGATGAGCAAAATACACATCGCATACCTTCTTTCTTAGAAGCATCAACTTCAGGATCACGGACTGCAGCATCACGAGGGAGAGGGAGACGTGGGAGGGGTTCAGGGGTTCACAACACTCAATTTACAGTTCGACCTATCCCTGATCACTACATTCAGCGACTACCTCAGGCTTATCAGCATTATATTTCCCACACTGTTGACGTGCTTAGTGATGGTCATTGTGGATTCAGGGCGATAGCTGCACTAATCGGGTATGGTGAAAATAATTGGAGTCGAGTACGAGAGGAGCTTATTGAAGAGATTCGACAAAATTATGATCGATACAGTGTGGTTTATCCAGTAAATGATTGGGCAAATCGTCTACTAATCTTACTGAATTGGTTCCACCCTACGGCACCAAAGGACCATTGGATGGAGTCTATGATTTTGGGAGTTGTCATCGCAACAACGTACAACCTTGTACTGCATACATTTGATGAGGATGTTTACGGTTGTTTTACTCATTTGCCATTGAGGTCCCCTCCAGTTCCAGTCGAATACCGCCGGGAAATTGCTATTGCCTGTGTTAACAACAATCACTTCGTGCAAGTTTTCTTAGAACCTTTTTACCCTGTACCACCCATCCCAACATGGTGGGAGGAGCATTCATCGGACGAAGCTAAAGGATGGGTTGCCAGTTATGGAACACGTTTGCTATTGTGGTACGAAGTAATGGGTATAGACATGCCGGGACCAACATTTGGAGGAGATATTGGTTAGAATTTGTGTTTTTATGTATTTTCATATTTTGACAATATGTACTCAATTATAATAAAATGAAATTTTTTTAAATTCATTATTGTTGATAAGAAGTTATTTTTATTAGAGATCTACTTCCCCCCTCCCCCAATGATTAGAAGTAATTTTTATTATTCATTGTCAAGACTAATTAAGTAATTAATTAAAATAATATAAATTTATTAAGTATGAAGACATATTTAATTGAAAATAGAATTTGAGTTAACCAAAAATAGAAGAAGGGAGGTAAATGGGAAAAGAAAATGAAAATTAAAAAAAATTCAAATGAAAAGAAATAAAAGGAAATAAATAAAGAGGAAAAAAAAGAAAAAAAAAAGAAGCAAACTGGAAAACTGGGAGGAAAAAAAACGAAAAGAAAAAGAAAAAGAAGCAAATTGGAAAACCAGAAAACCGGGAGGAAAAAAAAGAAAAAAAAAGAAAAAGAAGCACTGGAAAACCGGGAGGAAAAAAAAAGGAAAAAAAAAAAAGAAGAGGCAAAAACCGGGGGGGGGGGGGGGGGGGTGTGAAGCAGGCCTCTTTTTCTAAGGTCTTTATAAAATTCTGCTATATAATTTAAGGATCCTAAAAATCTTTGTAATTGATTTTTATCAGTAATTTCATTAGCAAATTGAATTGCTCTACTGATTGGTATTATGGTAGATTGGTGAATATCATATCCTAAAAATTTTATTTTTGTCTGAAATAATTTAATCTTGGGAGCAGAGATGACTAATCCATTATGCTTAATAATATCAAGGAATGAATTTAAATGTTTCCAATGTTCATCAATTGAGTTTGAAAAGATGAGAACATCATCTATGTAGACTATAATGAAATGACTAAATGGGTTAAATATCTCATTTATTATATTTTGGAATTCACTTGGAGCATTTTTTAATCCAAAAGGCATTACATTCCATTCGTAATGTCCGAAGGGTGTAGTGAAAGTTGTTTTATACCTATCATTGGGGTGTAGTTAGATTTGCCAGAATCCACTTTTTAAGTCAAATTTTGAAAAAATTACTGCTTTACTTAATCTATTGATTAGATCTTTTTTATTAGGAATTGGATATTTGATCCATTCTAATACTATGTTTAATGGTTTGTAATTTATGGCTAATCGAGGTACACCTCTTTCTTTTTCTGCATTTTTGTTGACATAAAAAGCTGGACATGACCATGGTGATTTAGTTTTTTGAATAATGTTATTATTAAGCAAATTATTAATTTCGTTTTTGCAAGTTTCCATTACTTCAGGGTTCATGTGAATAGGTCTAGATTTTGTAGGAATCTGTTGTTCATTAAATTCTTTTATATATGGTAAAGTCACTATATGTTTTTTCCGGTGCCAAAAGGCATTGGGAAGGTTAGAACAAACTCTTTTTCTAGTTTATTTTTAAAATTTTCAATTTGTTGACTAAGAAATTTATTAGTAAGTTGCTCTTCAATTCTTTTATTCTTTTATATCTAATTTCTTCTTGTAGGAATTTTAAATTCTTTTATACTTTCGAATACTTAAAGGATACATGATCAAGCGTGACGTCACGCTGATATTTATTTAGGGTCGCTCCCTAACTACTGGTGGCCGTTGAACATCGTCATTGACGGACTTAAATGGAATTGAAAATGGGCCTATAAGAGCCAATAGCTTGACAATTGAAATGGTTGCAACATAAGCCTAAAATGTTAGATAGCATTGCTATGATATGAATGGTATGTTATGAAAATGGAATTGGTAACCTGTTAATTCATGGAAACTAGTAAATTTGGCATACCTTGACTCACGCTAGCGTAGTGCTTAAGACGTTTGTGTAAATGTAACATTTCAGGTGAATAAGGATACAATGATTTTGCATGATGGTCCGATGCGAGTTGACGATGTATATTTCTGCAGTATTGTTATTTTACATGTAATAGGATCATGCTAGGTTTCTATCTTGAGTATGTAAGTTAAGTTACTCTGGATAAATGTAATATTATTTGATTCTTACACTCAACTCTAGGACACTTTATCTACGCTTCCGCTATTTAAATGAATCTATGTTTTTATCGATGAGATAATTGAACAGGAAAATCCCTAAACTAGATTATAATAGCAGGCCTTAGTGGGTTAGACTCTCTGTTCTAAATGGCGGCAGCCTAGGCACCTGGAGGTGCCCTGCCGCCACGCCAATAGCCCTTTGCGTTTGATTTGGTGCCCAGGGAGGTTTTGTGGTGTTTGGCGGCTGCCTAGGCGGTCTTGGCGGGCTTGGCGGGCCTTGGCGGTGTCTTTGGAGGCCTTTAGCGGCCTAAAAAGATATATATAAAAATAATACAAGGGAGGTGAGTGAAGCTCTACTACTTATTGTTTTATTCAACTTATTTGCTAGTTGCAACTATTTAATTTCATTTGGATTTGTACTTGCATTTTGGATACATGGAATATAGTTTGATTGGATAATGGTTTGTTAAAAAAAAAAATTTTCCGCCAAATTGCTTGGCGCCGCCTAGGCAGCTTGGCGCTTGGAGGTGGGTTTCTACCCTACTAGCGCCAATCGCCATTTAGAACATTGGTTAGACTCACTGGCCAGTCATGGACCCATGAATTTTGGGATGGGTGGTGACACATGGTAAGCAGTTGGACATTTGTCTCACTGCCAGTGTGTATAGTCCAAGCTGTCTAGCATTCTAGGAAATCCACGTTGGTTGGCCACATATAGGAGCCTTGTTGTATTTGCTTCATTTGGGGATCCTCAGGTACTCTAGTACAAACGGCGACAACTCCTCTACAGAACAATTTAATAGAGTCAACTGTAGTACTTTTTCCAATCTGGACATACTCATCAAGGCTATCAGCAAGATCCTGTGTGCAAGCATTCTCAAGTCTGCTGTTATCTTTTGGATACTAGAAAGACCTGCATCTCCTATTGCATCTATCCTTTGGACGAAAAATCGTAATGTTGTTAAACTTGAGCCTTATTATTGACCTATAAGTAGCCTTTGCCAGATTTTTCTTGGCATATATATATATATATATATATATATATATATATATATATATATATATATATGATAGCCTACCCTAATCATGACTATGTACATGTATACACTTTCTAGGAAAATATTACCCAATGGACAATGTTATGTCATTGGAAGCCACCTTTAATCGTTATCCTTTCCTCCTAGGCCTAATAGGACTAATTAGTACCTAAGTACTCTTAGCTATGTATATGTATATATATATATATATATATATAGTTGTATATATACTTTCTAGGGGAAATATTGACCATTGGGTATTGTCTAGCACTTGAAAGCTTTGACTATCATCATTACTCTCGCTTAGACTCATAAAGCTACTTGGACCTAAACATGATTAGTCTTACACACACACACACACACACACACACACATATATATATATATATATATACTAATATACATACATAGTACAAGAGAGAGATAGAGAGGAGCCAAGAGGAGAGAAGAGAGAGAGAGAGAGAGAGAGAGAGAGAGAGAGAGAGAGAGAGAGGCCGAGAGAGAGAAGGAGGAGGAGAGAGAGAAGTGTATGTGTGCATGTGCCTATTTTCTCCTAGAAAGCTATGCTTTCTTATACCATCTTTAGCCCTTAAGCCTAATGACCATTAACAACTCATTCCTAGACTACTTCAAGCATCAAATCTAGCCTTTAATCATCCTAGAACCTAGCCCTTAATTACCCTAGATTTTGACTACAACCTAGACCTAGGATTGACTAAACATGGAAGGCTAATCCTTAGACTTGTAAGTCTTGCATCCTAGACAATAATCATCTAGGATTTGCCTAAAAAGCCTTAAGATCCTACTTGATTATATAACCTTATGCCTAAAGATAGAAATGACAAGTGAGGGAAGGCTATGCCTTGATAAAAGTTAAGATTAGACAACTCATGAAGGAAACAAATCAAGAGAGAGAGAGAGAGAGAGAGAGAGAGATTCGGCCAAGGAGGGGAGAGAGGGAGCCAAGTTTTTGCTATAAATAGGACCCCCCTTATGCCATTCAACTCACACCTTCAAACATTCCAACTTCTCTCTCTAGAATTCTTGTATTGTTCTTTGTTCTTGGTGTTCTTCCTTTATTCTTGAGTTCTTCAAGAAACTCATTTAAGACCGCCACTAAACCACCACTCGACCATTCTTTTGATCCAAAAAGTTTAGTAGTTTAGCCAAGAACTAGTTTCGAGAGAAAACTCTCTTTTGAAACTACTGAAAGCTTACCGTAGGAAGTCACTCCATCCGATAGTTAACTTACTTTTCCGTAGCCGCCCTACCGCCAAGAAGAACGGTAGATTTTCGCTTACTCATTAATCATAAATATAGAAAATTTGTATGATCATGTAGAATGTCCTTACTCTCTAATTCTAAGTATAATGTAGATTATCCTTACTCACTATCTCTAAGTATAAGTAGAATATCTCTACTCACTTTTTCTAGTAAAAAGAAAATCTTAGTTATTTTTAAATTTGAAAATGCATGTTAAGGTAAAGTACTAAAAATAGCTAGCAAACTTGTTTTACTAAAATTTTGAAAATGAAATATGATCACGTTGAATAACTCGACTTTATTTTCCGAAAAAACATATGTTGTTTTGAACTTCTCAAAAAGGAAGAGAGAACGGATTTTGGAAATGTAAACTTGAATGAAAATATTCGTATTTTAATCTTAAGGATAGTTATGAGAATGTATATGTGATACTAGGATTACTTGTTTGATGTGTAATAAAGCATAAGTATCTACTCCAAATGTGTCTATCCATGTGACACTATACTTTATATTGTGTGCCAAATGTTTGAGCATGACTACGTGATAATATGAACATGATAAGCAATATAGAGTTGGACGATCTTGCTATTTTAATTTCAAGATTACAATGAATGATTTATGAATTACTTACATGAAAAGTTCTGTTGCAGAGTCTTTGCATGAAAACGAGACACAGGAATCGAGAAAGTAGAAACATGATACTTAGGGTGTTGTTAATGAAAGATGTGTTTGAAAAAGAAAATATTTTGAAAACCGCAATGTGGTCGGACTTAGTAGCCCTAGGGATGGCATTCGGGGTATTCGGGGCGGATATGGGGATTTCCATCCCCGATCTCCGAAATCGATATACGACCCATATCCGCCCCGATAACCGAACGGGGAGGGGGAAAATGAACCATAACCGAACCATTCGGTTTTCGGGTAATCCCCGAACCGAATGGGTAACCGAACCAGATCAAAAAAAGAGGGGGGGAAAACCAATATTCAGCCATTTTTTCTGGATAATTCGGAAATTCTTCAAAAAAAAAAAAATTTCACAGCAATACAAGCAAAAACAAACCAAGAATCAGTGGGTTGAAGGAGAAGGAGGGGAAAAAATGATGCCAAAACGAGTGAGCGTGGGCCGGAATCGGAACGAGTCGCTATTGACTCGGTCCATCACGGCATCACCATAGTTTTCAACTTCGTTCAGTTCGCCGAGTTCGAGATCCTTTTCGTTCGATCTGTTCTTCGTCGTTGCTTTTGTCATCTTCAAAGATCTCACAGCCAGGCCCGAGTACAATCAAATCCTTGTGAAGATTGGTGGCGTTACCAGACAAGTTTATGAAAAAACATGAAGGATTTGTTGGATCAAAAAGTATATCTGAAGAACAAAAATCCATGTGAGATTTGGGGAAAGTTTTGGGTTCTGTAAAATGAGGAGAGAGAGAGAGAGAGAGAGAGAGAGAGAGAGAGAGATCACAGTCACTCACACAATCGCCGCTCTCGGCAGCTGGTCTAATAGAGGAGTGGGGAAATGAGGACAAAACCTAACTGGTAGTGGTATAAGTGCATATATATATATGTAGGGGTATTTTTGTAAATAAATCGTTTCGGGTAATGGTTCGGGTATCAGCTTAACCAAAACCGAACCGAATCCATTCGGTTATCTCCCACCCCCCACCATTTCTGCACCAACGGGGAATATTTCGGGTATGATTCGAAAAAAAACGGTTAAGGTTCGGGTACCCATCGGTTTAGTCGAGATTGCCATCCCTAAGTAGCCCATTGTGTGGTGTGTGTTTGTGTATGTGCCAATGGAAACCCGGAGCAGCAGAACCATTGTGAGGATACTCGGGAACCCGAAGCACCGGAATCGATGTTGGGTGGTAGCTTGGTCATCCACGGAGAGGAGCCAATGCAGATTGTATGCCAATGGGAACCCGGAGCGGCGGAACCATTGATAGGATACTCAAGAACCCGGAGCGGCAGAACCGAGGTTGAGTGTGTAAAAAAATGAATTTTGAAAATGTTGATTTGGTATATGAAAAATGGACACGGTCCCGACAAGTCATGTAGGAGAAACTCAAAAAATCATGGACACCAACGCTAGTTTGAATAGTGAATGTGGATGTGTCATTGTTAACTTTTTTGTTAAATATGCATGTACTATGTGGAAATCGTTAATGTTGTGATCTATTGTTTGTAAGTTAAGGGTTAGTGGGTATGGATTATTCTATTGAGCTCCTGTACCTCATGGTGTTACCTTTGATGACCTTGACATATTGTACTGGGGACGACGCCGGTATAATGTGTCAGACTTTGTAGATGATTAGGGTGAGCTGTACACCTTGGAGGCTTTCGGAGCCGAACAGCTAGCAAGAATGGAGGAGCAAACGAAGCTGTAATTAGGAACCTTAGTTTTCCTTCCCTTGTGTAATAAAAGTACTCTCATGAGAGTTATGATGTAATAATCAGCTAGACTCTATTTAAGTTTTCAATAAAAAGGTTTATTTAACGTTCCCAAAATTAGGGGCGTTACAGAGGAAGATTAGGTGGTCGAAAAATTAGGTGGACGAAAAAATAAGTTGAAAAAATATTAGGACGGAAGTTAAGAATAAAAAATTATTTATTTAATTTTTTTAAATTTCTCATTTGGCGGTCATTTAATTAATATTAGTTTTTAACAAAAATAGTAATTGCATTAATTTGGGGAAAGATAAGTGGAGGAAAAGTTAATTAACTAAAGGACTCTTTGGTTCTATTATAGAATTCACCATTAGAGAGTGGTGAGTACCATTATCCATCTTTTAATTTTTAACCACTTTTTCATACAAAAAAAACTATTTATCCTCTCATTTTCCATCTCACCAATAGAGTTGCTTTTAATAACAATACTAAATAAAATAAATTAAAACTAAGCACAGGTCCCTACTCACTCTTGAAAAAGATAAGAGCGTGGGATGCTATCAAATATATTTAAAGGTGAAATAACGCTTAATACATTTTGACTTATTCATGAGTTAAATTATTCATCTCTAGTCTTATTTTCTTCTTAAATACTTTTAGAAGTGAAATAATATTTTTTAGGTCTCATGGTAAATTTTATTAATGACTTTATCATTACTGTCTTACAATCCTTTTTCATAAATATGTTAAATATAATTCGAACGTAGTGGGAGTAATTAATTATACACATAATCTAAACCTTTACAAAACAAATCTTAATTTCTCTATTCTACTGTATTTAACAAAAAATTATTGACTTAATTGCATTAAAGCCAGAAATGGCCGTTGGTGGACACCCATAAATTGATAAAATTGGTGTATTACATACTAAAATGATATTATATAGTTATTAAAATAATATCAAGTCAATAGCTTTTCAAAAAAATATCAAATCGATTGCACAAATAATACCATAAGGGCCATTATCTACCTAAATAATATCAAATAGAACATCAGATCCGTAAATAATATCATATTAACTCATATAAATATGTTCAACCTTCGGTAATTGTATGTTGAAAATGTATTTCAATTTCAGTAACTAACTGTTGAGTATAATTGAAAATTTTTAACGACTGCGAATAATCGCCCCCTTTCTATATGGGCTCATTTCAAACTCTAATAACAAATAAAAACCACTTTATTAGACTTATGGTGGGTTTGGCTTCTCTAGATAAGTTGGTTTATTGACTTATTAAGGTCCAACAAGTTGTAGGTTTGGTAAAAAAGTTGAGCTTTTTTACTTAATGACTTTTAAGCCAATAAGTACACTAGTTTAGTCAAATCCGGACACTTTATTTCTTATGACTTTTAAGCCAATAAGTCAATAAGACAACTTATCTAGAGAAGCCAAAATTCGCTTAAGGATATGGATAGATTTGATCTACTTTAATTTTGGATTTGGAGTGAGTTTTGAATAAGGTGGTGGGTTTGACTCAACAAAAAAGATGAAGTAGGTTGTACGATGATTGAGCTTAAATGGTGATTGTGATGGATGATTTCAAGATTCTAGTAGCTTCTTAGAAGGATTGCAACAGGAATTTGTAAAGAAAGAAAAAAAAATTTGTTTTACTTTCTCTTTTTTTTTCTTTATTTAGGAATCATTAGAAATCATTCCAAATTTGACAAGCAGACTAAATGTACCAAATTTAAAAACTTAAAAAAAAAAAAGGATTTGATCTATAAGATGCACAAACTTTTATTTCACATAAAACATTTCTATGACTTTGGGATCGTTTGTCTCATTTAACAATGCATCAAAACTCGATGGAACAAACTTGTATTGGGTACAAACTCGCGTGCATCGCACGCATGCTACTTACAACTAGATCCGGGAGTGCTATAGTGCACGTGTAGGGCGGCATATAGCCGTCGATCTCATCATTCAACAATTTACATTAAAAATCAATTATGACCGGTAATAAATGATTCTTATTGGTCATAATTAAAAATCATATCTCATCTATTTATTGTCAAGATCAATTGCCCATGTGTGCTCTACAAGCCTTGCAGGACCTTGCACTACAGGATTTCCCAATCCTTTAAAACTACTGTAGTATTTAGTAAATCATTTTTGTAAAAATTCGTACATTTTAAAATACTATTATATTTGAACTTACACTTACAATTAAAATACCATGTTTTAAAAAGTTAAATCAATATTTGCTTGATCAATTATTTTTTTGATTTTTAAATATTGAACTGATTTTTACTTTGTCTTTTTTTGAAGTGAGGTTTTACTATGTCAAAATTAGTATTTTTTTATTTAAACTAATTTTTTGCATGGACATAATTTAATAACAAGTTCTTCAAAATGATCCACATTAAAATGTTCAATTGTGGAGAGGGGATCAAAAGAAATTAAATAAGAGTAGTTAGTCTGTTGATACCCCACATATCAAATATTATGTTCTACTGGCGTCATTTAATTTTATAATTCAGTACAAGTATTTTCAAATATTTCAATTCAGTCTAGGATTGCATAATATTTACTATCCAATTAAAAAGTTCATCATAAATATAATTCCATTCTCTTGGTCTTGTAAACTATTCTTAGGCTCCTAATACATATAGCCAGTATACGACATTAACTATCTCCAAATAAACTTGTATTATTGATTTGACTATGTCTTTATTTAAATTGTTATCTAAATTCAAAATTACTTGTTTTATAAACCATGTTATGAAAATTAGTATATTTTGAAATACTAATATATTTCCTCTTACAATTTCGATTGAACGCCATGATTCAAAAATTTAAATCGATATTTGCATAATCAAAATTAATGTTTCGATTTAATTTCAGCTTAATTTTTACTATGTCTTTGTTTAACCTAAATTTTTTACATGGATGGTTTTGCTCAACAAGTTTTTAAAAAGAACGATTTTGGTCATTTTTCGAGGGTGAGAGACCTAGAAAAGCATAATATTGGCGGGGGTTGTGTCACGCCCTCAATTTTTAGACATAAATATAAATATCTTCCCATAAATAAAGTCATCATGATAATATACATAATCCCCAAAAGAGTTTACTTTGCCTATTTCAATAAAATTACAGTTCTAATGCAATGTTGCAAAAGATTACATCCATGGCTCAAAAACTTCGCCCATTTCAATAATCCCCAAAAGTAGTTTTTCAAAAAAGAGTTTCTGAAAAACTATTTCTATTTCTAGTAAATAGCTTTTTATTAGTTTGAAAACTATTTTAAAACATAACATTTTTTATGTTCAAAATTTTTAGTTTTTTATTGTTTAAAATTTTGATGTGACAAATTTTGGTTATACATTTTGTAATCTTAACAACCCCTTAAATAGATATCGAAAAGATAACGTGACAACTTTTGATTATTTAATTGTGAATGCCCTAAGAGTATCCGCAATGTAATAATCAAAAGTGAATAATCAAAAATTACCACGTCAGCTTTTGATTATTCATTTAGAAGGTTGCTAAAGTTAACAATGTGAAGTCTCACATTGTTACTTTTAATTATTCAAATGTCCAAATTTGATTATTGGTTAGGAAGTTATTAACTTTGATTATTACAGTGTGAGCATTTTTTTAAGCACACATTGTTAATTTTAGCAATCTTTTGATTTTGATTATTACATTGTGGATGCTCTAAGGTCAATTTAACCAAAAAAAAATCCCTTTTGCCACTAGGGTGGCACATCCTTCTCTCTCAAGCGCAACTCAACCAATCAGGACCAACATAGTTTTATCACCAAGCGGTTACACGAACAAATGCACAAACACTCACAAGGTGGGTTGCACCAAGTGTGTTTGGTTCTAGCATTTTTGTGAAGCATTCAGAGAATTCTTTACACAAGAAAAATGGTTTTTTTTTTTTTTTTTCGCATTTTTTAAATGTGCTTCAATGCTTATCAAAAAAATAAATGTGCTTCAATTTTCCCAAAGCCTTGATCCTGAAATTTTCTTTAACTCTTGGACATGTGAGGGGAAAAGTAAAGAGGAAACCGCATTCTTATTTTCAAGGAATATAAACTGAATTCCAATTTTCCTCCACGATCAGGCGCTCGGTGGTCAAGCCAAGCTTTCCAAATGGGTTGACCTTATCTTCCATGGCCGCTCGCTCATATCTTCCATCCTGGAATTCCTCAATTCGAATACAGAATTCCAAAGATTAGAGAGCATTTTTATTTCATGCCCCAGATAAAGCTTGGACGAATCCATCCTGAAATATTTCTTATAAACATTACAAACGACAAATATGCCCTCTACCTGCTAATATCCTAATTAGTCAGTAATATCTATAACACAACATGACATCGGAGAAACTGTAGTAAGTTGCACACAAAAAAACTCATATAGTCTTATATCAGGAAAATAAAATTCGTATAGTTGTCGTATACAAGGGTTGTATGTCAATTGGCTTTGTGAGAACACAAGACACCACTAATTTAGGTGGAGCATCCATTCTGATTCAAAATTTGGTAGACTAAGATTAGAAGGAACTAGTAATCTCCTCTCCTGCTGCTGGCAAGATCACTAACAAGATCTACCTCATCCTTTTCACATTGTTCCAAGTAAACACTGTAAGAAGGATCATAAGCAGCCGCCATGCGCAACAACTTTTCAGCCTCGGGCTTACGATGTTCACTGTATAAAGCACTGAAAATACAAGCCACCAGTTTAGATATTGTGTAAAACAAAATAGAGTCCATTCATTCACAAGACAAATGTCTGCTCCAATTCATACCTAGCAAGCACTAGAAATGCATCATAATAGTGGGCCTTGCTTTTCGCATCTTCTGGCTCTTCCAAATTTGCTACTCTTTCTAGGTGTCTGATTCCCTCTGCATTTTTACCCTGTGATACAACAAGAACAAACTAAAACTCAGTACAAATATACTGATAGGTAATCATTCAATAAAAGACAGGTGTGGAATGTCAGGGAACACTTAGTCCCATATAATCAAATGATGGCTAATTCAACCCATTTTAAGTCCCGGATACCCACTGGCTGGATAATAATCCCATCCCGCAATCACCCGTTGCATAGCACAAGAATATGGTTAATTAGAAACTCCAGTAGAACAGGCCAAAATCAAATAAGACCAGCCAAGGGCATCTTAACCAAGCAAAAAGGGGTAAAACTCACTCCATATTTCCTTCCCTATATCACTTTAAAACTGTAGCTCATGAATCCATGTTCTTTGCTTTAACTGAATTGGATTACAGAGTTCTGTGTAACTCAATTTTACCTGACGTATATAAGCAATGCCTGCCCACTGAGAGGCAAGAATCAAGAGATCAACCTCCTCAACTTCTGTTGGATGGCCAGTGAGAAAAAGCTGTTCATAATTACCAGAAAAAACGTGAGCAATGGGGGAGAAAATAAAGCACACATTTTTTCAGCTAAGTGTACTTGCTACATTTAGAACTAATAAAACTTTCATGCCAGAGAGATAGAGGGTGTCCCATAGAATCCTTCCAAGAATTGCTGCTTTTTTTTTTTGTGTCAAATACAGTTCACAATTCATGTAGAACCGAAAACAGTTTTGGTGTGATGCTCTTAACCAAATGACAAGGTGCCTGTGTTTCTAATGATCACCAAAAGTACTCGATTTTCCAAGCTGAAAGCTTAGAAACACCAAGTCATGGCTATTAGTGAAGAAATACCTAAGCAGCAATTTACTAAACAAAATGTTCAATTCAAACCTTTGAGATGGCACGCTCCAAATATTCAGCAGCCTCTGCTAGCTGTTTATCCTGCAATAGTGTCTGTCCCATAACAACCAAGGCTCTCACGTATTCAGGATCTTTGTCAAGTGCCAATCTGAAAATTTGAGTTACTTGCACGGGTAAAACTACAGACAAAGCCGGTTATCGCTAGAGGAGGACGGATGTTACCTTAGCAGAGGTATTGCTGTATCTTTATGACCTTCGGCCAAGTGCTTGACAGATAACTGTTAAAAGTTCCAAGTATGACACTGGAATATTACTGTCCAAAAAAGGATATTTTTAACGTTCACACCAAACATAAGATTCATGTCCAGTGGACTCACAGCAAGCAGTTCTCGAGGGGACAGATGGGCGATTATCTGTTGCTTTCTCAGCAGATCGCCTTGTTTTTCTCCAGGTGTAACCATTTTTTCATGAATCACTGGAGGAACTGGATCCACTTTGTCAGGTAGCCCCAAGGTCTCACGGACACCAGGTCGGTCGAGACATAGTTGCTGTAAAAGTAGATTCATGTGTTACTAAACAATGACTTCATCGCAGAGATAACCTTAAATCCACTCTTAAGATTGCCATATTAAACTGTTTATGTATGGCCCACTTTATCTGTTTAGCAATTCAATGGATGTGGTATTCTTATTTTGTCATCTTGGTTTTTGGTTGTTCAATGAAAACATGCATATTTAATATGTAGCTAACATCGTATATGGTAATTTTAGTTTCTTGAAGGCCAACACCTTTCTCATAACCTTGGTCAGTACATTTTTTGTATTAGGATTAACATTTCGAGATTTCTTCCCAGGAAGTACTTTGACAAAAACCCAGTGGTCCACTTGAAAATAGATACTATGGTCACATAAAGTAAATAGAGGAAAAAGTAGAGGATATTTCCTGGCATAATTTCCTCATGGAGTGTTTTCAGAAAACCCCATAGATTTAAATGAAATATCATTATGGTGTCATTGAGATAGTAATTAGTTACACAGTTGATCTGGGAAGATAAGACAGGTAAGTGAAGAGAACTCTGGCTGCTCTACAAATTGAAGCACGGGCCCAAACTTTCCTTCTTCCCTTTTGTCTTTCCTACCGGCAGTGCCACATCGCATCCTCTTATCCTTTGCATATTTTAAATAGGAGATGGGTCACCCCTTGAGAATATACCATTTCTTGTTTAGAAAATTTTGCTACCTAACTTCAATCAACCCTACAAACGCTAGTCTCAAATCATACTCGTCCTTGGGATTTAGTTACCAAACACTGCAGCAGTGTACGAAAACAAGGAGTTAATCGGCGATTAATCGCTGGCGGAGCCTATCCGATTAGGTCCGACTGACAATTAATCGCCAATTACTAATTAATATGCACCAATTAATCGCTCGAAGGTGGCCAACCGCTCGACTAGCGCCTTTTAGAACATTGCACTGCAGTAAAATACTCCAAGATGGCAGCAAATCTACCTATATATGTTCAAATCGAAGAAAGGGGACCAACCTGAACAAGAGTTAATGAACTATTCGTCACCCAATACACCAAACTCCCCTGCAAAACACATACAAAAGCAAGATTCTCATATTCTTCCCTTAAGGAGGAAACACTCAGCTGGCAAATAACAGAAAAGGACAAAGAGAGCAGCAACAAAAGGAATAAAAAAAAACCCTCAACAGCTATAACATACAAACCATCTGATTTCACACAACCAGTATGTGGAACTTTAAGAGAAGTAATATCTTCATATAAGCATGTAGACTCTGTAGTACTATTACACTAAAAGGCTCAGCGCTTAAGGACCAAAATAAAAATCTTATGAGTAAAACTACGGCGCTCTCAGGGTGTTTTTTCCAAACAGACAGAGGGGGAAAAAGATACAGAAAGATGATTAGGTGGAAAAATCCCGACAAGATGTCTGAGGTGGCCATTAAAACACCTCATCTTTGTGCATTTTGTACCCATAGTAGCAGAATAACCTAACTTTCAAATGAATCCTAGAGGAACACATTGATACTGTCAATCATTGCCTATGAAGCACCGACACCCAAGGTTGTGAATACCGTACCAGCTAGGGTACTGATTTTCTCATTGATGGGGTACGTACCGGCACAGGTCATAAATCGATCACATGTAGTTATTACCATTACATGTAGTTATAAATCAATTAAGTTTTCCCATGCCATCCAATTCATCCTAACAAAAATTACACTCTCATTATATAAATCTCTTCTAATCCAAAAGAAAACAAAAAGGAGAAAAGCTCCCATTTCTTTAAGCTCACAGAAATAAATAAAAAAAACCTTTCTCAGTCAACTCATCTCCCCATGGGCAACCTTTTTCCCTTTTTTTAACAAAACACTACCCAAGGGCAACTTGTAATAACCATTTCAAATCAAAAGGTAATTTTGTCCTTTGCATCATTTTAGGGTTCCCAACTTTATAAACCTTCTCCACCAGACACCAGCAGCTCCCCTTCTTTGGCCAATGGCCCCTCTCAACCAGTCATGACTCAATGGCAAAACAGGTATAGTTCCCTCTTTCTCTCTTTAATTGACCGAGATGCGTTTGTAAAACCCAGTCACAGTCCGTGTAGAACGCACGGTACCGGACAGAATTGTCGGTACCACCTTCTCGCCCAGTGTTGGTCGGAATATTCAGTACTCTCCAGTAAGAGCAGGGAGGGTATTTGAGATGCAAGGTACCGGTTTCATACAAATTCGGTATGTACCAGCCGGTACGTTACAGGATTCACATCCTTGCCGACACCCTAAGTGGTTGTCGGACACGCCAGAAACACAAATATGCTAGGACTCGGGGATATGTATGTGACACCACTTCCAAATTCCAATACCCAAGCACGCAACAGGAAAAGAGCAACCCCGACTATTTTCTTGACAAAACAAAAAAACATTGGAGTTTAACTAAAAGTAAACTTGCCACTTTTGCCTATTGGGTTGTTTCTATAGAAGAGGCTATTAATATGTAGGCATTAGTTCATTTTTACTTTTGTGCCAAGTTAGCATTAGTGAAACTTTTCATCAATTTTGGTTGTTTCCAGCCACAAATTTCATACTCCCTCCATCCCGATTTGTTTGTCCATTCTAGAAAATCCAACTTATTAAGGGAGCATAGTCATTACACTTTTTGAACTTGAACTTTCCAAAGAATGCCCTTCAAGTGAAATTGAACTTGTCACATCATTTCAAAAAGCAAGGGCAAAGAAGGAACTCAGAGGATTTTTTCAATTGATTTGTCAAACTAGACAAACAATTTGAGAAACTACAAAGTCAAAAAGGAGACCAACAAAATGGGACGGAGGGAGTATTAACGTAAAAGCATCCAACTCAAAACCAATTGGCAATGAGTGGAGAGGTCGTCCAGGCTCATATACTAACTTTGAAGGTTATACTATACACCTATTCTATTTCTTGTATCATCCACCGTGTACATGTCCCCATCTTTTTTGGAATTCCAGGGTCTCTTGTATGTATTTGTGCTTGCGTTGGTATCCGTGTCTTGCTTCTTAGATCATCACCCTCCACGAGACGTGATTCGCATAATTAATTTCACAGGACCCTACTCCAAACAAAAAGTACACCTACAATGGCTCTTAACATGTGGAAGAGTTATAAATAGAAGAGTAGATACTAGATAGACCTAGCACCCTGCATTATCTAGGCTTTCAAAATGATATGCAGCCAGTATTCTAACACTAGAGCTTCACTAACCTCCCACTCGTTCATCTGATAGTTGAAACCCAAAAAGAGATGGTAACCTCTCCAAGTGCTTTTCTCAAGAATCCACAAATCAGTTCTAAAATGAATATGTTCACCATTCCTCTCACCTGCTAAACTTTGAAGGCTAGAGTAAACGTCTAAGAAGCACGGACACTTAAAAGAAGGTGGCGTGCCCGTGTCCGACACTCCTCACACTCTTGGACACATGTTCGATAACTAGAAAATAAAAACGTTAAGTCGGATACGTGTCCGACACTCTTTTTGCAACGTGTCCGACACTTCTTTGGCATCTATCAATAAGAAATAAATATACACTCCTTAGACGCTTGCTAATTGTGATTATCAAAATAATCAAACCTTGACATATCACTGTGATATACAAAGTTGGAAAAATAATGCTTTGTTTGGATTGGAGTTTGAAATTTTTTTTGAAAAATATTAGGGGTAATAAGTGGAGAGAGATAGAGAGAGAAATCTTGGAAGTAGGGAGAATCTAGGGGGAATTTTTTGGAAAATTCTTTTTGAATTGTGAAAAGAACAAGGCATAATAGTTCTCATAAAATTCGAGTGAGATTTGTTGAGGATTTTGTTTTTTTTGAATCTCATGTCAATTAGTTTCTTCATAACTATATACAAATCGCATCTATTGCATCCCCAACGTTTACAATGCGCGTTTAAATGGTCCCCGGAGTTAACTCCGGCCAAATTGACTGTTAAAGATATGAGTATTTGTGGAACTTCCTCTTTAAACAACCATCACCTCCACAAAATTTCATCTTCAACCTCAAAACTCTAACCCTATCTCTCTCTCCTCGAGACCACCTTGTCCACCCACACCAAATAACCATTAGTGCTGCAATTAAATATGATGACCCATGCTCCAATGGCAGTAAATTTGGAGGGCATACAAGGACATTCTAGAAGAAAAAAGATGAATCTCTCTTTCTCATATTCATTTGGAGGGCATACAAGAACACACACTCTCTCTCTCTCTCTCTCTCTCTCTCTCTCTCTCTCTCTCTCTCTCTCATATTCATGTGGAGGGCATACAAGAACATTCTTAGAGGGCATACAAGAACATTCTTAACCCCCTAGCTCCAATCGAAGCGCAGTTTTTACAAGCATCTCTCTCTCTCCACCCCCATCCTTTGAATACTTCTTCCTCATCCCACCTCCCGACAAAACCGGCCCATCCTTCTTCGGCGTTGTTGAATCCCAAATCGGGAGCGCCTTCCTCGTCTGCCACCGAGTTCTTCTTGATCAACTTCTTTTGGGGCTTTGATTTCAACTCGGATTCCTTGTAGACAGGCGTCGGTAACCGCTCCTCTCGATGCCAATCGTCTTTTTCTTCTTCTTTGTCGATGAGGTTCCGATCGTCGCCTCCTTGTTGGGGTTCTGGATTGGACTGGACTTCGTCATTGAAATCCATCAATGGCTCACTGTCTTCGTCGACGTACCTGAAGACTAGACCAAGTCGGTTCAGTGGAAGAAACCGTAACCCAGAGAAATTGTTGGATCTGTGTATGATTGCGGTGACGATGACGAAGATGATTGTTGTTCTGATGAGGAATTGTTGGAAGATTGTGAAATTTTTTATTACTTGAATCCGGTTGATGATGATCAAATGTACTCGATTGTGTTCTTTTTCTGAACCTGTACAGTAGTTTTTTCTTTTCTTTTCTTTTTTCCGAACAGCTCCTGTACAGTAGTTGACAATTGGACAATGAAATTTGAAAGTGGGGAATTTGGGGGGTTTGACTATAATGCCATCATTTTAGACGGCAATAGGTAATGGAGTTAGCTCTGGCGACCATTTAAACGCGCATTGTAAATATTGGGATGCCATAGACGTGATTTGTATATTGGGGATCAAATTGACATTTCAGAAATATTTTGGGGATCATCTGTACAAATAACCCAACTTGGATGTGTACTGAGGGTGTAGATGTATATAACAATATGCTTAGATATACATAAATGAACATATCCACAACGTGTCCGTGTCCAACATTCTAGAGAAATGACATATCGGCATGACTGTGTTGTGTCGTGTCTTATTCGTGTCTTGTATCCGTATCCGTACTTCTTAGGCAAACGTAAGCACATTGTCATCCCATGTACAATCTATCAAACACCTATATTCAGAGAAACAAAAATCAAAAAGTGGGGAAAAGACTACTTAAAACTAGCTGGATCACCAAGGCCACTTGCTTAGAAGACATAATTGAATGGAACAATCGAGGGGATGAAACAACCCTCATAAACTAGATACTTAAAGTCCTTTTTCCTAGTAGGGTATTGAAGTTAAAGTTCTTTCAAGAAAAGGTATCCTGTGGTCCATTACACTCTACTGGAAGAAGATGACTCTACTGAGTATGTTCATTCAAAAGAGCCGGCATGACGCAGGTTTTTTCCTGCCATGCATGTTGACTATAAATACGCAATAGATACGGGAAGATAAGAGTTTTAAGTACCCTCGATTCTACTGTTTGAAAGAGGACTGTACTTTTCAAAAGACCCAAACACTTGCAAACTTGTGAGACTAACAAAATACAAACACTACGAATAATCACCAGAGTGACCAGATGTATCACACCAACTCGGCATCTATCTCAGCTGCAGCCACCTATGAAGCACGGATACTCTGAAACTAGTCACGTACATGTATCGGATACTTCCCGGATACGGATACACGCCCGATACGTATCGGATACGGCAAATAAGTATCCTGTAATTAAATTAAATGCTTTTATTTTCGGATATGTTTGGGATACGCGAGCGATACGCGAGGGATACGGCCAGATACGTTTCGGGATACGGCGGGGTCAAAAATGAAATTTTTTAAAGATTTAAGTAGAAAAAATATAACTATAAGGATAAAAGTGTAATAAAATTATAAATTAGAAGGGGGAAAGTGTAATAGAACTATAAGGAGTATAAAATACTTACGTCTTTTACCAGACGACATACTCGACAATCGGCATCCATGCCCTAGAACTTGATCGATTCCTTCTCTCGCTCTCGAATCCTTCTCCATGCCCAAGATCGATTGAAGGCACACACACACACACTCTGTCTCTCTCTCTCTCTCTCTTTCTCCTAAGTCCTGATCGTACTCGCTGTCTCTCTCTCTCCTGATCGTATCATCGTACTCTCTCTCTTCCTCCCCCTCTCTCTCAATTAGTCTGGAATCTGGATACTCCCTCTTTCTTACTCTCTGAATGTGTAGATAACTTGCTGAATTTGTTTATTTTTTGTACAAAATTGTCATTTTAGGATGAGCAGTTTTGGAACCGGAAGTTTAGGTTCTACAGGCGGTAGTAGTAATCCCACGAACACGAATGAAGAAGAAGCTCCTCTTTGGGCTTATGTTACTAGGGTAGAAAAATTGGGAGGTGGAGGTGGAAACACCATTTTAAATGCCACTTTTGTCTAAATGAATATAGGGGGTCATACTTTAGGGTCAAGGCACATCTCTTAAAAATTACTGGTAATGGGATCAGTGCATGTCCCAAGGTGACTCCTCAACACCTTGCTGAGATGAGGAAAAAAATTGATGATGCCGAGAATAAGGAGAAGATGAACATGCCTAAAAAAGTTCCTTTGCCACCTTCGTCTTGCCAATCTAATTCTATTGGTAGAATGAGTTTTGAAACTGGAGGATTTAGGTTGGAAGGGTATGAAACAAGAAAAGAAAGGCAAGTGGAGCTACTGCTATTGAGAAGGCATTCAATCCTGGTGCTCGAGAACAGTTGCATTCTGAGACTGCTCGCATGTTCTACTCAGGTGGGTTGCCATTCCATCTATCTAGAAACCCGTATTATGTGAGTGCTTTTCAAAATGCTGCAAACAACTTGATTTGTGGTTATGTTCCGCTGGGTTATAACTTGTTGAGAACGACTCTGTTACAAAAGGAAATGACAAATGTGGAGAGGTTGTTGGAGCCTACTAGAAAGTCATGGAATGAAAAGGGATTGAGCGTTGTTACCGATGGATGGACTGATTCTCAAAGAAGGCCCCTTATTAATTTTATGGCAGCATCAGAAGCTGGAGCAATGTTCTTGAAAGCTGTTAATTGTGAGGGAGAGCACAAAGATAAGTTTTTCATTTCCGAGTTGATGACTCGAGCTATTGAAGATGTTGGGCCTCAAAATGTGGTTCAAGTGATTACGGACAATACTCCTGTTTGTTATGCTACTGGTGCACTTATTGAAGGCATGTATCCCAAAAAAATTTGGACTCCTTGTGTAATGCACACCTTGAATCTTGCTCTTCAAAATATTTGTGCCCCAAAGCAAACTGGAGGTACTGCTTTTGCTTATAATGACTGCAAATTGATTAACAGTATTGTTGATGATGTGGCTGATATTAAGAACTTCATAATGAATGATTCAATGAGGTTAGCAATTTTCAATGAGTTCGTGCCCTTGAAGTTACTTGTTGTAGCAGATACACGGTTTGCATCTGCTGTTGTGATGCTAAAAAGGTTTAAACTTATAAAGCGTGGCCTCCAATCGATGGTTATAAGTGAAAAATGGGTAGCTTACAAAGAGGATAACTTTGAGAAAGCTGATGCAGTGAAGACCTTATTATTGAAAGAGGAATGGTGGGGTGATATTGATTACATACTTTCGTTCACATTGCAAATTTATGAGATGCTTAGAGCTTGTGACACCGATAAACCATGTCTTCACTTGGTTTACGAGATGATGTGGGATGCAATGATTGAAAAGGTGAGGGCAGCCATTTACAAGCATGAGAATAAGGATCAAACTGATGAGCTAGTCTTTTATTCTGTGGTGCACAATATACTAGTTGACAGGTGGGCCAAAAGTAACACACCTCTTCATTGCCTTGCACATTCATTGAATCCAAGGTAACAAACTAACAATGCATTTACGTATCTATACTAAATATTATTTTCATAATCTGATTTTTTGTAGTTTCCAAACTCTTTATCTAGGTACTATAGTACAACATGGTTGGATGAAAATCCAGAGCGTGTTCCTCCTCATAGGGATGAAGAGATTTCAATTATGAGAAACAAGTGTTTCCAAAGATACTTTCCGAATCCAGATGAGAGAATGGTTGTCAATGTGGAGTATGCCAAGTTTTCAGGTTGTTTAGAAAATTTTGGAGACTACGACTCAAGAAGTGACAGAGGGGCACTAGAACCACTTATTTGGTGGTTTGCACATGGGTCTCCCGCACCTACACTCCAATCTTTAGCGTTGAAGTTGCTTAGTCAACCATCTTCCTCATCATGTTGTGAAAGAAATTGGAGTACGTACTCTTTTATTCTTTCTATCAAAAGGAACAAAATGACACCACAACGAGTGGAAGATTTGGTTTACGTGCAAAACAATCTTCGTCTCCTATCAAGGAGAACTCGAGTATACACGGAGGGAGATAACAAATTGTGGGATGTTGGTGGAGATGCATTTGATTCCCTTGAGGGTGCTGGTATACTTGAAATTGCAAATCTTTCCCTTGATGAGCCGGACATGGAAGCTGTGATATTCACCAATGAAGGCGAAGGCGATACAATTGAAGTTGATAATTGAAGGCTAACAATCTAACATCGATATTTAGTAGAGATTGATAGAAACTTTCATCTCTTGTCTTGGACTTTTGGCATGTATCGGATGTTGGATGCTTCGTATTAGTTTTTGTTAGGTTCTCTTTGTTTGGAATGATTTTTGTCTTGTCTTGGACACGTGCTTAATGCTTGGTATTGGCAATTTAACTACTTTTTGACTTCTTGTGCCTAGTATAAGACTAATAATTATGAAAATATATAATTTGCACAGCCGTATCCCCGATGTATCCGAATCCTAGTTTTTTAGGTTTTGCCGTATCGCCGTATCCGTATCATGTCGTATCCGTATCCCATATCCGTATCCGTGCTTCATAGGCAGCCACATTCTTTATGTTTACACTTTCATTTCCAGCTAGGTCAGTGGGTCTATATAACCTAGAGCCTTAATATAGGCGCTATACCCATTTGACGAACCTGTGTCCTATGAGTAACCTAATAAGGAGTCTTAGGTACACTGATACAATCATCACGAATACAGCTTGGCTCAGCCTGTCTTACCTGGAAATGCTGTTGCCCAGCGAATTGCATTTTGGAACACATTTTTCGAAACATGGTAAACCTTCATTGAAATTTTTGATTATGAAAATTGGACTTCGGGGAAAACCAATGCGATTCTTGAGGCTCCAAGAAATTTTGTGAGCTGACCGTTTATTCAAGGTCATGACCCATGTTTTCAACGGCGATTCTGCAGCACAACTTGAGGCAAGGAGCAACAAAAACGCTCCTGAGAGTTTATTTTTGAGCTGAGGACCACAAATGCATTCACCCATCTGTCGGAGGCATGTGCTTTTCATGCTTTTTTTGCCCAAGAGATGGAAGTAAAAGCATCAGAACAATCGGCTCATTACAAAATGGCGCAAATGCTATCCCCCCTTCTTATGCTATTTTTAATTAATCTTATTTTTATAAATAAAGATTAAAAACTCCAAAGGTTTATGTCTAACCTTGAGGCATATGCTTATGCCTCACGTTATGAGAGGTATTGTCATACTATTGAAAAGGTTGCATCAAGATAAGTGACAACCTATTACATGAAAGCAATACATCTTTATTTAAAATCTCCAAACAGGTAGGCGTTTATTAAAATAATTTCAATGTTAGGTCTTTATGGTATTATTTACTGGTGCAAGGAAGAGAGAGAGAGAGAGAGAGAGAGAGAGAGAATATTCTCTATGCAGCAGGTCAAATTGAATGGAGAAATCAGGCAGCATGAGTGCTTCTGAGGCTCATGCCAATATTTGGCATGTGTTGGAACATCTGGATGATGACGACCCTAAGCTAGAAATAGAATGATTTAGTTATAGCTTATTTCATTCTTACGAGGTTCAGTTTAATAGGTATTCTTCCAGGGTTAAGAGTCAAGGCCACTGGAGTAAATTTCAAAAGGTCATGGAAATGGATGGAGACCCAGAGAAGGTCACACACTCAAAAGCGCCAACTATTATTTGGTCAAACTGTCTTTATAAATCTGATTTGAGGAGAAGCTCGCCCGAAGTCCATATCAACCAATGCAGTGCCTCTAATCAATGACTATCAGATCTACATAAATTCTCAGAGTCAGAGCAATTGAAGTGTCTTCTGAGTTTGTGTCATAGGCTAACTAATTCAAAAGCTAGTTACACCCTAGAGGCGCACATTTCATCTATGTTACACGGACTCGGGTGCGAGTATCGGGTGTGGGTGCGAGAGTTGGACCTTCCTAAACTTAAATCTTAGGATACGTGGATATGTGTCCCCAACTCGGGTACGGGTACGGGTACGGGGACACGTCCTGAACTCTTTTTTGTATTATATATTGCATAATTTTCTCAGATTATGTTCTGTAAACTATGTTTACAAATGTAGTTAAACAAGAAAGGGTTAAGAAAATTGTGTTTTTGCTATTTCCCTATTTCTTGTCTCTATGAAATACTGGAAATATCGCTTTTCTAGTTGATTTGATAGTCCTTTTCTGTAAGTATCTTAACAGTTAGAGGATCCGAGTGTCCAAAAGGATACGAGTGTCGGACACATCGACACGGGTACTTGAGCCAAAATCAAGGATCCATGTAACATAGCATTTCATAACTACAAAGATTTTATCCGCGTAAGCAATTGCATTATGAAGAAAACAAAACAACTGTGAAACATTTTTTCATCTTATAACAGTGTCAAAACATTTTGCAGGGCATATGGAATATTTCACGAAATGCAAAACATTTTATGAAGACATTCATCTCATACCACGTGTTCATAGGGTTCAAAGAGTGCCACCAAAATGACTAACTAATCAGATCCATGAAATTTATTTTTGAACTAAGGCACGTTGAAGAACTTAGGGACATGCTTCTGAAGTATCTAGGTGGTGTCCGAGAAGGATGTCGAACACAACACGACACGGCATGCCTCCTTTCCTAAAGTGTTTGTGCTTCTTAGGCACCAATTGCTTCTTCTTTACCAGACCTTTCTAAATATATTGCCCAAGTTTCATTTGTGCATCACTTGGTCAAAATCCATATGAATTTCTAGGATGAGTTAAACATTACATATGAGCATGTTAACTAAATAAATTCACAAACAAATTCAAACTATTGAATATATACATGATCCAAAAGCATATAACCATAAATAAAGATATAATATCAGATGTTGAGTTACCTGGGGTACACAAAACCCAGTAAAAAGTATAGGCAGTGTCAAGAGATTCAAGTAAAACTTGTAATACTGCAAGAAAATGCGATTATCAGAACTTTCCTGTAATAAATAGCATAAGCAACGGAAGGACATCAAATTTGATTATCTTCCCAAGGTAATTGTTTCTCCATTTTAAAAAATCTTCGCGCAATTAGTCTCCAGAAAAACTATGCAATTTTATAAGCTAGGCTAGCAATATTTATGAACTTCGAACGACAGATGCATTCTATCATCCACTCACTTGGGCCAATAAGCCGAGCAGACCAGTTGCTTTTCCAGCTGAAAATGTTCGAAACGAAATCTGATAAAACCGCAGGGAACAAGAAAAGCCTTAGTAACATCAGATAAGAAGCAAGGAAGCTACTGGATAATGGCAAAACAAACCTATGGTGATTAAAGAAAGTTAGTCTCTGGAAGTAGGTAACACCCATACCTTCGAAAGAAACATTCTAATAATAGCTCAGAATATTACAGGCTAGCTTTTAGATACTCTAATGAAACAATTGAAAAGGCCTTATTTTTTTAAGGTGATAAACGAAAGTTGGCTTCTGCACATAAAGATGCAACAGGTAATCACTCAATCCAGGCCCCTAGGCCTAAATGGAGGATGTTGAGTCTAAAAATCAAATTGGCCGATTTTGGATGATTTTTCCAATCGGGTCCTTCGATTCGGCATATTTGCGGAATATGCTGGGTCATTACGTGGTTGTTTTGTGTCATTTTGCTCTTTTTTGATGCACTATTCACGCAAATTAAAATTTACTTTAACGGGTTTTCGGACTTCTGAGGAATTCCGTCCGTGTCCTTGCAAATATGCTTTTATTTTGTCTTTTAGTGAGAGGAATTTCCTATTTTCTGAGGGGGTATTTCCGTCTTCCCAAATTTTCAGCCATAATTCTTGACTTTGTGATTATAGCCTAATAATTGCAATTTAATGTTACTTACCAAACAAAATTGCAATTTAATGTTTTCCAGTGAATCTTGGTGACTGTATTTATTTCAAAGATATGGAAGGGCAAATTTGATTACCTTGCAACCAATGCACGTAGACCAAGGTTGTCAAATTGTGAATCGAATTGACCCTTTACCGAATTGTGAATCGTAACAATTCAGTTCAAATTTTGAAAATTCATTGGAAATTGTATCTATGCACCTACATAATAAACATACATTATAACATTCAAAAATCAAAGTTCAAATTTATATTAAAGTTTTTTCCCTATTACTAATGGATGATCACATGGTCTAATAGGAACGACTTAAACATTCATTATAAAAATGAAAGCTTGGCCTCAACACAATAAAAGTTTGTAGCTTGGTAGGTACAAAACTAAACTAGCTTGTATGACAACATATGTGGGTCGGTTCGAGGGTCTTAACCCTGTCTTGATCTATGATTTAGAGGGTACATGATTTTAAAACGTTTTGTGAGACAACGCATCCATATAGATATCATCCTCAACAATATTCAAAGTTACTTGTATAATTACCATCTAGCAAATTAAAATTGTAACATTTCAAAGACGTTGAGCGCATCTATACGTAACTCAGCAATGTAAGGCATCTTAGTCGTAAATAACTTTAGAGTGAGTATTTAATCTTTAATAAGAATGAGGAAAAAGGGGTTAATATGCTCCGAATCAAAATAAATACCAATTTTAACAAATTTTGCAAATGTGGTTTCATAGAGTTGAGTTTTGTTCACCCTCCACTTAAGAGGGTGAACATTACCCTCCTTCCTATTGGTTGAAATGATATAGACCGCACCGCAAAGTGATGTCATGCTTAACAAAAAGTGTATTGCATGGTAAGCATGACATTACTTTGTGGTGGGGTCCACACCATTTCAACCAATGAGAGAGAAGGTAATGTTCACCCTCTTTTAAAGAGGGTGAACAAAATTGCACTCGGTTTCATATTGGTTGAAAACAACATTCATGATAAACCGTGACTCACCTATAGATTTGTATAGTTTTTGCATGAATCGAATCGTGAATCAAATTGTGAATCGTACGATTCACCACCGATTCTATATAAACCTTGATTCACCTATAGATTTGTACCGTTTTTGCATGAATCGAATTGTGAATCGTACGATTTTGACAACCACGATGTAGACAAGAGCCAATGAATTAATTTAATCAACAGTATAAAAAAAAGTATGTAATTATAATATTCAACTAAATTACTTAAGGACTAAATGCATGCTTGATTATGTAAACTACTAATGCTATAGTTAAAGCTCTACTCTTAGGCCGACATTGCTCAAATCTATAATTCAGAGGATACAAGTCCCCTCCAACTTCAAACTAAAAATACGTACTACTTCTTTTTCAATAGTAAATACATATTGTTAATTTACTTGATTTATATTTTAAGAATAAGACTGATTTTCATATTGCCAAAATTCCAATAATTCATCTAAACTCTTTCAATTTAACGAAAAATATGCAATTTCAAAAAAAAAGAAACAAACTTGTTTAACTTTAAAAATAGGCCAAGTAAAAAAAAACAAAATTGGATCTATTTTTTTTGGTCTAAAATAGGTCTAACTTACGGGCACGACAATTTCATGCGAAGCACGTGCCTTCACCCAAGTGCATCCAAATCAGAAAGATGGAGTTTAAAAGCGAACAAGGAAATGAAGATTCAGTGCAGCAACTTAATCATTTTATATTTTACAGTGCCTAATTATAGCTAATATCATGTAAGGGAAGGATGAAAAATTCCAAACCATTAGGAAAACCAGGTTCAATCTAGTATTGTGATTTAACAAGACTTTTAGCTTAGAAAGTGCCTAAGAAATCCCCTATTTTTCATTTCTGCTGGTGTTTTTACTTTTTACGTTTACTCTTCTAAAATACTTCATCCTAAAGGGCAGTTTGATGATTTCACCCTAATTCTTGGCATACTGATTCGTATCTAGTCATAATAAGTCGGTTAAGACAACTGAAAAGAAGGCCCAAATCTTAGGGAAGAAAACAAAAACAAGGCCACTGGACTTAACTTCCCCCTATTTGGTTAATCACGGAGCATATACAGAAAAGGCAGACATATAACGACATATGCGTAGAAAAAGGCATCAAGGGGATGCCGCCGGATTACGAAGGAAAGCAAGAACCGCCTAAGGAAACAAAGCCGAGAGGACAAAGGAAAGAAAGATCAATAATGGATAATATGTTGATTATGCAGGTGTTGGTCAAGCGATATCATAGAAATGATTGGAGGCGTAGATGTGCAATGATAGACTTAATGGAAGCACATGATTTAGCTGCTTGGGAGTTCCTATTCTATTCTATGGAGATTTTGAACTTTCCAGTGTTATTTATTCAGTGAGTGAAACAATCTGTCACGACCCCTAGGTTTTCTATACTTTTAAAGAGTGAGCTTCAAGGGCATTTCAAAGAGAAAACGACTTGAGGTCCTTATTTGGTCTTCAGCCAAATTTACAGAAGAATATAGGTGACTAGTTCATATTGCAGATTCAGGTTCTTTTCACATTGTGGAAGAAGCTTTGGCTACATTTCACCATTTCTCTAAGCTTCAGCCAAATTTACAGAAGATTCCAGATGACTAGTTCATATTGTGGGGTGCAGATTCAGGTTCTTTTCACATGGTGGAAGACGCTTTGGCTGACTTTCACTATTTCTAAGCTTCAGCCAAATTTACAGAAGAGGCAGTATTTTTTGCTGCTCTGCCTCAGATCCAAAAGGATATTTTGCAGATCCAAAGTACCTTACTAGATGTGCCTCAAATAACTACCAGGCTCAAACACAGTTGACTCCACTGTATTAATTTAGGTTGTCTAGAATCCAGTCTTGGTCAACCAAGTTGCTGTTGTGTGGACGCAGAACTCAGCTTATAAACCCGGTCCTGGATTTAGAGAACCATGGGATGCTGGTTCCAGTATTTTGATTAACTGTGGGTTCTCTAACCCAACAAAACAATAGATCTCCAAACACACCATGCCCTATTCAATCACCCAAAATAAAAAACGATTCAAGGCATTAGCTACCACCACGTCGATCTCCAGTGAACAATCACCTTGGATCAATAATTTCTTCACCATACTTTTTGTGTGGGAAAGTGGCACTCATGCGCTCATATCTTCCCTCATATTCCAGTAACGATCCAATCATCCAAGTACACAAGATGATGACGAAGAGATCCATCTTGATCTAAGGTAAAGAATAGTTTTAAACAGTTGCAACCAAACCCAAAATCCCAGAGTTTCAATTGGTTTCCTAACTTTGAACAAAACAGGGCCGTGTGCCACTCATAACTGAAATGAAGATACAATGGATTGGATCATTTCACTCCAATTCTTACCAGTTTATATAAATTTGAGCTCTTAAATTTGGGTCTACACTACCCCACGAAGTCGAATGACTAAACAAGCAGCCTAATGCCCTAGCATGGCCCGCAACGTGTGTAAACCTAGCATATAACGATGCCAACAAGGATTTTTGCTCATACATACGAAAACGAAGTGACAGTTTTAGTTCAATGGCAATGCAGGGAAAATGTATCTGAGCCCACCTTTTTTTTTTCCCCTTTTCTGGGCCTATGCTACTTGAAGGGATTGAAGTTTTTCATGCATCAAGGCTCTCTTTTTATTCACATGTTATCAAGTATGCAAGTCGTGCCCATGACCCATGTCATCAATAACTGTTTCCACAACTTGATACTTTGGGTTTCCAACAAGGGAGTCACAAATAATTACCTATTAGGTGCACGTTTTGGAAGGGTCAGTCCTCAGGATGGTTTGGGTAAGCCAACATATCAACCTAGAGCGAGAATGATCTCTTTGCTTCTCGGAAATTTGAGACCCGAACCAAATGATGGCAAAAGAAAAGAGAATGAAACCAAATCAAAAGGTCAGCTTAGGTCTAGCCGTCTAGGCGTCAGGTTCCGCAAACTGGAATTAAAATCAAACAAGAATGAAGACAGAAGCACAGACTCATAATCAGTGAAAGAGGAGCACTGTGTCATATACCTGAACATTGGCAAAATGAAAACTAGCAATAAGTAATGGAAATATGGTGCCTGAAACCCCATGAGGGAAGTCAGTCAAATTCTGAAACCATAGAGTACCACCCTGCAATAAATTCAACAGAAAATTTTAGAAGAGCACTGCATGAAGTAATCAACTAGTTTGCCAAAAGTAATAACAAATCTCATACTAATCAAGCATACTCCACCACATCATAGCTGTCGTATAGAGAATATGGACGTAATTCCTTAGTTTAAGAACCAATGAAGATTATAACTCAAGACAGTAGAGACCAATAACCTAGTCTTACAGTTTTGAAGTTAAAGTCTTCTTTAATATTCGTTTTACAGGCATATGCAATTTTTGGAACTTGCAGTTTATGAAGTCATTCTCCAGTCATGCGGGCAACTATAAACTGAATTAGGAACCAGATCAAAGAATCTGACTTCCCCCTCCTCAGATCGTTGATTCATTGCACTATCCACAATTTTTTCCGTCGAGCAACATACTGGCATGGACACACTCGCATCTCCTACAAGCTTTGTGTTTATCTCAATCAAATACAACCAAAGACCAATAAACAATTTCGCTCACGCTTTCTGAGAATCTAATAGTAGATATATCTTCTTACACTTCACTCATAAGTAAATAAGCTAACTGAATGGACTAAATATCAAAATTACTCTGAACCCTCCACAAAATACAAACTCTTTCAACGATGGATCTACCAAGCTGGAAAACCAACCATACAAAAACGCCGGCAATTTACAATTAACTCAAAAGCCGGAAAACAAGGGCCCTTTCCTTCAAAAGCTTCTCCATTAGGTTCACTCCAGATAATCAAAAAAAAGTTTAAGTGTACCTCGCAAAAAAAAAACAAGCTTTCCTCCTCATAAGTCCATAACTATCGCTCCTCTCGCAAAATTGAGAAACAAGCTTTCCTCCTTCTCATAAGTCATAACTATCGCTCCTCTCGCCAAATTGAGAACATCCATCTCCTTCCTAGAGAACACCCCCTCCATCCCAAGCATGGGAATAGTTTACGACAATAGCTCCCTACCCACATCGAAATGAAGAAAAAGGAGGCTAACTGACTACCTGTTGTCATGTCTACACATATAACAGCAATACGCATGTAAGTGAATCTGATTTTTAACTTCAAAGGAGCTTTGGTACAGCTTATTTATTTTCATGGAAAATCATGTCTACTGTGCCAGCCAAAGGGCTACAGTGAAATTTTCACCTCAAATTTACCCGGTTTCAATGGTAACCCAAAAAGAATCTTCCCCTCGCAACCATTCGGGGAGAGGGTATACAAACGATCGAGAAAAATTACCAGGTCCCCGCCTCCCCGTAATTTCAGATCCCTCCGCAGACCCAAATATACACTACCCATTATCCACCTAAGGCAACTACCAACAGCTACTTCACATTTCATGGACATACTGGAAATAGCAGCTCTAGCTTAACAGAAAACCTCAGCGAGCTGACCAAGGAGAATAAGAATAGCATTGCAAAACCATCAAAAACTAACTCTTTCTTTCAGCCAAGGATTTCAATATTGGAGGTATTACGCATGGAAACAGAAGGACCACACGGATCGTTGGCAGGAATTCTTCAAACTCCCTAAACCTACTTCTCCTTCTTAGAGTGAAGTTCTCCAATCCAAAATA
Organism: Rhododendron mucronatum var. ripense; assembly: GCA_019656295.1. NCBI lineage: Eukaryota > Viridiplantae > Streptophyta > Magnoliopsida > Ericales > Ericaceae > Rhododendron > Rhododendron mucronatum. The sequence continues at coordinate 325,375 of BPLT01000242.1, forward strand.
AAATCACTTCTACGGTCCTACTTAAAACAGTCCATGACTCCATGCATCTATTCTGGTGCCTACGACTAGAAAATCCACGTCCTATCCTTACCTTGCAATTTGGCTAACAAGATTAGATGTCTTCGTTTGGATTCCCCAATAATCCAGATACCATGGTTTTCAAGTAGGGAGAACAGATATTTGATAAGCAAACTGCTGGAACATTCAACATAGAATTCGAGTCACAATTGTCTGCAAATATCTAAGGTGTAGAGCAACTATACACTGGCATTGAAACATTACAGGCATTCACTTGAAAACAGTTTACTTCTCCACTATCAACCACGCCTTCAAGTATGAAATATTCAATTGGAATATGGCGTCGGCACATCTACAGATTAGTGTGAAAGTTCCTTACGCAATCAAACCCAGGATGGTGATCAAGGGACATTCTGCGAACGGTTGTCATCCACAAGAGAAAGCATGGGACCTGCACAGGTTTTCCAAAAAGGGAAACAAAGCTTTAAGAAACTCTCCATACAATATAGATTTCACTAGCAAAATGCCAAAATGTTGCACAAAAATCTTCTCTTGTTTTTTCCCTGGTTTATTTTACATTTTGTGAGGCTTTTGGTTATCCTAAAAGAAAATTCACAAACTGTGAAAATTGTTCTATTAAGTGTGAAATTACAGAATATTAAACCTAAAAAACTTCTAACACCTAGAAAACATCAAAAGAATAAAAAGGAGTTCTGGATTTTCACATAGAGCATGTTAGGGCATAATATTTTTGCCTAATTTTCAGTCTTTATATGCTAATTTTACTTTTAGTATGCAGCCAGGCAGATTTTTGGTCATTGTATCAGATTGTAATAGTCAGGTGTGTTTTCATAATTTTGAAATTGCTAGGGATTACTGCCGATAAAAAGGATTTCACTTGTAGTTTTCCTAGCGATGGCCTGGGACAAGGTGACACTTGTGACATTTCAGGTCGGAACGCATGGTTGGCCACCTGATAATTGCATCCGGGTGCACAAAAGAATTATTAGAAAAATTCAGGGAAAACACAATCCCAAATTCCAACAATTCAACTCCCTATGGGGGGGAGAGATAATATCAATTCGGTTTGCTAACAAGTGCCCCTGGGACACAAGTTAAGGTGCAATAAATATGGAATATTCTCCAACATATTCTCCAACATTTAATGCCATTTTCTGAAACAAAGTCAACCACAATCTAAATAACAGATACTTACTATTTTAGCAAGTATACCAAAACGATGTGTCTGCTACTTTTAGCAAAAAACAGATATCCAATTAAATTGTGCTAACAAAATATAAACCATTGCCCTATAATTTGAAACCCCATTCCTGAATAAATGTTTCTCATTCAAGTCAAAATAATTTTTTTTTCCTTTGAGTGAATTCATGGTCTGAAAATTCTTCATCCATTGCCCTATATTTTGAAGCGCCATTGAGGACAAAAAAACAACTAAAAGAAAAATACTCAAATAAAAATGTACATGAAGGGAGAGGGGGGGGGGGGGGGGGGGGGGGGGGGGTGGGTGTGGGAGAGGAGAAATACCTTGCAATTGGAAAAGAAACGTGAAGACGAAATGAAAAAGGGGAGATGAAGTGGAGAAACCAACCCCAAATAAACAAAGTTAATTCTCTGGACTAGATCAGACCAATGTGGCATTGACATTGGCATTGGGCATATAAGCATAAAAGATAAAAATCAGTTATGACATTAAATACTCATTGATCATGTTTCCTTGTTCGTTTGTGCATATTCCATATTTATTGCACCTTCCAAATTTTATTGCACCTAAACTTGTGCATATTCCATATTTATTGCAACTTAACTTGTGCCCCGGGGGCATTGTTTAGCATTTGCCATATTAATTTTCATAAGTAGCTAGACTTTTCTCATCCTTGCAAGGATTTATATTTCATAAGTAGATGGAAAGAAACTTTGACAAATCAAAATATTGTCAATGTAATAAGGGCTCTGTAAATGACTCCATAACCCAATTTACTGTTCACTTCCTTAAAAGTTATACCTTGCAGCCCCAACACTGATGTCTGACAATCAAGAAAATTATAGAAAAGGAACTCAAGGCATCCTTGTGCCTAAAAACCCCTAGACATCTGACATCCCAGTGCCTAAGGATGTAAAAGCATTTCCATAGGACTCCATAATTGAAATTTAATTCATTCAGTCAACTTATGAAAACATGATCTTTAGAGTCCTCTACATAGACAATATTCAATAAATATAAGTTCGCCTGACAATAATCCCTACGACTCAGAACTACTAAATAAAATAGTACAATACAATTAACCATCCTCTCCGATCAAATACGAATAGCCCGTGGGGTAGTCCTTCCTATTCCCCCACAAAAACCCATTCCAATCCTGCCCAAATCAACCACAAACCCCTTCTTCTACTGATTGTGTGGCCTTGGTTTTTTTTCTTTTTCTTGTTTTGATAAGTGCCTGCCTTGGTTTATCCACTAAACCAAAAATTACTCAATGTTTTGGCTCTTGAATAGCAATGGCCTATGATTTGAATATTTAAACTCAAATTTTTTCATCGCAAAGCCCTGAACCTACAAACTTCCAACAACCAAAACCCACAGTAAATCCAATTATAGGATGCAATACCTTAAGTTTCCTCCAGTGGTCCTGCATCGTCCTGCATCACATGTAGTTAAGGCTCCAAAAGGACAAGATTATGGGACTGGTCATGCATTAAAACCAACATTGGACGTCTCACACCATACTAAGGGTGTTGTACATTATTGGCACTCTTGTGCCTCATCCTGACTCTCATTATTGAGTCTGCTGCTTAAATGCCAGATACGCACGACTCCAATGCATGGATTTCTACCATAAACCCACCACATCCACCATGACAACCCAATTGCACACCGTCCCACAGGACATTCCCAACCATTAACCATAGCTACACCTGATATAAGCCTAATTACTCTAAATAATTAGAACAGAATGCTAAACAACATCTACTATTTGTGCTGATTATGTATTGGTCATATGCAGATCCGACTTGTCATTTTGGAGAACTTTTTTTCTAAACACCACTAACCCTGAGAACCATGACCCGCACTCTGTTGAGACTTCCTTGACCCTAATTGTGCCTCCAAGTTCCACAATTTATCTAGTTGGTGCAAAATTTAACTTCCAGCAGCTCCGTTCCTTTTGAATTTACCAAACTTTGTATGGACCTTCAGCCAATGTTGTTGTATCGTATAAATGTCCTTAACAAGAAATCCCGCACCGCTTCATGAACCTCAAGCAGTTGAAACAATGGGACTAAAGTAAAAATCAAAAAATACTAACATTACATTATAGAGTAAAGTGGAGCATCACCTGGACAGAAACATAAGCTAGGAGCCATAAATATGAAGGGCAGCCAGCTGCTCGTCTTTCTTTGCGGAAGAGTGAAAATTGTTCTCTATAATTTCCTCCTGAGAGAGGTGGTGGGAATGGAGGTGGCACTTTAAGAGATGCACAAGAAAGTCAAGACAAAAGCATGTGTAAGTTGATTAGCTGACAAATTAAAATCTAGAACTGTTCCTTTGTAGAATACTGGGAAACAGGATATGTGGTTTCTCGTAATAGTTTGAACATAGCCGAATATGGTCAACCGCTTTATTACTTAACATGCAATAGAGAACAATACTGACCAAGAATTACCATAGGAACATAGTAGAAAGAGTGGAATATCGCCAATGGTAACAGTGTGTTGCAATTGGTACCAAAAAGTGGTTAGTTACACAATCGTAGAGCACCACTCTACTAACAAATCAAGCCTTGGGCTTACTAAATATAAGTGAACAGGTAGCCCTAGAAAAAGCTAAATGGAAAAACATGATTCATGTAGCCGACTCCAATTGATTGGGACTAACAAAAAGAAGATGGTATTTACCTTAAGTGAGGTGTTTAACAGTCTATTTCTCATGTAATGTTTTTAACTCCGAAAATACTTCAGCAGTCAAGAATATGTTACGAGCACAAAAAATGTGTTCACCTCTTAATTGAACAATCGCCTAACAACATTATCAAAGAACTCGGATATACATAGTAATTATTCATAAAACTTGCATTCTATGCACAAATGCTCTATGTCAATGTTCTAAAAAGCGCTCGGCGCTAGGCGGGCGGCCGACCACCTTCAAGCTTTGAGACCTATTAATCGGCCATTAATCGCCTTTTAGCAATTAGTCGGTTTTTTTTTTTTTTATAAATATTCTATAACCTCCCTACCATCAATAATCACAGTTTTTCTAGTTGATGTGATATATCTTCCCTACCATCAATACTTACTAGTTACTACATGTCTACCGGTCTACACTGCTACGGCCTACACCAAATGGTCCAAACTATAAATTTACAATACTACACTACTCTACTACTTAGACTCAAGTGTTAAATTTTGTCAAAAAAAAAAAAAATACTACTCACTATAGAGAGAAAGAGGGGGATCGTGAAATTACAAAGAGAGAGAAATTACACACAAAGAGAGAGAGCGGGGGATCAAGAGAGAGGGATCGAGAGTTACAGCAGTCAGCAGTGAGGCGCAGTGGCGGTGACTAGCATCGGCGATGACTGGCGTCGGTGATGAGAGGCAATCGTCGATGTACTGGCGTCGGCAGTCGGCAATGACTGGGTTTCTCCCAAGACCTAGATCGATGAGAGGCTGATCGAATGAGAGCCCTAACACAGTAATTCGAAGCCCTAAATTACCTGGTATGAGTATAACAGTTACCCCCCTCGTTTTCTAAAAATTCAGATTTACCCCGCCTAATTTCCCATTAGCCGATTAATCGCCCATGAATCGATTAATCGCCTATCGCCGCCTAGACGCTGACCAATTAAGCTGCGATTAATCGCCCCCAAAGTCCGATTAATCTTCCAGCCGCCTAATTCAACCTTTTAGCCATTAATCTCATCAGTCAGCTCAGATTTCCGATTAATCGCCCATTAACCGGCGATTAATCCCTCCTTTTAGAACACTGCTCTATGTTAACTTGTACCACCATTCTCACCTGGGCAAATAAATGTTAAAGAAATTTGAATTCTACCTGTGTCCCAATGTCCTTTGAAATAAGAATTAGATAGTACACACAAGTATATGAAGATCCTTTACTCGAGTCCATGTAACATAAGATGACAATAGTGAACTATAGTCCTAATGGAGATCATTTTGTTTCAACTTTCAAGCTTAAAAGGAAAACTCATAAACCGGATGGGCAAGAATGTGGACAATGAAGTTTTCCCTTCAAATTCAAGTATCATTGATCACACCCCTTGTAGATGGCATTGTTGGAAAGAAGAAAGTAACTTCCAATAAAAGCACCACACCCTTCAAAGAGAGAACAACAAACTAAAGGATAGGAGAAAATGGGTCACAATGGTGGAATCGGAGGAAAGGCTACAGTAGAAGGGTAATGGGATGAATGGGGGCTAGTGGGAGAGGTTTAGTGTGGCGGGTGAAGGGGAGAGAGAAGGTAGCGGTAGAAGATGGGAGGGTGGCGTGCTGATAGTGATTCTGAGTGCTAAGCAAGGGAGGATGAAGAGAGGTGAGTTTGAAACAATGCAATCAATCATATAACTAAGTGAAGCATGATAATGAGGTAATAGATGGCTACTAAAGAGTAGAGGGTTTAATTAAGTTTGAGATCAAATTCAAGCAACCAAAGAGAAGTGTGAAATCCGTCTCAAAGTTTTTACTACAGGACAACAAAAATTAAGATTGAACTTACCAAACCAAACCAAACCAAACCGAGCCTTATGTCCCAATCACTTGGGATTAGCTACATGAATCCTTTTCCTCCATTGAGCTCTATCAAGGGTATTTGGATTCATGTCATAAAGATCTGACAGGCTTTTTAAGTGCTGGTTGTCAACTACCTAACGAACAACCCTCCCCCTTTATTTGGGCTTGGGACCGGCTGGAAAATAAAGATAAGGCTCTAAGCACAAACCAGGCAGAGTTGAATAGAAAAATCAAACTTGAAAAGAAAAAATCTCAGGGGCTGTTTTGCAACAAGGTCAAGATCTTGGATTATTTTTGTAATTTTCTCCAAACAGATTTCATGGTTGTAGGCATCCGTCGCAGCATGACCCACGAGCTGGTTCGACTTCCATTCTTTGCTCCTGACACCTATTTCAGCATGTCAAACTTTATGGAGTTGCCACTTTGTGTTGGGAACCAAGAAACCATTTGGAGATTCATAGTTTGGGAACTCAGAGTACAATGAGGACGGAAGTGGTTAGAGCATCTATATCAGGCTTGTTAAAAGCCCATGCAAACTAAAGTAGCGAAGGAAATCCAAAAAAAACTCCAAAATCTACTCTGCACCAGGCTATGCTAAAATGACCCTGCAATATGAAAGAGGAACAGTTCCTTGTTTAGTCAGCCGAGGAACTATTCACTAGTCACTCTATATAATACTATTAGTCTTAGCCCCACCTCCTATTATTATATTATTTTATCAAAAGCCCCCCAATTTTTGAACTAACAACCATTTTCAGGAGAAGCCCCACATTACTTTAATAAATAAAAAAGCTCCATCTCCTATTATTATATTATTTTAATTGAGAAGAGAGTGAGTAAAAAGCCTCATTTTATGTAATTATGAAAAAGTGACTAGTTAAAATAGAAAAGTGGCATTTGAAGATTAATTTGGTCCAAAATCAGTTGAGGCTGATGCCGATGCTCTTAGCCACCCCTCTTAGCTACCTTTTGACCTTAAATAAGTGTTTATACATTTTAGTGAAGCTTCATTGGTGTATAAAAAACCAAAGTAGCCATAGTTATGCGAGGATTACAATAAACATGTAGATTGGCGATAGGAGCATGCTTAGAAAGAAGTAAAAAATACTAGTCAGTATGGCAACCATACTGATTGCGAATCCGCTAGGAAGATTACTTGGTCGCGAATTTGCCTCTCAATGATTGCACAGCCGCCACTTCGATCAAGCAGCCGCTCAACCAACAAAACAAGATTGCGGCACCGCCTCTTTGAAGAAGCGGCGGAGACTTATTTCTATGCTGGAGAATTTTCCAGAAAGTGAAACAGGAAAAGTAAAAGATAGAAATTTAATAGAATGTGCAAATTTGTCCAAAACATCCATACATACTCTCAGTTTCCTTGATTAAGGAAACACGATGATGGCTTTGTAGATGGGTCATTATTTGAGCCACTTCAATTTGGTGTCTGATGATCATGTTGGGTGTTTGGATAACATATTAGAATGGAGAACGAAATCGGAGGATAGGAGAAAAAGGATCTGCAATGGGAAAGGGAGGCAAGGCTGCAGTTGAACATGGGAGGGCGGTATGCCGATGATAACTATGGGTGCTAAATGGGAGAGGATGAAGAGAGGTGAGTTCGAAACAATGCAATCAATCAAACAAACAGTAGTCAGTGAAGTGTCATGATGAGGTAAATAGTTGATAAGGGTGCTATGAGATCAAATTTAAACAACCATAGAAAACGTGCAACATCTATCCCAAAACTTTTAGTGTTATAAAAGTTTGTGGAGATGACAACAGAGATTACGATCGAGCTTCAATAGAATAAAATCTCGTGGATTGTTCATTACAAGGGTCAAAATCTTAGATTAGTTTTTGCAACATTCTCAAAATAGAATTACGTGGTTGTGGGCACCTGTTGCAGCATAGCCCACAAGCTGGTAAGATTTCCATTGTTTCCTCGTGACACCAATTCTAGCATGTCGATTCGTAGATACCAATTGCAGAATATATTTTCAGCAGTGCACGATGTGGCGCACTTTACGGAGTCACCACTTAGTTTTTTTCTTTTAATTACCAAGATACCATTTAGGAACTTAGAATATGAGTAGGGGAAGGTGTTAGGCACCCCTATTGGCCCAACCCAAAGGTTTGCCTCTCCCACTTTGACTTTAGGCTTTGTTTATTCATTTTAGTCAATCTTCTTTCATTGTAATATTAAACCACAGCTAGATGATGACAACATAAACATGTACGGTATAGGAATGGGGCATGCTTAAACATAAGTGCAAACCAGTCAGCATGGTTGACTGTTTGCGCGGCCGCTAGGAACACTACATTTTCACGACTTTGCTAGTCAATGAACAAAAAAAGATTGCACAGCTACCACTTTGAACTCATATGCTTGGGAGTCTATCACGTGTCTTCATCGCTTAATCGATCACACAACCACTACTTTGAAGGTGTGGCCGCGCAATCAAAGTCAGTCTGGTGCTCTACAATATGCGGCTGCCCAATCGCCGTCATGGCCGTCTCATTGTTTTGTATGGATCCTGGGCCGACTGCCGAGAGTGCGCAGTATGTCAAATTTCGCAGGCTCGCCCTGGCCACTTCTGACTCCAATTTGCACGTAGTTTGAACTATTGAAAAGCTAGTTGAGTCTACTTTCAAACCCAGGTGTAGGGGTGAGCAGTGAGCACGAGTCGGGCTGGTCGCGTTTACCCTCAAGGACTGAGCCAAAATTTACATGGAGCGCCGAAGCTTAAAACTCAAAATTTCGACTTTTGACATGATTATTGAATTTGGGATTTTTCCTTACACATCTTTGAAATGCAAGCATGAAATTTGAATAACAACCACCCCCCGTCAAATCAAAACTTATCCCCTAGCAGGGAAGGAATATGCATTGGTGATATTTTTCTCATGGCTCAAGTTGAATTTTTATTTACAATGTTACTTATGCTAGAGAGAGTGCTAAAACCGATTATCTATAAACTTTTCACACTTTGATTTTCATTTTTAATTTCTCATACGGGAGCAAAATTCTGACAACCAAAAAAATATTTTCCAGTACGAAATTATTTACTTTATAATATGTTATTTATTCTATTTCTTACGATCAGGGGGTGTTGAGATACTACATTACTATAATTTAGATGTATATGTATAATATATTTAGGTTTATCTTTTAGCAAGGTTGGGGGTGGCCATAGGACCCCCACCCATAAGGCCACTTCCGTCCCTGTTTACCCTAGACCCATCCACCGACCGGAACAAGTCGGGTTTCAATTTTTCTCCACCCACTGTCGACCGAGTTAGTATTGAAATTAACGGCGTCTGCTGCTTCTATTGATGGTCAGTTTACATCAGGTGACACTCTGCTTTGGTTTTTTCTCAAGTTTGGGTTAGGCCTTGAAGAAGATAGTCCCCCTAGCTACGGGTCTTAAGGCAGCTAGGAATAAAGCACTAGTCGGCATGCTTCTCCTAAGGGTAAAACAACAACAAGCCAACAGACTTAGCTACTGGTCTTCTCCGAAAGGTAAAGAGCTAAAATCCAACTTCGGTCTTCCTAACTCTAGGAGCGGGTATTCCCCAGTCGAGACCTTTCACCCTTCCAACTCTTCTCTAGCTGGCTGGCGAAGCATGAATGAAGCGATGGAAAGTATAAGCCACTACGTTAAGCTGCTAACTGCTGTTGCCAATCCATATTGGATAAAGTCTCATTTCATATCATTGAAAAGCCTTTTCAAAGAACTAAAAGATGTTGGAAGCCAACCTTAACAACTCTAATGTTTGGTCTACAAGAATCGGGTTGAAAGAAGACAAATTCGGAAGTCATCAAAGCCACCAAGGCTAAAATACTTTATTGGGCCCTAAAATTTACTCTAAGTTCCATTTTGCCAACATTGACCCTCCTCTAGGGCCAAAGTATTCTCTAAGATCCTTAATCTTTTAAAATCAGAGGATTTGCTCAGCTTTAGAAACAATTTCACCATTGAGACCACCAGAGGCGGAGCTTAAGCCTTTACAAAGCCAAACTGGGGAGTCTACAATGGTGTAATAGTGTTTTCCAAACACTAGCTACTATATCTTCCGCATTTTCCCCATTTTAGGTTATTTTTAAAACCCTGAGTTAACCAACCTCAGTGACCGGTTCCTGAGAGTTCTTGCGGTGGGGAATACAAAAGTGATGAAGTCATAGCAGTGTTCTAAAAGTCAGCCACCTAGGCCACCTAGGAGCTAGGTAGTGGTCCAACGCCTAGATTAGGCACCGCCTAGGTGCTAGGCGGCCGACTAGTCGGTGCCAAGGTGCTAGGCACCCCTTTTCCACCCGACCAGCACTTAGCGACTTTCAGAGCATTGAGTCATAGTAGTTAGAATCAAAAGATAAGTTTTCCACAATTCGATACAATTCAGCGGGTCATCAATATGAATATATTGCACGAAACAAAAATAGTTGTGAATCGTAATTCAAAATCAGTGAATCGAATCGTTTCATAACTGTCCAAAATGGAGATCAAAAGTCTGCTCAGGGGTGCCTATAATATGTTCGTGATTACAGTTTGATCAAATATGCACACCAAAAGATATGGAACATAAGACTCACATTTAGGAAGCAATTCTGCAATCTTTTTGGACTTCTTGAGTTGCAATATAAGCACGGGGAGCAGTGTAATTCTAAGAGCCAAAGTGGAGGAAGCAATTAATACCCACCTGGAAGATCATTAGTTATGTATGCAGACACCAGATCATACAGAATATAAAGAAAAGCAGATTGACAATGTCATTTTCCTGCATCATCCATGCAATTGCTGAGACATGAATTAAAATCAAAACGTGGAATGCACCCGAATCAGACTAGGTTCAAAACAGGGTTGGTTAAAGTATTCAGAAACAAACAACTTACAGCAGTTTTTAAATGCTGCATTTAAATATGAACTGCAATGAGAAAGTATTCTTTGTCGGCAACCAAACAAAATTAAATACATCTGTGTTTATTTCAATTTTCACGAGGTTCGGTGAATGTTAATCTACAAAACTGGAGATCGCGCTCCTCCCACAGCCTAACAAACAGAATAAAGAGCCAGAAAAAGAACAGTCTTTTGTTTAATATCAAATTCATCTCTCTCCTAGCATGGAAAGCTAAAACCTGCAAGCATCATTTAGTGTGCTTTGTTTTTTTTAACCTTCATTTCTCATCAACCAAACAAAGGGAAGGTTGGCAAACACAGACTATTTGAAGGAGGGCAGTTGGGGGATAAGACGGAGCAAGATTTAAAATCAAAGTTGGCACCCAAAAATATCAACATACTTAAGCAAAAGTATAGTATCCTAAAGTTAACCATTCATAATATCAAAAAGTACACATTTTTTTGTAGTTTAAGCATCCATCAACATAGAAAGGAAATAATTTAACGATCTGCTAAAATGGAACTCGAAGTTTTTTCAAGTTCTATGTGAAATCTAACTAAGAGGGGGGACAATTTTCTATTTGTGGACGGAGAGAGTGTTTCTTAGCAGACACAATTATTTAATTTTTTTTCCTTCTGTATTTTTGGACCACTCCCCCAAGTAATCGCTCCGCCCCTGTCATTCCATGCCTAATTCATTGTTCCGTGTTTTCACTCTGCTTTTCAATCCACCAAAGATGGAGAGTATATCAAAGCTGATTTTGCCTACAGAAAAAAAAAACAAGATAAAAGTTTTTTTCTTCACTTGGGACTTTTCAGTGATCCAAAGTGAAACGCTCCTGCTCTCAATCCTCACGAATTCGTAGTTTGTGTCTTTGTGATGCTTTCGAAAGCTGCTTTCAGTCTTTCGCTCACGGCCAGGCACGCACACCATGTGACTTAGGTGAGAACCAATTTCAATGTTTTTTCATCACTCAAAAGAAAATAAAACACAGCTTCCGTTATTTCATCAATGTTACTACAAAAATGCCTCTTCGTTTACTCACCAAGGCCAGCCGGTTGAGTCGTGGAACAAATCAAGCAACGAAATCAGCGCACGAACGGGAAGAATCGGCTCCCCATTGCCACCAACATCAGAAGCACTGACCAGTGCCTCTGCGATTTCCGAACCATCAACATCACAAGCATCAGAAACAGAAGAAGAAATTCCCGAGTCAAAGAGCTCCTCCTCCTCAGCCCGAACCGCAGCCGAGTCCAGACTCAGATTCCGACCGTAGTCCGAGTCGCCGCGAGTGGAGAGAGAGCGGGACCACACGAAACCGTAGTGAGGAGCGAGAGGATGCACGGTCGAGAATGGAAGGCCAGAACTGGTTTTTTGGGGGATTTCTCGGTTGCTCGATTGGGCGAAGAAGATTGAATAAGAAGAAGAAGATAGTGAGGCTAGGGTTTGTGGACGGCGACGAAGAAGGTTTGATAGTAAGAGCTTTGGAGCGGCCATTAACGGTCTTTTCGCATACAACTTCCCATAGAGAAGTTTAGGGGCCGAGAGAAGGACGATAGCGGATTTTCTTTACCCCTTTCGGAGAAATAAGGTTTCATGCAGTCCCGCTATTTTGCAACGCCAGTAACTGTAACGCCTTGTTCCGCGACTGCAATTTTGTTCACCCACCTTAAATGAGAATTTCTATCGGTTCAAATAAGTTCTTAAACAAAAGAATGGCGAGAAAGAGGAAATGATTCAAATTCAAGAATATAGAATCGAATTGGAAGTGTTGAAGGAAGGAGGCTAGTCCCCGAAAATGCCTCGCACGTAGGTACGGTTCGTTTGTCGTTGGGGCAACCAATTCACCTTGTGCCTCATTCCTTCAGTCGAGCGTTCTTTGGGCGTAGATCAATCTATAACAGGCCGCTCTGTCATTGTCTGATTTTTTGTTAGAATTCACACCATTTTAACGAAATGAGAATAATGTTTACCATCTTAAATGCATGTGAACAAATCTCAACTAACGCTTTTAGGGTTTTTTTTTTTAAAAAAGTGCACGTTTTGTCTTTATTTAAATTTGTTTTGCAATTTGTAAGTTTTGCGCTAAATTTTTTTTTTGAAAGTGATTATTTCTCAAAATATTTGGGTAAAATTAAAAAAAAATCTATTTTTTCAATTCGTCTCGTCCAAACGAATCAATAATCTACAAAAATTTAGCGCAAAATTAATAAACGTAAAAAAATTTGAATATAGACAAAACGTACACATTTTCTAAAATCGTAAAAGTGTTAGTGTAACAAGACCTAAGTTTGTGCACACAAACTTTCTATGTCCATTTACCCAAAAAAACTTTCTATGTCCAGATCGTGCATACTGCATAGATAAGAATCAATAGTGTTTTTAACTCATGGGGTCCAATCATGAGTTTAGCTCATATATTTTGACAGATGGTATTACGAATTGGGGCTGTTCTTTTGACTTTTTTTTTTATCAAAGTAATAATTTTTTTAGAACTATTGGCCGAAATATTCTCATTTTCAATTTATTTTTAAAACTACTCGGTAGAGCCACTTCAACAAGCGCTACCTAAGCGGCGCCATTACAATTGGCTGTATGACGTGAACTAGCGCCACTTGAAGTAGCTCTATCTAAATAGGTAGCACCACTTGAAGTAGCTTTACCTAATCAGATAACGCCATCTGAAGTGGCTCTACCTGATTAGGTAGCGCCATTTCAACTGGCTCTACCTCATCAGGTAACGCCATTTTCAACTGGCTCTACTTTTTAAAATAACGTTTGTAAAAATTGCGAACCACATTTGTAGTGAAAAATCGTTTAATTTGGCTGTTACAACGTGAATAGCAGAAACTACTTTTTGCTTAAAATTAAAAAAAAATGATTGTCCAAAATATATAATGCCGGGTTTTATTAACTTCACTAAAAAAATTATATTTATAATTCATACACCATTTTCAACTTTATTAAATTTGTTCATGCTTGCTTTATTACCTTTACTTTATTATTTTAGCTTGTTTCAGTCTTATTCAATTACTGCAACCTTTTTCACCCTTATTTAATTTCTTCAGCTTTTTTAGCCCTGTTCAATGTTCAGCCTTAATCAATTCCTACAGTTGTTTTCAGCATTATTCAAATCGTTGAGCTTTTTTCAGTCCCATTCAATGGTTGTAGTCTTTTCAATTGCAGACTTTTCGATTCTTTCAGCTTTTTCAGACATCATCAATTCATACAATCTTTTTCAACCTAACCATCTTTGTTTTATTCGTCATTTTATACAACTTTATCCATGTAAACTGTATGGAGCTTTTATACAGCCTTATTAATATACAGCTTTTTGTGGTCCCCTACTGGTTCTTATCTTATTGGATCCCATTAAGAGTATGAGCTATATATTTGGCCAAAACATTTGTCTATAAATTATCTTTCAACTTCTAAATTTCTGTGTAATAATCCTTAGTCGCGAGATAGTTCTATCATATGGCAAGCAGAGGAGCAAGTTCCAGGGTATGGATACTTCCCAAGTTCAAGGATCCATATTGGAAAGAAAAAAGAACCAGCCCGAAAGATTACTATGTTGGTCTTTGACAAGAATGGAAATTTAGGGTTGAAGAGCAGGAGGGATTGGTTAATGATTTGCATAACATGAGAGTTAGAATTTTACATCTTGATCTCTAGAGATGCTAACAACAAATAAGCATGAATATGAAGTAGCCATGTCCCAAATCAAAGAGGAGAATAATAGAATGCTAATGCGCAAGAGTAGATATGTTATGCTTCAGTTAGCAACAGAGATGGCTGAGGCAAATCAGCGAGAACTAATGGAAAATGAACACGCTTTGAATAATGAGAAATATCTATCTAACTATGCTATGTCTGATGAGGACATGTAGATCTCCCATTATTGGTTATGTGTTAGATATTTGAAGTTATGTATTGGATATATATTAAGTATGTTAAGTAATTTGTCTTTTCTATGTTAAGTATGAATTATTGATGTATTAGTTTATCTTTAGTATGTTAATGTTGTTGTAATTCCAACAATGCAGATAATAAATATCACTTAAATTTAGTTGTTTTGTATTGTCATGGATAAATATAATTTATAACTAATCACTCTCAATGGCTTGATAAGAGAAAACATGAATTGAAAAGTAGTTGCAATAGTTACATCAAGATGATACTGCAACAAAATAAAAACTCCAACAATGACACTAACATACAATACGAAATGGATGACAAAATTAAAGAAACCTAGAGTTCCAATGGCTGTTGATCTTCCAATGATCTCACATTCATGGTTCTTGATCTTCGTCTGACATCTCGATGTCGGATTACACATCTTCGTTCATACTAGCCTCCATATAAAAATGAGCTTCACCCATTAATCCTTCATCTATTCGTTCATTTGCTAAGAATCAATACTGATGTCGTTGCAAACACATTTGCATGCGGTTCACTTCTTCATGAAAATGATGCAAGGCTCTTTGCAACAACTAAGGAGTATCAATTGGCATGTCAATTGCTCGGCAACGTGGAATTGGAATGTTGAAAGTCAGGCAGTCGAATTTTAGAACTTCATATTGTTCAAGTCGGCATTGATACTCACGTTGCATTTCTTTAAAGACTGTGGGCATGCTGTGCTTGATTTTCTTTACTTGGGGAAGGGATTCCGTTCCCCTCCTCGAAGAAGAGAAAAAGCTGCCGGTTCGCGGGAGCGCTTTTTGAGTTGGATGACAAGCGCTCGCCAAAATACAGAGTCGCCACTCGGGTTTGAAGGTCCGACACCCAAGGAACCGTATTTCGAAGCACTTGCCGCGCTATTTGATTTGAAAAAGTTAAGGAACCAGTCCGTCATAACCATATCTGGGTTCGGGAGCCAGGTTACGAGAGGGGAAGGGTTTTATGGCACCCCTCTCACCCAATCCAGAGATCAGTTTCTACTTAGGCATTTGCAAAAACGTTTTGTTTGCGATTCTGTTTGATTAATCAATTCTTTAGCCAATTAGAGCGGGGGAACAGTTAATCGGAGATTAAAATTGTAACAGTTTGCAGGATGTGAATGATAGCATGGATGCAAAAACAGTTAGTATAGGATGAGAACAGACTGCGTGGGAGTTTAAACAAACTGGGAAGCCCCTGTTTTGGAGTGACGTGCGCAGGAAGAAACCAGTATGCACTGAACAAGTCACTGCATGTTGTTCACTCCTGCGCGCACAACTCCAAGACACGCGCGCGCCGGTGAGCTCAAACCCACAGCTCTTATTCTCAAACCCTCTGGGCTCTGGAAGGACCAGTGCACACCCAGGACAAACCACGCAGTTCATATAACAGCATAATATACAGTTTAAAGGTTGAAAAGCCCTACAAATTAATAAAACACCCCATAAACAGTGTGGGGACAAAATAATGGCCTAAGGCCAAGCTACCCGTGCAAGGCCATTCATTGGTCAGAGGCAAACTGTCGCGCGATGGATTCACTCTGTCGCGCGAGGATGCGGCCTGGTGCACTGTCACGCGATGGAGTGAGTCCGGCGTGTGATGGTGCGCCCCTGGCGCGGGATGATCGCGCCCTGGCGCAACCAGACCAGTGCTTGGTTTACACATGTTTCTGGGTTCTAGGACAGGTCCAGAATTATCCCAGGGGTACTCCACAATCAGCAGAAATGAATGTTGAACTACAACTAACAAATCTAACAAAGGAAAGCCGTAAACTGGTTTTTAACATGCTTGCAAAGTGATCCATACATAAATAAACACAAAACAATAGGACACCAATCCCCACGCGGTCCATTGCACGCAGCACCGGAGTGTCGCGCGAGAGAATGGGACCATCGCGCGCTGGTTCCTACCATGACGATTTTTGAAACCTTGCCAGCTTTAGGACCAGGACTGGTATTGATTACCAGCCTTGACCCTGCCAGCCCCCCTCAGAGATTAGAACAAAGAGCAGAACAAAGGTAAGCTATACCTTCGGTTCTTAAGTTTTGAAAGGTGTTTGAGCTTTGAATTGAGGTTGAGGTGTTTGAGTTGAAGAAGAACAAGCTATGCTCTTTATGGTGCTTAGGGTGTAAACCTTTGAATGCCAATTTTTGTTAACCCTTTGAAAGAGAACAAATGGGGGGGTATAAATAGGGAGAGGGGGTGAATCTGGTTGGTGCCAGAAGAGGAGTTCAGCCAGTCCACGAGGCCTGCTGAGAGTTGAATTGGTGGCCAACTGCCCATCTCAAGAAAGATTGGTGGTAGGTTGGACCGTCGCGCGACGGAGTCAGTCTGTCGGGCGATGGTGCGCACTGTCGCGCGATGGAGTGAGTCTGGCGCACGATGGTGCGCCCCGGCGCACTGTCGCGCGATGGAGTGACTCTGTCGCGCGATGGTGTGCCTGGGCGCGGGATGGATGCGCCCTAGCGCGGGTCAGTAGGGTTTTTGGTTTTTGAAGTGGCTTAGGCTAGGTTAGGTTCAAGGGTTTTGCAAACACTCAAAGCTCAAACACGCTATCAGTCCTAGGGTGTTCTTGATCCATTTCATCATCGGGGAATCAAACACCGTAAGTAAACTAATCTGGAAGCCCAGATTGGGGTGTCTACAAAGACCATGGGTGCGTATCGCATGTTTGGCTTCAAAGGGTATTCAAAATCGTCATCAAGGTGCCAATGACAACCCGTTGCTTGAAATATATCACGCACTGTGTACCTCATAGCTAGCTATATGCCATATAATGAAAATATGAAGTTGCAAGACTGGTTCTTGTGTCTCCTTTTTATACACATTAAATTGAAATAAATTATTTGTCCATATTCGTTGGGAAATTATTGGAATCCAATACTCCTGCAATAGATGCGAAGATGTAGACCATACAATGACATTAATTTCTGACCAGTAAATGCAAACCCGTGACTGACTTTTTATATTTCTGCAATACACTGTTCAATGGTCTGTTTTCATAGCTGAAATGCATTATTTCAATTACATAGTTTATTGTCTTTTTGTCACGTTTGAAATGCACTACGCCAAATTAAGCTTTTTACGGCATTTTATAAATGCCGGTAAAGATCAAATTAATGCCGGCAATAGTATTCCCGGCATTTGTTGACGAAAGTAAAAAATGCCGTCCAAGTAGGTGTCGGTAATACATAAATGGCATTTGTACAAATGCCGGAAATAAAACCGGCATTTGTTACTAGTTTTCCCGGCATTTGTAAAGTGCCGGAAAAAAGAATTGCCGAATATACATTCATTACCGGTGGTTGCTGCAAATGCCGGAAAAGATAATATTACCGACATTTGATAAATGCCGTATTTTTTAATAATTTTTACCGGCATTTGAAGAATGCCGTTTTTATATTTTGGTATTTTTTTTCCGTTGCTTTTACCGGCATTTGTAAACTGCCAGTAAAAGTTCTTTTTTTTGTTTTTGGCGATTTTCATTTTAAATACATTATATTTTCACTAACAAATTATCCTATCCTAGTACCATTTTTGATAACACATTTCCTACATATAAAATTGTAACTATCCAAAACAATTTGAAGTTCCATGCCACTACCAAAACCAAAATGCAAGTTCCGTATATAAGCAAGACATCGTAAAAGACAATTCTCAAAGCAACAAAAGATAACAATGCGAAGCATAGAAGACCAATGTGAAAATCAAACCCAAAGAGTCAAAATATAAGTTCCAATTGCATGTGTATCTCCAAAGATCATACTAACTAAAGCAAGACAAAGACCCAAAACATGCTTTTGGTTGCGAACTCCAAAACAAAAAGAACAAAAACAGTTTTTCATTATCAAGAAGATTTTCCGTCATTCTTGTTGCATGTCTTCCATGTCCGTCTACGTCCTATCAACCTGCAAATACAAAAAACAATTACACATTTATACATAGGTGTATGGGTATCTACATAGTTCACGACATCCTACACAATCATTAAGTTTAAAGATACAGGACACAAGCATCAAACATATCCCAGTATAATGGATAAATGCAATAAGCTCAACCATTTATGATTGAAGCACCAACAAGCCAACGTGATCGTCTGGGACATGTCAAATGTAAAATGGATACCCAACGTGTCCTAGAATATCTATCTACACTGTGTCTAAGAAAAAGAAATATAGTAAAGATAGTAGATGGATAAGTACTAAGCCATGTTCGACACATGTTCGGAGAGTCATATATATCGTGTCTATAACCGACGCGTATCGTACATGAACAATCGAGTCCGGAAGCATGAAAAAATAGACTTTAAAAATATATCATGAAGAGCACCATATCTTAATGCAGCAGCAGAAACAAAACAGCAGCATATAGCATTCTCATTCCAAAATTGTAACATGGAGAGTCTAGAGCACCATTATCCCCTTTAGAGCCACGCAATGGCACGCACATTAGCAAATAAAATAATCCAAAGAAGACAAGAATAATTTGATGTTACCGCAGCTTACTTTGATGTTCCCAATTTCAATCAATATCATCAAGTTCTCCACTCTCCAGTGACTGATGAAAAACGAGAGGATACAGTGTGCACAAGTTCATTGAATAATTACCAAGGCTATTTCAATATCATTCCAATAACACAAACTGTATACAATCAAATAGGTGCCCCTTAAGCTTTGTTACCTTAATCCAGTAATTCATTTTATGCCCTGCAGAAATTTTCCATCTTCAATTTACAAACCACTTGCAATTCACCACTGGTGGGGATAGAGACCACTTTTCATACATCATACAATCCCTTAAAGAACAGAGTATAATCTATTTAACTTGAGGGGGAAGTGGCATGGAGGCTAGGAGCATTGCTAGGGAGTATCGAGATTGTTCGAAATCTAATTCCTAGCACTTAGAGCAACAAGTCTTCATCAGAATATTACATCAACAAGCAAAAGTTTAAAGGAAAACTTTCTGACATCAGCTGAACAGAAAAAATATAGTTGACAGTTGGAAGTAAAATTTAAATCGCCACTTAACAGGCAATAATTATGGAATTGGACCTAAAAAAACCGTTCAGATTTTTTATTGATTAGGTATCAGTGGGAACATAAAGATAAAAGAGTTAACGACGTATCAAATCAACTAAATTCTGGGGAAATGGTGGAATTTGGCCAGTGGTATGGAAAGCCGCTCAAGTAATAAGAAAAGAAAAGACTAGCAATCATCAGAGTCTACGTATCATTCCCAAGAAAATACTCTCCAACCCCATTAATTTTTCTCAAACCACCCATTTAAGTAAATTACTCAATCCAAAAATGTCGTTATTTTCAACAAATTTCTAAACCTACTGACACAGACACAAAAAAGGATAGCACTTCCACTAAGATTCAACATGCAACAACTGGAAAAAATGACAACACATCAAAATGCTATAAAAGTGGTCAAATACTAACACAGACACAAAAAGGGACACATTGAATTCTAAACAAAATGGGACACAACCATTGTCACCCAAATCCAATCTATAATTTGCCAATAAACTTGCTTCTAAAGTAGACCACAAAAGATCATTTAACTACCAAACCATCTTCACCCACTTAAACATGTATTTCAACAACCAATTGATAGGCTTCTTTTAGAGACCACAAAGCATACTTATTTGGGCTCAAGCTATATATTTTGGCAACAACACTGATCAATCAATATAAGAGGAAGGTGTATTTTCAATCAATAAAATGGCCAACTCTATTCTCATTGCCTCAAAAAGTACCATGAAAAATCACAATTTACCTGTCCATTGTGCTCCATTAGTGACGGTGTGTGATCTCCATCTCCATTTCCAGCTCTATTTGGTGATGGAGGCAAATGGTGTCCTGCACTTTTCATATAAGCTGCCACGGCTGCATATTGGTTCTTCAATTGAGTGATTTCATCACTTACGTCTCTTAGCACCTCTTGTCGCAACTCTGCACGCAACTCTGCACCCAATTCAGCACGCAACTCCACATGTAACTCCGCACGCAATTGATCCTTGACACGTTGCTCCTGAGATCGGGTATATCTAGTCCCAAACACTTGACTCGGACAAGGACCCAGGCCATACGTACGCACACGTCCATTCCTATCTGGTTTTAGTACACTAGTGAACAACTCCTCCCGTAAAGCAGGTGACTCTGAGGACTCAGGAATCTGAGAGGCTCCCTCGTTAAGACGACGCTGAAATAAATGAAAACTATCTATAGTAAGTAAAAGAACAAAAGCAAAGATTTTATTATGTAAATAGACATAAAAGTAGCATACCATTAAAATGAATTTAAATAGATACAAAAATGAACCAAGTAAATATACATACTATGGCCAAAACTGATGCTTCATCAACTGGTTGTCCATCTTTCTTCGTATGAGTCTTAATGAATACCTGTATACGATCGGGCTCTACTACTACTCCATCCTTAATCTGTGTCAACTTTATTAGCGTACAAGAAGCTAAAATGTTCAGTAACACATTTGATATATAAATGCATTGAATTAAATTTAGTTCTGCACATTAGTTAGTTAAATACCTCATCCCTTACACGACAATGGCCCTTCCTCCCACTCGTGTGTCCCATTTTATGTTCGTGTCTGCTATTACGGTTGGTTTTACTTCGTCTCTATAACAAACAAAATCCAGTATTACTTATCCATGTATATGTGTTCATATTCATTAGAAAGAGGAAGAAGAATTGACATGCATCACCTTGGCTGTTTTAGTGCCCCAAAATTGAACAAGAACTCTCCATTGATCAGGATCGACCCTATTCGGACAATTCGCCAAACTGTCTTCATCATTATCATAAAAGTTATAAGTAGTTCTTTTAAGCTCATCTTTCCAATCCTTCCATTTCTTTCCAACGGACATTAGACAATTATGCTTATAAGCATCTGGTGCGGTTGTATTTTCCTGCATATAAGTATATCAACAACTACACACCGACAATATAGCAGCAACAATATTAGCTTAACTGATCAAAATTAAGTCTAAGAAGATAGCTTAAAAAACAATAGCAGCAGCAACATTAGCCATAATCTGAATTTTTCCCTGTAATAAATACCTTAACCTCTCCCCATATGCGTTCCTTGTATGGATATAGCTCCGGAGCCCTCCAATCAGTAAAAGTTAAGGGAGCCAAAGTTGCGTTTCTTGCTAAGATGTCAAGTTGACTTTGTAAGGGAGCTGCCGTGTTACCTATTGGTTGATTGTCTTTATTTAGTTTAACTTCTAATTTTGCTCCTGTACCCCACCCCACAAATGGACGAGCAAAGCCTCTCCCCTTGGCTCTCTGTTGTTGCGAGTTGGGATCTAGTAAAGAATATGGAATAATGAACATAAACAAGTAAATGCAAGTAACTGCATAATTTAATTTCCATGGCAAATAAAAGGTTTAATGTACCTGCTCCAACTGAAATTCTTGACCCTTCATTGCTTTGTTCCAGCGAGTGCAAGTTTGGAATAGTGTGACTGCTCATAGAATGTTGATGTGATTCTAGCTCCACGACTCTCTCATTTATGTGACCTACCACTTCAATGATTTACCAATAGAAGGAATTCTATGAGTGTATGTATGTATGTGCCTGCTGGTATAAAAAATGCTCATGCACCATGGTTTGTGCAACTCTCCATTTTTCCTCCATGTTCTTTATTATTTTGCGATTGACATATTGGTGTATTTGTGACACGTGTCCTTATTCCTTGTCCACATATGCTACTATGTCTAAAACTCTAGAAATAAGGAGCTGGATTGACTGGTAGATTGAAAAGTTGCAGAAATCAAGTACAACGACAAAATGATCTAGTGTAAGACTTCTACTAGCATGCATTAAAATCAAGAGAAACTATATGGCACTTCCATTATATCATTTAGGAGTTAATTTAGGTGGTTTTAAGGACACAAAATTCAGCAATAATAGACCTACTAACTGTCAAAGTAATAGGACAATTAGTAAGTTTATTTGAAGTTGAAATAAGCTAATGAAACAATTATATACCTTCATCAGATAGTGATTGGAACTCATGATAGTTTGGTGGTGGTTGATTTCCATGCTGGTCTTGACTAATGGTAGGCGAAGGCTGTAATATGGTACTCATAGGTGCAGCCAGACATCGCACTCGCTTTACTTGCACTTGCGGCTGCGCCTGCAATTGTACTGGCTGATTTTCATGCTGGTCTTGACTAGCGGTAGGCAAAGGCTGCAATATAGCACTCATGGGTGCAACCTGACATCACACTCGCTTTGCTTGCACCTGCGGTTGTGGCTGCTCCTGCAACTCTACTTGTTGATTTCCATATTGGTCTTGATTAACGGTAGGCAAAGGCTGCAATATATCACTCATTGGTCCAGCTGCCAATTGTACACGCTTTCTTGTAGTAGCCACCTACATTAAAATAAGAATAATATGATGAATGCAACAAAGTGAAAAATGCTTAATTGGACTTTTAGTGTAACAAGGATAAACATTAACCAAAAAAAAAAAACTCTTATTTAATATTCCTCACAGACATGCATCACCTTACTCAACCGAGCCCCAGAACATTCTTCATTTTCCAAGGAACATTCATCATCTTCAAAGCAAGAACTACTCCCATCCTCACTGTCTCCCGGTTGCCAATCCTCGTCATTATTAACAGCACAATCCATCTTGCTTCTTCTCTTTCCAGCAGTTGTACTTTTCTTTAAAAACGGATTTGCCAATTGCTTACACCCCAATGCTTCAATCTTTGCATAGTTCTCTTTAATTAACTTATTTCTTTTTTCCAAGTAGTTTCTCGTCTCTTGGGCCAATTCCCCAGGCTTGAAAACTATTTTCCCGTCCTTAGCCATCTTTTGCAACAATTATTACAATATATTAAGACACTATCAGCAATTCAGAAATAATATAGATATGCATGTGACATTAAGAGTACAACACAGCATAATCAAAAATTAAATAATTCAGTAGCATAAAATCTAAATAATAAAAAGGTAGAAACAAAAACAAGTACTAGGTACAGAAAAATAAAGTGCACATAGCAAATGGTCCCACTTTCTAAGAGTGAAAAAACAAAGGAAAATATGGCATCATACAAAAAAAAAAAAAAAACTAATCATCCTTGTCACGATCTCCATCTTCGTCATTTTCCTCAAAATCATCATCATCATCAGTAGAATCCTCCTCCTCATCACTATATTCAACCTCCTCCTCATCACTATAATCAAACTCCTCCTCATCACCATCTTCTACACCAACATTATCATTATCGTCACCATCTATATCGTCATCAACCGTTACTCCATCCACATCTGTTCTAACCCAGTTAAGATCACTATCAAAAGTATATGTACCATCATCTAACTGTTGACCACTATAAGGCTCAGCTTGGGGACAAGTTATTTCATCTTCTGTAGATTTTTTTTCCATTCATGTCATATGAGTCTCTAGGAGTCATCTTAACAACGACATGCCAATCTTCATCAATGGGGTCTTGCACATACCAAACCTGTTGCGCTTGAGATGCAAGGATGAATGGTTCATCTGATGAGCGATTGTGTCTATACAAAAGGTGCCTAAAATTACGAGTGTGAACTTGAACTCATCTTGCCTCATTCCTATGTTGTTATCCACCCAATCGCATTTGAAGAGCACAAACTTAAAGTCATTAGAATATCTCAATTCAATGATATCCCTTAAAACTCCATAGAAAATGACCTCCTGTAACTGGACGTTTATCTCTTGAGCTTGCATAACTTTGTGTGTCTGCAATCAACGATACTCCACTGTTTTGAGTTTTCCGCCTCACCTCACGCTCCTTGGTGTGAAATCGAAATCTGTTTATAATGTATCCAGTATACCTTCTAGCCCATTTATCTGGTGCTGAAGCTAACACACTTAGTTCGTTGGATATGTTCGCATTTTTTGTTCGCAGCAAGTCTTGAACCTATATTTTTTCAGCATATATGGTTAGAGAAACTTAGTTACTAATATGGTGATTAGAGATATTCGGAATAGTACTACAAATGTTGACAAGACTTACGTGATCCCTAAACCAATTAGGAAATTGTTCATTGTGCTTCCTCATAAGATCACGCTCACTTAACCGGCGACTATCATTTCTAAGAACTTGAATGTGTTTCCTGCAATTAAAATGACTAGTCATTACATACGCACTATGGTACTATTATTGAAATGTAGTAATAAGTATAATCGATTTCTTACTCCTGGAATGGGGCTACGACATCAGAATTGGCTAGGACATATCTATGTGCTTGCACCAAAGCAACATTATCAAGCTCAAACAATTTTCCTTTCCCTAAACCACAACCTCCATGCTCACCATCGTAGTTTCGTATTGGTCGACTTAACTTTGTCTCAACATCATGCAAGTACCGTGTGCAAAATGTCAAGCATTGTTCCGTCAAATAACCTTCTACAATGGATCCCTCTGGATGGCTCATATTATGCACGTACTTCTTGAGTGTAAGCAAATACCTACAATTAAAATAATTTTTTAATTAGTGTTGGAAGTTTACATATATATTTTTGTTCTTAAATATGTTAATTAGTAGTCTAGTAGTATATACATAACTCTCAACGGGGTACATCCATCGATAATATACTGGCCCAGCGACACTTGCTTGTTCTGCTATTTTAATGGGTAAATGCTCCATTATATCAAAAAATGAAGGTGGAAAAATCTTTTCGAGACGGCAAAGAGTTAATGCAATTTGCTTTTTAAGATCCTCAAAGTCATTTGGATCCATTACTTTGGAGCATAACCGCCTAAAAGAAGTGCTCAACTCAATTAAGGCTTCACAAACATGTCTAGGCAATGCCCTCCTCGCAGCCAATGGCAATAGTTGTTGCATAAGAATATGACAATCATGGCTCTTCAACCCTGCAATAGTTGTGTCTTTGAGGTTTACACGGCGTGAAATATTGGAGGAGTAGCCGTCAGGGACTTTAACATTTTTCAACACTTTGCAAAATATATATTTCTGTTCTTTACTCATTGTGAAAGAAGCAGGAGGTAAAAAGACTTTCCCGCCAGGTTGTTGTTGAGGATGGAGTGTCGGCCGTATACGCATGACCTTTAAGTCTTGTCGAGCCTTTAGATTGTCCTTTGTTTTCCCCAAAATGTTGAGTAGTGTCCCAAGTATATTTTCCAAAACATTCTTCTCGGTATGCATCAAGTCAATATTGTGGCGAATCAAAATATCCGGCCAATACTCTAAGTCAAAAAATGTACTTCTCTTTTTTCAATTATGTTCCACTCCTTGCACCATAGTGTTGGCACTTATTCCCTCATCAGCATGTACTCGTCTCTTTTTAGGTGCAGTTCTCCCTATTTCTTCACCCTTCCCAAAATTATTCTGAATGAATTGAACTTGTTTAAAAATATCAGCACCTGATAAATGAAGTGGCCTTGGTCTAGTTTCAATAGTTCCATCAAAAGATATGGCATCTTTTCGAAAGTTATGTCCTTGATCCAAGAAGCGTCTATGGCCCATATAGCAATACTTCCTAAAGTTCTTCAGCCATAGAGATTGGGTTTCCACATTGCAAGAAGGACAAGCTAGTGCTCCTTTTGTGCTCCAACCAGATAGAATCGCTAACGCTGGAAAATCATTTATAGTTCCCATCAATATTGTCGCTCGCATACGAAACATTTGTTGGGTTGATGCATCAAAAGTAAGCACACCTTCAGTCCACAACTCTTTTAACTCCTCAATCAAAGGCTGCAAGTAGACATCAATATCATTTCCAGGACCATGAGGACCATCAATGAGCAAAGCCAGAATGAAAAACGGTTGTTTCATGCACAACCATGGAGACAAGTTATATGGCATCAACACAACTGGCCACGTGCTATGACTAATGCTCATTGTTCTAAACGGGTTAAAACCATCAGCTGCTAATCCCAATCTTACATTTCGAATGTCTTTCGCAAATTCAGGGTGTTTTTCATCAAATATTTTCCAAGCAGGTGTATCAGCAGGGTGCCTCCATTTACCATCATTGGTCCGTCCCTCTGCATGCCATCTCATATGTTTTGATGTTTCCTCTGACATGAAAAGCTTTTGAAGTGCTGGCTTTAAAGGAAAATGCCTTACTTGTTTTGCAGGAATTTGTGTTAGTTTGGCCGTTCCATCATCTAAAAAGATAGTAGATTCTTTATATCGTGAAGTTCCACATTTTTCACAATTGCGCAGCCCCTTTTTATCTTTCCAAAATAGCATACAATCCTTGGGACATGCATCAATTTTTTCGTAACTAAAGCCTAAGGCCTCATTAAACTTCTTCGCTTCAGCAAACGACTTGGGCAAGGTTTCACGAATTGGAAACGCTTTTCTCAATAGCTCAACTAGCATATCATATGAGGTATCAGTCCAACCACCAAGCACTTTTATGTGCAACAAATGAGTTGTAAAAGAGAGAGCTGTGAATGTCTTACAATTGGGGTACAACTCACGTTGTGCATCTTCAAGCAGCTTAAAAAATTTCTTAGTCTCCTTATCGGGCCCTAACCCCATGTTTTCAAGTCCTTCATTGTCTCTAATTCCACCATCTTGCCTTGGAACTCCAAATGCATCATGCACCATACCAATCATATCATCTTGAAAATAAGAGCTTTGATTTGCATCCAATTCACTTCTACTACATGAAGCTAAAGACTCCCCGTGAATTGTCCATCTTGTATACTTAGTATTGAATCCATTTACAATTAAATGTTCTTTCACGCCACTTCTTGTCCCAAATATAAGGTTCATACATTTCGTGCAAGGACAATATATCTTTGAATCTGGATGCTTTTTGTCATAAGCAAATTCTAGAAACTTTTCTACCCCTTGTATGTAGGTAGGGTCTAGCCTATTCCTTATATCAATCCAGCTCTTATCCATAGGAGTTGACTTAAAAAAACCTGAAATTAATATCGTGTCATAGTATTGGTTATAACTCACAATAAGAATGAAACATGGATGAGAGAGATAAAAATACATTTTGTTGCTGCACAGAAAACATACTAGTCTTATGAAAATTACATAGTAATCTCACATCTAACCCCCTATCCCTATATGGGCATTGTCGTTTCCTGGGAGGAACATATGAGAAGAATACCTAAAAAGAATATGACACTTCAAAGCCTAAAAAGAATACATGTGTTGGCAAAATAATAACAGCAGATAGTAGATAGTAGTTGGTGTTTTATTGCAAAATGTTGTCATGCTACATTGTTGAGTTCTACACCGTTTGTTAAGAGGTGCTTCAATTCAATTGTTGCATTACCTATTTACCAATTCAATTGTTGCATGACCCACCACGAAGGCTACGCCTCTCTAACATAAAAATACTACCACCGCAGCCACGTCACTAAGGCATAATACAAATTCACGCCATTAGGGCAATATTATTCACGCCACTGAGGCAATATTTATAACGCCGCTAAGGCAATATTATTCACGCCACTAAGGCTATGATCACATAGCCTCCCTTAGATTACAAAGATATATACATCAGAGCCAAACAACAATACCAATATTAATCATGGCTTTCATACTCTCTGCTATTGAAAACAAAAAAAAAATAATGATAATAAGTACAGCCACACGGGATCACATGTACACCGGTAATTTACTCCACAAAGCATAATTCCAGTGATTAAAAAAAAAAAGAACTGGACCATTAACAGCTAAATGCCGTCTTGTATTCACTTATCATCAGAGCAACAATTCTTAGAAACAAATAGTTAAGTAGATCATATGATTCTTTTATCTCAACATATGAATTTATAGTATAAGCCCAACTCCAGACTGAAAAGTAAAGCTAGAAATACCGACTGACATCACTAAATTTATATTCACCAAGGGTCCACACACTTTTTTTTTTTCACGATCCAGTATTAACATGCAGATCAATAGAGGTGAAATCTCAGAATTCTTATATGATCCATCATTTAACATAACTTTAAGCTAGATGGAAGTCATAAACCATAGTACCATCCTAGGGTACATACATTACCTCCATTATGATGTTGGTGCACCATCAACACATAAGAGTCTTAGCCAAAACCCCACCAGCAAAGTACTGTTTTTGAACATCAGAGCACAAATACCCCACATATCTTCCCAAAATTTCTTCTTAAATTCAAATTATGAACTAGATGAACCAAGCTGAAATAACATTCCGATATATAATTCATCCAAGTATATACGGAGCCATATGCAGATCAACAACAAAAACAAGATTTCCCCTATGCAAGTCTATGCTTAAATTATAAAGAATTCAAGCAATCCATGCGAGTAGCCAATTATATTTTTAAAAAAAAAACTCAATTTTTCAATTTTCATTTTACCTCCCTCCCTTCCTCCTATTTTCTGATTTTCTAACAAAGTCAGTGCGTGTCTCTCCTTCCTTTTTTTTCAACTCTTCCTCATTATCTCTATTGATCTCTATCCCACGTTGTTTCATCATTTTTTTCTTGTCATCTTAAACAGCCCACCTAAAATTTAAGACAAAGTTCTACATATCTTTTTATCAAACCACCGCAGTTCACCCACAACACACCACTTACTCTCCAATCCCGCAGTCTAATGGCAGAAATACAACACAAGTAGTACATCAATTTTGGAACTATAAGCATGCAATTCTGAAACCCTAAACACAAAGACAGGATTCAAGGTTCAAAGGTGAACAAATGAAGAAATTTTGTAAACTCAAAACTCTAAATAGAGAGAGGGGATGCGAAGTTCAAACCCAGAACACAGATCAAACCCAAAACGCAGATTTGTTCGATCAAGAAGAAATAGTGTACCTGTGATGGTGAGATATCATGCAAAGACCAGTGAAGATGGGGATTTTCGTTTGCAGAGAGATCTACAACTATGGATTTCGTTATTGAACTCTGAGCTATCTCGTACACGAACCATCAAATGGCTATTGCACGGAAGGAAGCTACGGCCGACACTACAAGAGGCAGAAGCACCCTCAACGAGACCCAATGGAATGGAACGATGGTCACCTGATTTTTTTCGTTTCAGGGGCTTCAATTTTTGGGGTTTCAAATTGGGGATTTTCGTTTGCTTTGCAGTGGTCTTGGGATTGGGGAGTGAATCCGGTGATAAGAGGGAAAAAGGACGGACGAGAGATGGAAAAGGAAAAAAAAAGAGGGAAAAGGAAAAAATAAGAGGGAAAAAGGAAAAAGTAGGAGGGAAAAGCGGACTAGACGACGTCGTTTTAGGAGGGGAGAATAAATTGCGCGCGTTCGTGGTAATATTGGCCCCCCTAACGAAACTAAAAACGGCATTTGCTTCAATAATGCCGTTTTTGAGTAATTTTTACTGGCATTTTATAACTAATGCCATTTAAAGATAATATTTTCCGGCATTAATGATAATGCCGGGAATGACTAGTATTAGTGGCATTTTAGCACATGCCGGTAGGAAAAATGCCGTTAATGCCACATTTTCTTGTAGTGATGTATTTTTCAAAATATTAACCTTTCACTCCACATTGTCATAATTTTGCTACGCATTGTGTATATTTGTTTTGCTACTGAAAAATTCTAATTAGCACTTGGTAAATATAGTTAACTTTCTCTAATTTATTTCGAAAACCTCATTACAATGTTAACTTCCTTCAATTATGTGGTATTGATTTTGTTATTTTAAATGGCAATTTAACAATTGAACACTCAAGCGCTACAAAAACTAATAACCATCATAATTTCGCATTACGTAGGTCTAAGAACAATACTTATCCTCTAATTTCCATGAAAGAAAATAAAAACTGAACATTACAAGTTACAGATCCATTTTAGCAATTGAAAAGTCAAACAGATACATAATTTTAAACATTACAAGTTACATATTTGGTACTGAAGATGACGCTTCTCCCCTCTTTGAACATTTTCGCTTGTTATGCCCATGTCCACCACATAAGGTACAAGACTGTTTATGTGATGGTTGCGCCTCAAGCCAGTCGTCCATCATATCCATCTCATTTCGAAATCGATTTACTTGTGGACGGAATATCCAACAAAAATAATACAAATGTTAAGTTTTGAACAAAATTAATTTTTTTAAACTCTTTTGTGCTTAAATTTGAAGTGAAGTTACCGTCTAATAAGTGGAGCACCAGCCTTTAGAGCACGCTTCCCTAATCGTCCTGGGGCAAGGTAGGGCAAACGCTCCCAAGCCCAAACCTGCAACAGTATGAAGTAGCCAGTAATCTGTTTTATGCCAACCTTACAACCACGGCATAGGTTATGGGAGAGATTGGCAAGAGCACCACTGCCCCAACTATACGTCCCAGCTTCATCAAAGTTCTCCAAACGTTCTGGATTAGCCAAGTGCACATATCCCCCTGCGTGGAAAATGAACACAAAATCATAGGAAATATGAGGAAAGTTCTTAACGAACTGTACAAAAATTAAAAACAACCACTACATATAAGTATCATGAAGTCATAAAAACCCAAATAATTTGTCCACTTTAATTCATTTGGTTACCTTTCAAATCACAGATGGAAGCAAATATAAAAGCCCTACGTTGAACATTTGAAATATTTTCTACAAACGATTGCAAAATACTTGAGTAGTCAGCAAATATAGTTTCCCCCATAAGCAACAACAAGTAGCCGCGGACCTGGCGCGCAACAACTTCTGGGTCAGCCCCTTCCTCTACTTGGCCAGTGAACCTATCACTTAACCAGCTGGTCTTGACCTTCATCCAGTTTATGTCCGACTCTTCTGTAGGATATTCCCCCAATAGATGCTTACACAAATCATGGGCCTTCAAGTTTTTGTATTTCCAGTCATAGGTTTACCTCCAACCGGAATGCCTAACAAAACCTCAACATCTTGTAACGTGATTGTGGACTCACCAGACCGCAAGTGGAACGTGTGTGTCTCAGACCGCCATCGCTCCAAAAGTGCTGTAATGAGACCCCAATCCACGAACATAAGTGGCAATGAACAAAGGCCCTCTAAACGGGCACGCCGTATCAACTCTAAAACAGCGGGTGACGGCCATGGCAATGCTCGTATACATTTCTTCGCACTACGAACTTTGACTTTTATTGAATCCACAAGCCGCGTGTGCTAAAATAAATTGGTAATTCATGGGTTAGATTGACAAATTTACACTAAAGTTTATGAAATATGCACATTATCCAAATGTCACTTGCATCAGCTTGCCAAACTTCTCGAGAGCAGTGCTGATGTTGTAAACGTAGAATCGACCCATCTTTGGGCCCCGGGTCAGGACTACAAAGCTCATTAAGGTTGAGGTCCATAGTATGAACTATATTTAGATTAATTGTCAATTTCGACATATTATTGCTAAACAATATATAGGAAAATTTACAAAGACTTGAACAAGGGGTTTTATACCTACTCAATTTAAGGTGCCAAAAACTTTTCTCAACCATTCATAAAAGGGAAAAGAGAAATGAAAACCGAAAAAGAATGACTTAGGGTCGGAACCTATTCCCCAACAAACAAGAACAGAAGGCATATCGTTATCGTATAATGCACAATACAAGTTGGGAACTTGGGATAGCTTATTTACCCATGAAGAAAGATGTTGGAATAATTAAGTGAATAAAAGTCTGACCTGCTTATTGAAGAAATCAACATTTTAACATTTTACAGGGTATCATTCAGGTATCATACGACTCTTTGACCACCATTGTGCTTGTAGCCTAACTACACCTATGCACCATTTACGACTTACAATTATTCCTTTGCATCATGGACTTAGAAGTAGTTAATAAGAAATTAAACAGACAAAACAAAGAGAAATGAAGACAAAATACATGCATAGCAAGACAGTGGCGCGCTGTAGTACTATTTGAGGAGCTTTATCATAGCATTCCACAGCTTTGAAAGAAAGAAGAAAAATATGCCTAACATGTCCTACGGCTACGGCCTTCATTGTATCTTTAGCTGAAACTTTTAAGCCATAAGACTCCACAACTGGTAAGGTTCTAATTTATTTAGATCTAAACCAATCCAAATTTATCATTTGACGAATATAACATAACTGAAAAGCCTTCTGAAGGACGCATAGTTCTTGATATGATATTTTATCTCACCAATTACATTTGCAGGTATTTGAATGTTTAAGGACACCTCATCCAAACATGATATGATCTCATAAATTACATCTGTAAGTATTTAACTGTTTCCAATTAACCTAAACTTGAAAACTAAATCAACACATGGCATGGTCCTATAACGATTAACATTCACCATACTAAACAACAGTTACTGCTGATAAAAAAAAACTACAGTTAACTTGAAATTTACACCAATCAGGAATAAATAATGCCAGAAGAGCATACGCAAGTCATACTATTTTTTTTGTTGTGTGTGTTTCCATTGGCAATATTGTAACATGCTTCCTGTAATACCGTAACAATTTGTCTCTTCATTGTCCCATTTTTTCGAACACATGGTATGTGACAAAATCATGACATTGTGGTAGCTAATTCTCCCTAACCCAATCTACCAAGGTAGCTAATTCTCCATGCTAGTTAATTCTCCTACTTGTAGCCCTTTGGTTAAGTTGGTTCAACCATATTAAGCGTACAAAAAATTGCACAAGTGCAAACCCGTACAAGCAAATATTACCAGCACATACTAACTGATCAATCATCTGCAGGTAATGGCTATCAACAAAGCTATGGGTGTACGGATGTGGGTGCCAGTGAAGAGGCCGTAACAAAGAGAGGGAGAGAAAGGAAAAAACAAGCTCCTTAGATTCAGATTGCAATCGCGTGAAAAAATTGTTAAGGATGTGGGTGTACGAACAATTAAGTGCAATCGCGTGAACAGTTAAGGATCCCAAAATCAATCTGAACAAAAATAACACTGGCACCCACATCCTTAACCGTTCTCCGTAACAAAAAATTGTTCCTTTATTTCTTGTTTTTTCCGTTTTTGTGATCCTTAACTGTTCCCAGATTCTTACGTAATCAATGAGAGAGAAAGAGAGGGAGAGAGAGACATACCATAAGATCGCAATAGCGAAAGAGAGCGGACAATGGAGTGTGGCCAGTGTTTTGGAGGCGTCCGTTCAATGGCCGGCCGGCGAGATCCCAGCAGGGGACACGAGAGATCGCAGAGGGGAGGAGACCAGAGATCCGAGATAGGCAGAAGAAGCCTATTTTGGGTTAGCGGTATACAAGCCCTAGTGTAAAGCATTAGAGCCATCTCAGATAGCGTTGCTTGCGTGGACATTGTTTCCATGCAAGCTACTCGTCTAGCGCTACTTCAAGTGGCTCTACTTTGGTAGCTTTACTTGAAGTCCACTTGAAGTGGCTCTACCGAGTAGTTTTAAAAATAGTTTGAAAACGAGAGTATTCCGACCAATTGTTCTAGAAAAAAGATTATTTTGATAAAAAAAACTCCTGTTCTTTCAATAGTATAAAGGCTTGAGGAATTTTTTTTAATAATTAGGGTTATCTGCGAACAGAAATGCTGGACAATTTGATTTTGAATTTCTCTTACATAACTTCTAGGGACTGTGCTATCCAAAATACTTTTTACACCATGACACAATCATCTATTCACAAAACTCTTATAAGAGCGCCCTTACCGTATTATAAAGTGAGGACGCCCATTTCCCAACCAATTTGCGATGATCCAAGCCGCTCAATGTGTTCAGAACGTGATTTTAAGGGTACCCACGAGAAATTAGCAAAAAAAAAAAAGACCGGGAAGCGCTTCATCCGAACAATTTTTGTTTAGTTTTTATCAAATGATTCAAGTAAAAATTGCTCGGATGAAGCTCTTCTCGATTTTTTTTTTTTGCTGATTTATATGAAATACTCTTAAAATCACGTTCTGAACACATTGAGCAGCTCGAATTATCAAAATTTGGCCGGAAAATGGGATGTCCGCACTTTAATACGGTAAAGGCGCCCTTATAAAAAGCTAAGTGGTCATCTATTTATTTCGGTATTTGGAACCCGTTTTGTGTCACTTTGTACAGTTTTCGGATGGGAGAATCCATTTTGTTCGAAAAATCTTACCTCTTAACGCGAGTTTGGGCCCAACGTACAATGTCCGTCACAATACCTTTCTTCTCAATCATTATAGTGTTGCTGATACATTTTGATTCCATCTCCATTTGTATATCTCATCAAATGCTACAAACTTAGAAGTGGATCAACATTTTCATTTTCAATGGAAGGATAGGAACCTTCACTGATACAATATCCAATCTTTGCTTCTCCATTGAAATTGAGATGAATAAGGTAAAAATTGAGAAGCTTGAGAGATGGCGAAGAGTGAGAGAGAGGAGCCGATTTTTTTTTGAATATATAATTGGTTAGGGAAGAAAGGGGAAGGGAGGAAGACTATGAGTTATTGGGTTGTGGGGAGAAATTTTGTGAAGGATTTTAAGTGTGAGGGTTGTGTAAAAATTTACAATGTTATTAGGTCATTTCGCATTGGGGTATTTTTGTCTTAAGCTGGGAAATTTTTTAACTGGGTTGTATGGACCAAACAGTGGGTTACAAATAGCACATAACTTCCTGGGGACTAAAGTGAAAACATCCAATTAGTTATCAAAACACCATGGATTCTAAAAGTCTGACCAGCGTCAACCAACAACATTTGGGAACTTCGAAATAGGTTCCCAAGACCCTATTTTGAGAGTTAATTCGCTCATAGTTTGAACAAAGGCAGCGAGTCCGAGTCCGAAATTCTTGCTAGAAAGAGTAGTTTTACTAGAGTAAGATTACGAAGAATTAGTTATCTCCTCTCTTGCTGCCTCATCCTTTTCACATTGTTTCAAGTAAACTTTGTAAGAAGAATCATAAGCAGCAGCCATGCGCAAAAACTTTACAGCCTCGAGTCTATGGTGTTCATTGTATAGAGCACTGAAAGTCCAAGTTACCGAGGTTAGATATTGTGTAAAACAACATCATTCAGTCACATGCAACACAAATGTGTACATATGCCTAGAAGAAACTTCCAATGATAGATCGCTCCAATTCATACCTAGCAAGCACCAAAAATGCATCATAGTAATGGGCCTTGCTCTTTGCATCTTCTGGCTCTTTCAAATTCGCTACTCTTTCTAGGTGCCTGATTCCTTTTTGCATTTTTACCCTGCGATACAACAAGAATAAATTAATAGTTAGTACGCATCCACAAGTTAGCAATGAATTGATAAAAGACAAGTGGAATGTCGAGGAACACTTAGTTCCATATAATCAAATGATGGCTAATTCAACCCATAAGCCATGGACACCCACTGGGTGGGTAATAATCCTGTCCCGCAATCCTACATTGCATAGCACACTGAATATGGTCAAGTAGAAACCCAGTAAAATAGGCCAAATCATATTGGACCAGCCAAGGGCATATTTACCAAGTAAAAGGGAACTCCGGTATTTTCTTCCTATATCACGTTGAAACTATAATTCATGATCCATTTGTGTTTTTTACTTAACTGAATTGCATTACAAAGTTCTGTATGACTGAAAGTCACCTGACGTATACAGGCAATACCCACCCACAGCGGCAAGAATCAAGAGATCAACTTCCTCAACTTTTGTTGGATGGCCAGAGAGAAAAAGCTGTTTACAATTACGAGGACACAACTGTGAGCAATGGAAGGGAAAATAAAACGCAAATTTTTTGGCTAACTTCATTTACAAGTTAGAACAAATGAAACTTGCATTCCAGATACAAATTCGGTATCCTCCATAGAATCCTTCTCAAGAAAGCTTTTTCTTTTTTGTGTCAAAAGCGGTTCACACCTCAAGTAAAATTGAAATCAGCTTTGGCATGCCGCTCTTAACCAAATGACAAGGTGTCTGTGTTCTAATGAATCAATGATCAACAAAAGTAGTCTATTTTCCAAGCTCAAAGTGAAGAAACACTAAGCCATGGCTATCAGTGAAGAAATACCTAAACGGCAATTTACTAAACAAAATGTTCAATTAAAACCTTTGAGATGGCATGCTCCAAGTAGTCTGCAGCCTCTGCTAGCTGTCAATCACTCAATAGTGTCTGCCTCATAACAAGAAGGGCTCTCATGTACTCGGGATCTTTGTTAAGTGCCAATCTGCAAATTTGAGGTACTTGCACAGGTACAACTACAGACAAAGCCGGTTATCACTAGAGAAGGATGGACGTTACCTTAGCAATGGCATTGCTCTATCTTTATGACCTTCGGCCAAATGTTTGACAGATAACGGTTAAATGTTCCAAATATGACACGGGAATATAATACATCCAAAAAAGGCTAATTTTGATGATCCAACCAAACATAAGATTCATGTCCAGTGGAATCAAGCAAGTTGTTCTCGAGGGGACAGATGCTGCAAGGGGATTTTCTGCTGCTTTCTTAGCAGATCCCCTTGTGTTTCTCCTAGTGTATCCATTTCTAGATGACTTGCAGGAGGAACTGGACCCACCTTGTCGGGTAGCCCCAAGATCTCACAAACACCAGGTTGGTCGAGACATAGTTGCTGCAAAAGTTGATTCACGTGTTTTTAAACAATTACGTCATCATGCAGATAACCTTAAGTCCATTCTTTAACTGTATACGTATGCCTTCTATACCTGTTAAGCAATACAACAGATGTGGTATTCTTATTTGGCTGTCTTGGTTTTAAGTTGTTCAATAAAAGCATTTATATTTTATATGTAGCTAACATCTTATATGGTACCTTTAGTTTCTTGAAGGCCAATACCTTTTTCATAACCTTGGTCAGTACATCATTCTGTGCATCAGGAACAAAAAACTTAGTGGTCCATTTGGAAAGTAATAGTACGGTATCTCATAAATTAAATGGAGGAAAAAGAAGAGGATATTTCCAGGCATAATTTCCTCAAGGAGCTGTTTTTAGGAAACCCCACGGATTTAAATCATATCAAGATATGGTGATAGTGACATAAAAATTAGTTACACATTTGTTCTTAGCAGATAAGACAGGCAATTTGTCACGCCCTCAATTTTTAACATAAATATAAATGAATTTCATAATGAAAACCCTCACAATCCGTATGATACCCAAAAGATTACAATAATTCTATTCCCAAAATAATACTTCCAAGTTCATGAGATTTCCAATTATTACATCATCGGCTCAATGGCCCAAATTTACTTAAGCAACAAGTGTTATAAGAGTTAAGAGTTTACAAATATTCATTAATCAAAAGAATTACAATTTAAGTTACAAAAGACTACTTTCAAAATAAATTTACAAAGATGAATAGGTAACCCCTCTGGTTAACTTTCAAAAGAGGTATATCCACATTCCAAGCATTCCATGACAATGACCTGCAATATACCTGAAAATGATAGGTTGAGCAACACTAGCCCAGTAGAAACGTCTATGCAAACTCTAAATGCCAATGAAAAGAGAGATGCCGAGAAAACACAGATTTTCGAATAACAGAGAAGCATAGATAAGACAGAAGCACTGTACCAACATCTAAGAACTTAAATGAACACTTCGCTCTTGTTAATCAACCTATCGTTGTCCTTTGAAATTCCTTTTAATCAGATATTTTCATCAACAGTCACTAGGGTCACCTCGGGTCTAGTTCCCTCGAGCGTAGGGTCACCTCGAGTCTATTCCCTCAATAATAGTAATCAGTTGGGTCACCTCGGGTCTAGTTCCCTCAAGCGCAGGGTCACCCCGAGTCTATTCCCTCAATAGTAGTAATCAGCTGGGTCACCTCGGATCTAGTTCCCTCGAGCGCAGGGTCACCCCGAGTCTATTCCCTTAATAACGACCCCTTGGGTCACTTTTCACACATTTCATAAAAATCATCATTTCATAATCAATTTCATAATCCCTCCGACGGTTATACCACAGAATTTTAATTAACCATTACATGACTCCACAAAAGTACACATTTATGCCTCCTCATTTGTTTACATACCCGCATCTTACATGACGTACTAAGCCCATACATAAAATCCTACCATACTCTGACCATTAGTTATCCACTTGTGTTCTGCTTCCCATCTCACAAACATCCACTCATTCAATCAAATCCAAAGGACATTTAACCAATCGCATGGTATTTCAAGACTAACAATCTACCATATCGCAAATGATCAAATACACACGTCCTCACCGTACCTCTAAGTACACCCTCGTATCTTCACATACCGCATATCAACCCTCAACTAGACTTTGCAATGACCGGTCTTCTAGTTTCTATACTTGGAGTCTGTAAAGCATAGGTTAAAGGAATCTAAAGGATTCTACGAGTCAAAAGAAAATGAATTGCAATACTACTCATCGAATCCCTAGACATGTTCAAGTGTGTTGTTCATATTTCAATGTGCAATGACGTTTTTTGGATACCACTCTAAGTGAGAAATAAGTAATACTCTCCAAAGCACTTGAAAGAATGTGGAAACAAACTCATTAGAGTCGATGAAAAGCTTCAAAATGCAAGTTGGGGGATATAGGAAAGCAGCTGAAAGATACTGTAGCAGCTCAAGAAAGCAGCTGAAATTTACTGCAGCAGCTCAATCTCCTACCGGTTGTTTATATTTCAGCAGCTCAATCTCCTACCGGTAGGTGAACAAGTCCTACCGGTAGGTGAGAAGCTCCTACCGGTAGATATTGAAAGCAGAAAGGTCAACATTTCGATTTTGTGCTTGGCCTACCAATAGGTAAGGAATTCCTACCGACAGAAGTTGTAGAGACCCGCAAATTCGTATAATTGATTCAAATGTTTTAAATGGAAATAAAAGGAGAAAATTGATTTGGAATATTGAGATTGGGGTTAATGTGCAAGTGTGTTGCATTTAAAGGGGCGAAAGTGTGATATGTGTGTGAGGTGTATATACCCCAGGTGTGTGTGTATAGGGAATAAAATTCCCCAAATTCTCACTCCCTCTCTCTCCCGTTCCTCTCTCCCTCTCTCGGCTCTCACTCTCTCACTCACCCTTACCAAATTTCAACCAAAATCACCCAAAACCCAACCTCAAAACCTTCATTCCCTTGTGTATTGTGGTCCGTATTGCGTTGGCTTGAGCTCGGTGGGGGCGAAATCCCTCCATTTTCGAATTTGGAGCTAGGGCTTGGAAAATCTTTCGATTTCGTTCTTCAATCTTGAGGTAGGGAGTTCTAACTTTCAATATATGTTTATGACATGTTTCTTGTTGCTTGATTCTTGTTTGAGACCGTTGTTGCTGTTGTTGAAGTTGTTGCTGCTGAAAAACCCATGTGATTCTGTCGAAAATCTGCTCGAAAACCATTGTTATCGATAACATTTCCATTTGTTATCGATAACATTAAGTTCCAAAGCCGAGAAAATCATTTGTTATCGATACCTTAGCATTTGTTATCGATACCTTCATTTTCCAAAGCCCAGAAAATCGTTCGTTATCGATACCTTTGGTCATTGTCATCGATACCCTTGCGTCTGGAATCATTTCTGACCAAATGGTATCGATACCATTTTATTGGTATCGATACCTATTGCTTATCTCCAGCTTTTGCTGTTTTGCTTCGAACTTCATCGTTTTGGTTCCCAATCACTTCCAACCTGTTCTACTACCTCCCGAATGATCTTGTAACTTGATTACTCGTATCAAATGATTTGTTGAACGTATTCATGGCCTTAATGCTCGTTTGAACGTGATTTTATGAAAATCGTTTTATAAACCAAAGTTGGATTTGAACGGTACGGACTGATTGAAAAAGGATTTTGAAACTTTACGGACACAATGAAAATATATCAGGACATCCCGAAAGGGTAAAGAGCCTGGCAGAGGACATCGGGGTCCTATAAATGGCCCGGCATGAGCTATATGCTCCTATCAGGACATCCCGAATGGGTAAAGAGCCTGGAAGAGGACATTGGGGTCCTTTAATTGGCCCAGTACGAGCTTCGGCTCATGACACACGTGCGAGAAACATTTTCATTCACGATGCTTCCAAAGTTTATACGTTGAAAAATATGATTGAATTTTTGGAAATGAAAGATTGAAGTTGGATTACTGTTGTTGCTCCATTCCATTGGTTTCAGTTGTTGTTATTCTTCTCGTTATAGCCCCTACATTTCATATGCATACATTGCTAGATTAGAGCTTTCTACTGGGCTAGTGTAGCTCAAACCTTACTTTATTTTCAGGTGCTAACTCTGGGCAGTAATTTCATGATGGGAGTGCATGGACTGTGGACACGATTTTGAAAGCTAACACTGAAGAGTTATTGAGGCATCTTTGTAATCTCTTTTTGAAAGATGTATTTGTAACTCTAATTGTAAATCTTTTGATTAAAGAATATTGTAAGCTTTTAATTTCTTTGATATTCAATACTTTTGACGATTTGGGGCCATTGAGCCAAAGACGTACTTTTGTGAAAATTTGGGCATTAGAGCGTAATTGATAGAAATGGAAATGTCAACTTTCTTTTGGGGAATAGTGCGTATTAAGTGAGATTTTATTTATGAAAACTCCTTTATAATTATGTTGAAAATCGAGGGTGTGACAAATTGGTATCAGAGCATAGGTTTAGAACACCTAGAGACCGTGGGGAGACGTTTCGTCTCATGGGTTCAAAATGTCACGCCTTCTAACATAATTCGTGCATGCTTGCTTGTGTGACTAACATCTACGTGGCTAATTGGCATTGCATTCTTAATATAGTAGAGTGGTGTAGAGTTATTATTAGCTCGTTTTGAGAGGTTGGGGCTTGACCTCATAGTGATAGTGTTGTGACTAATAGTCTCCATTTCTTATACCGTGTAGTAAGATGCCTCCGAAGACGCGTGTTAGACGAAGTGGGGCTGGAACTCGTGGTGGTAGAGGCCGTGGTCGAGGCCGTGGGGTGCCACTAGAGGATGAGGTTAGTCAGCATGGGGAGAATCCTGGTGGGAATCCGGGGGCTGGGGTCGGTCGAGGTGCAGGGGTACCTCCTAATCAGACTCAATTCGCTAGGGATCTCGTCGCAGCACTTACAGCTGCAAATCTTCTGAACCAAGCTCCTAGGGAGAATGTCGAGGATCGCGCTATGGTAGCAATGAGGGAGTTTAGTCGTAGGAACCCTCCGGTGTTCGATGGGACTAGTAGTGACCCGTTGGTAGCCGATCACTGGCTAGCTCAGATTCGCAAACTCTTCAGGGCTCTCAACATCACCGAAGACAACATTAGAGTGGGTATTGTGGCCGTCCAGCTAGTTGGGGAGGCCGGTGAATGGTGGGAATTTGTCTTGGAGAGTAGAAAGGATGCAAGGAGGGCGGCAAGGACCGCAGCTCAAGTAAATGAACCAGACTTTGAAAACTTAACATGGGCTGAGTTTGAGGCACTCTTTGAAGAGCAGTACTTTCCGGAGACCTCACGTGAGAATTTGAGAGATCAATTTGAGAAATTGGAGCAGGGCAATATGACCGTTTCGGAGTACGTACAGAAATTTCAATCCTTATCTCGTTTCGCTCCGGAGTTGGTGGCGACGGAGGAAAGAAAATGTCGACGGTTTGAGAAGGGGCTACATAACACTGTGAGGAGAATGGTGATAGCCCAACACAAGATGAAGTTTTCTGAAGTGGTGGAGTGCGCTAAAAGCATTGAGATACCGAGGGAAGCACAACGCAATACAAGGGCTTGGGAGCCAAGGCAACCAGTGGGAAGTTTGAGTTCTTCTTCCGGCAGCTTCGGAAGTCAAGGACGAAAAAGACAACGAGAACAGTCGCAACAGCCATCTAATCGATCCAACTTTAAGATGCCTACTTCTTCGGGATCTAGGGGTGCCTTATCTAGACCTCCAATCGTGTGCTACAAGTGTAATCAACCTGGGCACGTCCGTACTCAGTGTCCTCAGCTTTCAAAGGCGTGTTTTAATTGTGGTAAGACAGACCATTTTGCTTGGAATTGCCCTCAAGGGGCGGGAGCGCGTAGTGAGTCGGGTTCGGTACAGCAATCAGGGGCAGGGCGTGGTGTTGGTCAGCAACCTTTCAGAGGTGCTCATAGGCAACAGCAATCTCATTTCCGTCAGACTTCATCAGTTCAGAGTTCTGGGGTTGACCGGGGAGCGAGTTCATCCGCACCTTCTCAAGGTTCCGGTCAAGGAGGAGGTTTTGTGCAAGGTCAGGGTACCCAGGGGCGTGTTTTCAACATCAACACCAATGCTTCACCTTCTATTTCTCAGGCTCCAGAGACATCGGTCGTAAGGGGTACTTTTCTTCTATTCAACTCTTTTGCTAGAGTACTCTTTGATTCTGGAGCATCGCATTCTTTCATAGCTGCGTCATTTGTGTGTACATTGGAATTGGACATCGAGAATCTTGATTCGCCGTTGTTTGTCGAGACACCATTAGGGGGAAAGTCATCTCTAAGTCGTATCTGTAGGGATTGCGAACTCGTTATTTGTGATCATCGCTTCGTCTTTAGCTTTATTGTGCTGGATATGTCGGGGTTCGACCTCATTCTGGGAATGGATTGGTTGTCTACGTTCCATGCTACGATTGATTGTTTTAAGCGTCGTGTTCGCATATGTCCTCCTGAAGGTGTTTGTTTTGAATTCCATGGAGAGCGTCGAGAACCGTTAGAACCGTATTTGTGTGGGCCTCGAGAAAGAGAGTCGGTTTATGCTATGTTGGCGAGCTTAACGTTAGATGAGGATTTGTCGTCTCGTGGGGAGTTACCTCTAGTAGTTTGCGAATTTCCTGATGTGTTTCCAGGAGAGTTGCCCGGTTTGCCTCCTGAGAGAGAGATAGAGTTCACGATAGACTTGCTTCCAGGCACCGCTCCTATCTCAATTCCTCCTTATCGTTTCGCACCCGCCGAACTTAGAGAGTTGAAAGTTCAATTGCAAGAGTTAGAAAATTTGGGGTTTATACGTCCTAGTACATCACCGTGGGGAGCACCGGCTTTGTTCGCGCAGAAGAAAGATGGTTCACTTCGTTTGTGTATCGATTATCGTAAACTCAACCGTGTGACCGTTAAGAATAAGTATCCTATGCCGAGAATCGATGACTTATTTGATCAACTCCGAGGTGCCACTTGCTTTTCCAAAATTGACTTGAGGTCCGGTTATCATCAATTAAGAGTTCGTAGAGAGGATATTCCTAAAACCGCCTTCCATACTCGTTATGGTCATTACGAATTTGTTGTGATGCCATTCGGTTTGACTAACGCTCCGGCTACTTTTATGGATCTCATGAACCGTATTTTTCGTGCGTATCTTGATCACTTTGTAGTTGTATTCGTCGACGACATTCTTATCTATTCATCCACGGAGGAGGAACACCAAACTCATCTTGCCATCGTTCTTGAACTCTTGAGGGAACATCGTTTATACGCTAAGCTTAGTAAGTGCGAGTTTTGGTTACCCGAGGTTAAATTTCTAGGTCATGTGGTTTCGAAAGGAGGAGTATCCGTCGATCCGGGGAAGATAGAATCCATCATGAATTGGCAGCGACCGAAGAACGTGTTTGAAATTCGAAGTTTCTTAGGGTTGGCCGGGTATTACCGTCGTTTTGTTCTTGACTTCTCTCGTCTAGCGGCTCCGATGACTAGGCTCACGCGTAAAGGAACTCGTTTTATTTGGAGTGATTCGTGTGGGACGGCTTTCGAAGAATTAAAGAAAAGGTTGACTACCGCACCGGTTTTGATCGTACCCGAACGTGGAGTTGGCTACTCCGTATATTGTGATGCGTCTAAGGAAGGGTTAGGGTGTGTATTGATGCAAGCGGAGCGAGTGGTAGCGTATGGTTCGAGGCAATTGAAAACTCACGAGCGGAACTATCCTACTCATGACTTGGAACTT
This sequence comes from Rhododendron mucronatum var. ripense, assembly GCA_019656295.1. Taxonomy (NCBI): domain Eukaryota; kingdom Viridiplantae; phylum Streptophyta; class Magnoliopsida; order Ericales; family Ericaceae; genus Rhododendron; species Rhododendron mucronatum. The sequence continues at coordinate 369,749 of BPLT01000242.1, forward strand.
GCAGCCGTCGTTTTTGCTTTAAAGAGTTGGCGTCACTACCTCTATGGTGAGAAATTTGAAGTCTTTTCTGACCACAAGAGTTTAAAGTATCTCTTTTCTCAAAAGGAACTTAACTTGCGACAACGTCGTTGGATGGAACACTTAGAAGATTACGATTTTGAGTTGCATTACCACCCGGGAAAGGCAAACGTTGTGGCGGACGCGTTGAGTAGAAAACCGATACTCTTAGCGGGCTTAGCTATACGTGAGTGGAAGATGGTGAACGATTTAGGCCACTATGCTTCATATTTCGAGGAGACTCAGGAAGGGGTCACGTTGTGTAACTTAACCGTGCAATCAGCCTTATCGACTCGAGTAATTGAGGCTCAACAACATGATGAAGAAGCGGAGGAACTTCGTACCAATTTCCTTAACGGTAAAGTTCGGGATGGGTGGATGATTCACGCCGATCAAAGTATACGTTATCAAGGGAAGTTGTTTGTACCTATTGCGTGTCGGGAAGAAATCCTACGAGAGTTTCATCATTCACCACTAGCCGTTCATCCAGGAGGAACGAAGATGTATCACGATTTACGTAGGCAATTTTGGTGGCCGGGAATGAAGAGGGACGTTGTGATCTTTGTGTCCAAATGCCTTACGTGTCAACAAGTAAAGGCTGAACACCAACGACCTGCGGGAGAATTACAACCGTTACCAGTGGCCGAGTGGAAATGGGAAAATGTGACGATGGATTTTGTTACGGGTTTACCGAAGTCGCCGAGGGGGCATGATGCTATTTGGGTTATCGTGGACCGTTTTACCAAATCCGCCCACTTTCTACCTATCCATGTTACCGATTCTGTAGAAACGCTTAGCCGTTTGTATATTCGGGAGATCATTCGACTTCACGGGATTCCCGTATCTATTGTGTCTGACCGTGATCCGAGATTCACCGCACGTTTTTGGCAGAGTTTGCAGGCCGCTTTAGGCACGAACCTTTTGTTTAGCACCGCTTATCACCCACAAACCGATGGTCAATCCGAGCGAACAATTCAAATTTTAGAAGATATGCTTCGGGCTTGTGTTATGGATTTCCGGGGAAATTGGGAAGACCACCTACCGTTAGTCGAATTCGCGTACAACAATAGTTATCAATCGAGTATCGAGATGGCACCGTATGAAGCCCTGTATGGGAGACCGTGTCGATCACCTGTGTGTTGGACCGAATTGGGAGAAGCTACGTTAGTGGGGCCGGACATGATCAAAGAAACTACCGAGAGTTTGAGATTGATTCGCCAACGGCTTTTAGAGGCTCAAAGGAGAACAACCGAACAAGTCAAAGTGATTCGCCAAAGGTTGTTAACCGCTCAAAGCCGACAGAAGAGCTATGCCGATCGTCGTCGTCGCCCATTATCATTCGAAGTGGGAGATCATGTGTTTCTCAAGGTATCGCCACGTCGAGGCTTGTCACGTTTTGGGAAAAAGGGGAAGCTTTCACCGCGTTATATCGGTCCGTTTGACATTATCGAGAAAATCGGGGAGGTTGCGTACCGTTTGGCTTTGCCACCGAGGTTATCGAATGTGCACGATGTGTTTCATGTATCCATGTTGAGGAAGTATGAACCGGATCCGTCACATATGTTAGAATGGTCTGAACTCGAATTGGAAGCCGACGCGTCCTATGGGGAAGAACCGATACGTATCTTGGACACGCGTGACCAAGTGTTGAGGGGTAAGACGATACCACTAGTGCGAGTATTATGGAAGGGTCAAGGTGGCGAGGAGTCAACGTGGGAACGAGAAGACGAGATTAGGGAGAAATATCCACACCTATTTTCGGAATAAATCGATGTGAGTGTTTAATATCGAAATTTTATGCTATTTGACTTGCTGCATAATGTTGAGGTTCATGGTATTTACATGCATTCATGATGCACGTGTTAGTTAGCATGACATGGTTATTTAAATTTCGAGGACGAAATTCTTTTAAGGAGGGTAGGGTGTAGAGACCCGCAAATTCGTATAATTGATTCAAATGTTTTAAATGGAAATAAAAGGAGAAAATTGATTTGGAATATTGAGATTGGGGTTAATGTGCAAGTGTGTTGCATTTAAAGGGGCGAAAGTGTGATATGTGTGTGAGGTGTATATACCCCAGGTGTGTGTGTATAGGGAATAAAATTCCTCAAATTCTCACTCCCTCTCTCTCCCGTTCCTCTCTCCCTCTCTCGGCTCTCACTCTCTCACTCACCCTTACCAAATTTCAACCAAAATCACCCAAAACCCAACCTCAAAACCTTCATTCCCTTGTGTATTGCGGTCCGTATTGCGTTGGCTTGAGCTCGGTGGGGGCGAAATCCCTCCATTTTCGAATTTGAAGCTAGGGCTTGGAAAATCTTTCGATTTCGTTCTTCAATCTTGAGGTAGGGAGTTCTAACTTTCAATATATGTTTATGACATGTTTCTTGTTGCTTGATTCTTGTTTGAGACCGTTGTTGCTGTTGTTGAAGTTGTTGCTGCTGAAAAACCCATGTGATTCTGTCGAAAATCTGCTCGAAAACCATTGTTATCGATAACATTTCCATTTGTTATCGATAACATTAAGTTCCAAAGCCGAGAAAATCATTTGTTATCGATACCTTAGCATTTGTTATCGATACCTTCGTTTTCCAAAGCCCAGAAAATCGTTCGTTATCGATACCTTTGGTCATTGTCATCGATACCCTTGCGTCTGGAATCATTTCTGACCAAATGGTATCGATACCATTTTATTGGTATCGATACCTATTGCTTATCTCCAGCTTTTGCTGTTTTGCTTCGAACTTCATCGTTTTGGTTCCCAATCACTTCCAACCTGTTCTACTACCTCCCGAATGATCTTGTAACTTGATTACTCGTATCAAATGATTTGTTGAACGTATTCATGGCCTTAATGCTCGTTTGAACGTGATTTTATGAAAATCGTTTTATAAACCAAAGTTGGATTTGAACGGTACGGACTGATTGAAAAAGGATTTTGAAACTTTACGGACACAATGAAAATATATCAGGACATCCCGAAAGGGTAAAGAGCCTGGCAGAGGACATCGGGGTCCTATAAATGGCCCGGCATGAGCTATATGCTCCTATCAGGACATCCCGAATGGGTAAAGAGCCTGGAAGAGGACATTGGGGTCCTTTAATTGGCCCAGTACGAGCTTCGGCTCATGACACACGTGCGAGAAACATTTTCATTCACGATGCTTCCAAAGTTTATACGTTGAAAAATATGATTGAATTTTTGGAAATGAAAGATTGAAGTTGGATTACTGTTGTTGCTCCATTCCATTGGTTTCAGTTGTTGTTATTCTTCTCGTTATAGCCCCTACATTTCATATGCATACATTGCTAGATTAGAGCTTTCTACTGGGCTAGTGTAGCTCAAACCTTACTTTATTTTCAGGTGCTAACTCTGGGCAGTAATTTCATGATGGGAGTGCATGGACTGTGGACACGATTTTGAAAGCTAACACTGAAGAGTTATTGAGGCATCTTTGTAATCTCTTTTTGAAAGATGTATTTGTAACTCTAATTGTAAATCTTTTGATTAAAGAATATTGTAAGCTTTTAATTTCTTTGATATTCAATACTTTTGACGATTTGGGGCCATTGAGCCAAAGACGTACTTTTGTGAAAATTTGGGCATTAGAGCGTAATTGATAGAAATGGAAATGTCAACTTTCTTTTGGGGAATAGTGCGTATTAAGTGAGATTTTATTTATGAAAACTCCTTTATAATTATGTTGAAAATCGAGGGTGTGACAGAAGTAGGTAAGGAATTCCTACCTCCTACCGGTAGAAACTGAAAGCAGAAAGGCCAACATTTTGATTTTGTGCTTGGCCTACCTGCTTTCAGTCAACATTTTGATTTTGTGCTTGGCCTACCGATAGGTAAGGAATTCCTACCTGTAGAAGTAGGTAAGGAATTCCTACCGGTAGAAGTTGGATACGTAGAGTAGCTTTTGAGTTGCTGCTATACGTTTGAGCTGGTTACGAAGAATTTCTCACTTGTCCTACCGGTAGGGAAAAAGTTCCTAGCGGTAGGAAACTGATTTTCTGGCAAAACAACAACATTCTACCGGTAGAAAGGACGGGCCTACCGATAGGAATTCAGGAAAACAGACGATTCTTACAGCAACAACAGATTTTCGATCCAAACTTAAACACGACATTACAAGTACGATTTCATGCACCAAATCACTCATAAAACATATAAAGAGAGGTAGAGTTCCCTACGTCGAGTATCCAAGCTGAAACCAAAAGATTGAGCAAGCCCTAACTTCCGGAATCCAAACTGAGCTAAATACACCTAACCGAGCTCTATTCAACACGATACGAGCTCCAATATGCAAGTAGAAGATGGGGTTGAGGTTGATTGTTGTGGGTTTTAAGTTTGGAGGAGAGTTTTTGGGTGTGAGAGTGAGAGAGGTAGAGAGAACTGAGAGAGAGAGAGAGAGAGAGAGAATGAGATGGGGGGGTTATGGGAATTAATTTCCCCTAGCACACACTTATACACACATGCACCCTATCACACCAACACCCACATTTCAAACTCTTGCACATTGACCCACAACTATAATTTTTACATTAAACCATTATTTGCCCACTTATAAAACATTAAAATTTAAAAGAAATTTACGGGTCTTTACACAATTAAAGAAAACTCTGGTTGCTCTGTAAAGTTTCCTCCTTCCCTTTTGTTTTTCATTCGTCCAGCTTGCATTTCTTTCAGGCAGTGCCACATCATATCCTTTATCCTATGGAGCACGGACACTCTGTCCAAGTTAGGGTACCGGTATCAGACACTTTTCAAACACCGACACTCTCCGAACACATGTCCGACACTCAAATCTGAAGTGTCCTATTTTTCGTTAGCATTTTTGGTTCAAACACTCTAAAAATTGCTCTGGACACTCGCAAAATAGTTGAAGACTCTTGTTAAAGCTTAGAAAAGTCATAGGATAGTGTATTGATTATAAAGACACATAAGTGAAGAAACACTTTTCGTTGGAATACTTTTGTGAATAATGTGATGATTAATAAGATTAAAGGTATATACACTCTCACATATTTAGAACAAGAGCGTTTTCTATTCCTATAATTGCATAGATAAATACTTCCTCCATCCCAAAATAAATGTTCGGTCTGCAAAACGAAAACTTAAAAATAATACGAATTTTTCAAGAAAAATTCAAACTTTTTTCAACAATTTATAAGATATCCATGAGTTCTGTTAATTTATGAATGTTGAGAATATAAATAATAAGTTTCCCCTCTCTGTAACAGCTAGGACTGTAAATGAGCCGAGCATATCTCGAGCTCAACTCGGCTCGTTAACGACTCGTTTAGGCGATGTCTGGTAACACTGCCACTTTTTTATTTTTTGTTTTCTATTTGCTGAAATCAGTTTCTATTTTTTTTATAAAAAAAAAGTGAAAGCGGAAAACATATTTGTGTCAACCTATTTTCAAATAAAACACAAACAAAAATACGTAAACATGATTTTTTCACCACTCCCCATTAAAATTCAGAAGACAAAAGACAGTTCAATTTTTTGAAAGATTAAGTTTTCCTTAATTTGAGTGGAAATAAATTTTGATATAGGTTTAAACTCAGAAGTAAAGTGAAAATTAATTAACAGAGCTTTTACTCATAATTGAGTATAATTAGATAGTTTTTGTGTGCCACTCAAAACTCACTTAATTATGAGTCCAGTTTTCCTCCAACCCCAGTAGGAGGAATTTCTCCAACTAAGGACACATGGCACCTCTTGATTCACCCAAGTCCCTTCTTTCCCTACCTAATAGCAATCTAACATTACCTCTACATCTTAACCTTAACTCTAAACTAAATTCACCGTTAACCAAAAAATCCTTACTTTTTAGGAAAACACCTCCATGTAATTAGAAAAATTTATTTTATAATCCCATTATTCTAGGAATGGATTACCATGTATATACCTATTATATGTATGAGAACAAAGAAAAAAATGGAATTGCCACTCTGGATGTCCAATCAACTTCAAAAGGTTCCATAGCAAAAATGTCATTGCCGTCAATGACGTCCTAATTTGATCCGGCAATTTCATGCCGCAATTGAACAATATTCTCATTGGCATAAATGGAAAAATTGATATCGATAACTCATTTTGCAATAGCAAGAAGTTGGCTTATTATTCATCGAAGAACAAGGTTATGCACAGAGTTGGAAAAATTCCATTAGATTTTTCCCATTCTTTTTTTAAACGGAGGCTTTCTCCATTCTTATGCTTTTTGTGTCTTTTAGAAGATATGGAACAGAGAGAAATTGAAAATTTCTAATTACATGCATGGAGGAGTTTTCCTAAAAAGTAGAGTGTTTTTTTGGTTAAGGGTGAAAGTGTTTAGAGTTAACGTAACGTTAGATTGCTATAAGGTAAGGAATGAAGGAACTTGGACGATTCAAGAGATGCCACATGTCCTTGGCTTGAGGAATTCCTCCTACTGGGGTTGGAGGAAAACCGGACTCATTAATTATCATGTACTAACTTTTTTTTCTTTAAAAAGTAGGCTAACATATCTATGACTACAAAGATATGTTTATGTATTAATTAATTCAATTATTGGGTGCAAAATTAAGAACCTTGTATTTTGGGTCTTTGGTCTTCCTCTCATGTGGCGAGAAGGTGCATGAGTCAAATGAGTAATGACAAGCTGGGTTAAGTTGAAGCGGAAGGTCGGGAAGGTTTTGGCAAACCGGTTTTTCATTTTTGGAAGAAGTGAAAGTAAGGTTTTGATACTTTCTCAAAATTTCAAAATAGTGAAAGCTATTTACATTATTTGAAAAAATGGAAGTAGTGAACCAAACATTTTCATTCCTATATTTTGAAAATGCTGAAAATAAAAACAGAAACAGAAAACATAAAAAACAAAACTGTGAATATATATATATATATATATATATATATATATATATTATCAGCAACAAAACTGTGAAATCAAATCTCATTCCAACTTCCATTCCCTATAATTCGCTCAACTATCCACTCTCGAAAAAATCACAATAAGTCTATCCACACAAACAATCTGTGCACAAATTATACATAGATTTTGTTGTGGGGCCCATCACGGATCTCACACAAACGATATGAGTTGTTCATTAAATGTAAAACCCTTTTTCAAGGATCTTCACAAAAAATCAATTCAGCTTCCTAGCAGTCTTTTGTTGCTTGATTTTTGTTTTTTGTTTTTTCTTTTGATAAGAAGCTGTATTTCGATCGTACTATTGAACCTCAGCAATTTAAACCTCAGATCCAGTAGGTAGAACACACAAAAATACGGAGTACTTGTGATAACATATTGGGCAAATTGTATTTATTTCTGCTACCTTATTCGATTGTTCTTCTAGAGCTCGGTTCAATTATTTGAGCTCGTCTAGCTCAAGTTCAATTGGTTTTGAACAAGCTGAACTCGAATCCTTCGAACTCTGTTCGTTTGCAATTCTAATAGTCCTAATAGAGACCTGTAAAATGAATACCAAACTTGAAAATGATCCTAAGGTATAAAAAAAAAAACAAGAAAATGACCATGGTGGGCACCACTTACCTGTCACATGAGAAGTTGTTGCTCCTTTTTTTGTGCTAGAAGAGCCAAAAACACATTATAGGGAAAATTCTCACTGCACCGTTCGTAAAACAGTGTCGCGCAAGTTTCCGATCGCCAATCATCGAATCTCAAGCCTCTTTCATGTCGTGGTTAAGCAACAAGGAAAAGAGAGGAGGACGGAGGCATCAATAACGGAGATCAAAAAAGTTCCATCTACAGATTGTGTCGCAATCGCATCTTACGGTAACAAAACGTTTAGAATCACAGCATGCATCGACTCTAAAGTATGTCGGGTCACCCTTATAAGCTTTCAGTGAAAAAGAAGAGTATCTTCGAAAAAGAACGATTGCCTAAATACCGCTTTGTTGAAGCCCCAAAACTACTGGCATTCACACATTATTGTTCTGCCAATGTCATCGGATTATAGGCTGTTATTTTAACTTCTACGAATTTATAGAATCTCGATTCTGTTGAATACAAATTTCTAACAAACTCTTATAACCTCTTAAAAGTTCTCATAGAAAGCTTATGCTTATTGCTTAAACCATGGAGTAGTACAATTACTTTTTCATATCTGAACTCAACTAATTTGGGAAGACAAAATGTGTTCAAAGCAACAGTTGATATACATATCTTCGAGTGACCATGAATGCTCAAGAACAGTACACTCCCAGATTCCTAACTTAATACAAGTATCAAAACTGAATCGCTCTCAAATTTCACAAATCTCCACGAAGAGGGAGGCCAAAACAATAGCAGTAATTAAAAATAATAAAGCATGTTCTCTTTGTTCCCTTTCTAGTGCAGAATTTCACATCCCTCCGATCAATGTCCCAACTCTTTCTCCAATAATGGCTTTTGAGATGTTACCCGGTTCGTTAAGGTTGAAGACGACAACTATGCCAGCAAACTATAAGTTAGCGCAACTAGAGCCCATTCTCATTGATAAACACAGAAAAGGAAGAAGGAAAAAAGGTGCAAAACTTCATAGCCAAAAACTATAACTACATAATCTTTACCCCGTGTGGTTAGACTTGGGGTCACCTACCACTATTCTGAAACCATGAGGGGGCCATGGGCACATTTGGAAATGTGACTGGCTATAACTGTAACTTCCCCTTGTTATTACTCATACCGTTCTGTTTTTGTTTGTCCACTTATTGACTTATTTGTGTCCATCTTAAGAAGTCAACGAACAAGTTCATATGAGATTCATCTTTCACCCTTCTCCCCTGAACTAAAACTGAAAGGTCTAATATGAATTGAAGTTCATTTCTGGGATACTTCAAATTTCAAAATCGCATTGATAGTATTCGCAAGTTAAAAATTCTCCAAAATGGTCAAATAAATAGGGATGGAGAGAGTATAAATGAACTTATAATTAAGACAACTACTGTAGCCATACCGGGAATTTTGTTCTCGTGGCACAATGTAATGGCAGTCATGTCCATCACTGAAAGTTCCCTTGACATCACATCTTGATAAGTTATGGTTTCAAGAAGGGTAGCATTTGGATTATGTTTGGGATTATCACTGTAGACCCCATCGACATTTGTAGCTTTCAGCATCACCTCTGCATTAACTAGACAAAAAATAGAAGCAATACAAGCTCAGAATCATTTCAAATCATAGAAAATATTCCTAGCTTTTCAAAACTCAAGAATCCATCATGATGATACTGTGGATAGGTGAAGAACTAGATGGGCTAACTTCATTTGTTGATAAAATTTTTGGTTTTCAAAAAGCCTGTCATCTAAATGGTTTGCTCATCTTATTAACCATATAAAGCAAGGATCAAAATTTCATCTCGGTTTGTCGTTTAGGTTTACCTAGGGAAAGGAAACATTTTGGAAGCATTCCAAAAATGTAGCCGGATCATCACAAAAACGTCAAAAAAAGAAATGTATGACAATTTCATCATTTGTTATTTCTAATATCTAATAGGTATTGAAACAACTTAATTTTTCGTAGGATTTTGAATGTTTGGTGGCTTAAGGCATCTGTCTGTGGAAGATTGAATTTTCTGGTTTCCTCTCACGTTTACATTCGGTCTCGTATCCTACTAGTAAACAATAATATTTCAGCCTGAAATTTAATACCCTGAAATAAAATAATAAATCCTCAAAGGATATACATTCCCAGTCTAAGATAGCCTCCTAATATAGTACAAAAGACTTACTCTCCGCACAACGAAGGGCTGCAGCAGTGTCTGTTGTGAAGAATGGGTTACCAGTTCCAGCAGCAAAAATCACAACCCTTCCTTTCTCTAAATGCCTAATGGCACGTCTACGTATATATGGTTCAGCAACTTCAGACATGCGAAACGCAGTCTGGACTCGTGTCGGGATGCCAATGCTCTCCATAGTTGCTTGCAGAAATATGGCATTCATAACAGTAGCCAACATCCTGAAGTAGCCAGTCCAGAAAAAGCAAAAACAGAAAAATGATAAAGAAACCCTTCACTTAGTAATCACAAGGTACGGCAGTATCTATTCAATAGTCACAAGCTTACACATTTACTCCCATCTAACACCATAATTCATATTCCCTCCGTCCCCATTTGGTTTGCAGTATCTATTCAATAGTCACAAGCTTACACATTTAATCCCATCTAACACCATAATTCATATTCCCTCAGTCCCCATTTGGTTTCCAATTTTTACTACTCTGGACATCTACAAAAAATGATCGACATAATTTGATTGGCCAAATAAAGTTGAATTTTTTTCAAGGAAAGACATTATTTGTTGAGTCGATTAAAAGGACGCAACTGCCAAGAAAGACAAACATAACAGGACAACGAAAGTAAAACCTTTTTTTCATGTAACTCAAGATGTCCAGACCAGCTTACGTGCACCTTGACTACTTCCTAGAGGACCAATCCCACAGTCACTAGCAGAGGGCCCATTTAAAACTAGGGCAAACTCTCATACAGACTGGCCCCACAAGTGTTGATAGCAGCTAGGTGGTTTCAAACCTGAGACCTACAGGGGAGCAAACTCCTTAGTCTGACGACCACGACAATCCCCGGGGGTTATGGGAGTAGTATCTATTAGGGTCACTTGTTTGCATGTTTTTCTTTAGAGAGAGAAGACCAGTTCACTAGCACATGACTTAAAAGACAATAAAGAGTGATCCATGACATAATAAACCCTGTTGAAAAACAGAGTAATTTAAGGAAACCAAAAGGAAAAAATACAAAAAGCATGAATTACCCAATGTAATCAGCTGATGAGCGGTCGAGACCACTACTTCCTGCCCAAGAAGCCCCACGGAAGATATTTCCCCCACCAACAACAATTGCCACCTGAAAAGTAAGTCCGATGCAAAGCTTTGAACATCATAGGCAACTTCTGACTACTGAATCAACCCGTCCAGTTTGAATTTCTTAATTACCAGTAGACAAATTATAACCTAAGAAGCAAACACTTAAAAGAAGGTGGCGTGTCCATGTGTGTCCGTCTTCGACACATGTCGGATACCGACACTACTCGGACACATGATCGATACACTTTTTCGTGTCTATTAGTAGAAAATAAAGATCTAAATTCGGAAGCATGTCCTACACTTCTTTGATGTCTATGACTAAAAAATAAATATGTGATTGACACTTCTTGGACACTTTCTAACATGTGATTATCAAACATTTAAGAACTTGAAGTATCACTATGGTAGACAAAGTAGGAAAAATAGTAATTCTTAGGACTAAACATATTTAACTTCAATTGGAAATTCTATATACTACTCAAGGGTTTTCATTGTGGCCATGTCTTATTTTTTAAGGCTTTCTTGAATCCCATGTCAATCTAGGTTGTTATAAATAACTTGGGACATATACTTATAGTGATATAAAAACAGAACAAGGTATATATGGATTGAAATAACTGAATGTGACCCTAACGTGTCCATGTCCTACATTTTAGAGAAATAAGGTGTATGTGCATCCGTATCTGTATCCCGTGTCAGTATTTGTGCTTCTTAGTTTGTAACTGATTGAAGATTCAAGAAATACCATGATCAGAGAATTAGGCAATTACGTAAATGCATTTGGGACAGGCAAGAAGGTGTGTGTACTAAGAAAATAAAGTATACGCTGTTAGATGCTCCCATTATTTGTGTTGGGACTTCCTAAAACTCAATTTGGACCATGTCTAGTGTAGGGACCTATTAAACACATATTCGTAACATCAGGGACTCAAATTGACATGATGCCTAGATGGAGGACGATATGAAACTCAAGCAATACAATGGGAACCCAAAACGTAAATCTATTTTTTTTCTAAATCTACTATGCTTTTTCCCAAGAGAAAAAGTTCTCTCCGGATCACCCAGCAACCCATCTTTATCCGGATAACAAATGGGGAGGTGCACATCATCCAATTTCCCTCCAAGCAACAAATTTTGTGGGTACCTTTTAACTTTTCTAGCCAAATCAAAAGAGTGAAGTAATGGATTGCGGGAAAAGCAACGAGCATTTCTCTTCCGACGACGTCAGTGCTTCAAAGAACGCATGCATTACTGAATCTACTTCTTTTTCTTTTGTTTAAATTGTGTTTCTTCTATTGTCCCTCAACAATACTTTTTTGATTTTGTAATTTTTGGAAGTGAATTTTGTGTCTATTATCCAATTATAAAATACACTTTGTTTTGAATGTGTCACTCAGATTGGTAATGGCTAATACAGCCAATGAATTTGAGAAGGTGGGCTGATCAGAGCTTTGAAGAAAATTTTGTAGAGTCAGAACGAATGCCTGGTTCAATGTTCCAGATTTGCCAGAAAATGGAAAACGATTAACCAATCAAACCATCTTCAAAAGGTATCCCGTCGAGCCCTGCAAAGGTATGATTTTTGATGACTTAGAAGATGTTGTGGCTCGCAGTTATTATTAAAAAATCTCTTGTTGATTGCTTGCAACAAAAATATGTTCTTAGGAGGTGGACAACCAATGCAAAGAGTGATGATGGATGTACATGAGACTTTCTCTCATTTGATGAGGCAAAATAACGTACAAGAAGAGACGCAAATTTCTCCTATCTTGATGAGACACAATTTGATGACTGAAGTAATGAAAGAAGTTGAAGAAGGGCAAAAGTCAAAGAAACATGATCATCTTACGCTTGCTTTGAAAAAGTTGCATTGTGAACTTTTAACCATGGATGATGCAAGCAATGAAATTGAGAATGATGATGATTTTGAAGGTGCAACACTGGTTGAAGGTACCAGTCAAGTTCTATCCAACATACCATTTACTTTGTACAACCGACCACATGTTGCTCCAAAGGGGCAACCCAAATCTCTTAGAAAAATATCCAAAAGAGAATTGTACGGGTAGAACGTAAATGGAGCTGCATTTGCAAACAACCGGAGCATACAAAAACTACTTGTCCTCTACAAAAGCAAGCACAGTAAGTATTGGTGATTTAATTTTATATGATATTCCATCGTAATGTAAACTCTAAAACTCAAGGTTTTTTCAATTATTCAGGTCTAATGCAGAAAAGGTGTCACAGACAATCCTTATGTGCGTACCCACCATAATTTCCATGCGGTATAGTGCTTTTTCCCAGGTTGTTTCATATGTCTTTAAGTGATTGTCTTATTCCCGTTTTTCTTTGTAAAATAGTCTTTTTTTTCTCTACCTTGTCGTGATTAAGGATCCACTGCCAACATTTTCACAAGGAACTACATTTACGGTGTGAATTCGATGTTGTTTATGAAATATGAAACACTTTTTTAGTTCTTTTGTTACACTTTTTGTCTAACATAATTCTAATTGTGACTCTATTGTCTGTTTATTATGATGTAGACCACCCAAAATTGAAACATAACATATAATTGAGAACGGAAGAAAGGACAACCTCATTTTGAATGGTTTAGGACAATTTTTCAGATGAGAGAGAGAGAGAGAGAGAGATTGAACAATTAGATGTTAACTGGTTTTGGACATGGTTGAAGCTGTTAGTTGTTTTAGTTGTGGAACTATAATTTTTGTGATCTAATTCTCTCGTCATTATTTTGATGTGGTATAGAATTTTGGTGAAATTTTAGTTTATTGTTAGCAACTGGTCTGCAAAGGTATTCTGAAATCATTAGAAAGACTTGCCAGGCCAATTATTGGAAGAAGCAAAATCTAGCACATTAAATTTCCCAATTCAATTTATTATGTACATTGCAAAATTTTTAAATGTTCTTTTTTTCCTGATAATGATTTTAAACTGTTCTTTATAATACTAATAATTCATTGTGCTTTTGATTAAGTCAACGTTTAAATCTTGAAATTTTAACTGTTCTTTATATTACTTCACTCCTTTTTTAATCTTTAATGTAAACTTCAAGGTAAAAACCCTTTCAAGTTGACTGGGTAATAGCCGGATCAAAAAAGAAAAAGGCTGGGTAAGAGGGGACCCACATAAGAAAATGACAAACTGGGGAAAAAAGAGTTAACCCAAAGTTAAAAAGGACCCACAATAATTGGTTGCTTGGAGGAACAACAGTACAACTTCTGAGCAGTTAGATGACGTGGAGCCTCCCCATTTGGTATCCGGACAAAGATGGGTTGCCGGGTGGTCCTGAGAGAATTTTTTCTCTTTCCGAATCCCGAGGTCCTCTTCTAAAAAGCTTCATTCTTTAACAATCCAAACCAACGTAATATCTTCCAAAAACAAACACAAGTCCATGTTATTTTGAGCCTTCGATAATGTGAAATAAGAACTTGTGGCATGATTTCTAACTCTGACATATGTATTCTCCAATAAATCTACAGAACTAGATGTGTACAGGCATCTTAATCAAACACATATAGAACCGGGGGGAAGTTGTTACCTCAATGCCAAGCCGAGTTACAGCCGCAACCTCCCTTGCAATAGCCATTGTAACCTATATTGCAACACAAATTACATGTCCTACTTACGTAAGAGTAAAGATCCTACAAAATACTAAACAGGAACTCTTTCATGTGCAACCTTTGGGTCGATGTTCTGTTCTTGATCTCCAGCAAGGGCTTCCCCGCTTACTTTAAGCAATACCCTACGCCATTTATAAGATGATTGGGATTGGGACAAGGCAACTTCTCTCATTGTCATATTAAAAGGAGCCATGTGAGGTATTTGATGTTGTCTGTTGAAAAAGTGAAGTTAGCATAACAGGTAACTTATCTAACTCAAATGCAATTTTATATAGACTCAGAATATGGCATCCACTTTCCAAAACTGCCCAACATTATAAGAAGCAAACAGCATAAGGTAATGAATAGATGTGGGAAACCTGCGAAAGTCGCTGAGCGTTATCTGATACATCAAAGAGTCGCCACTTGTTTACGTCGAACCATGGACCAATGACATTCATTCTTGAAAGGGTCAAGTCCGTCATAACCAAAGAACTTGGTTCGGGAGCTAAAGTACGAAACAGAGAAGGTGTTAGGCACTCTGTCTCGCCCAACCGATTGATTGGCCTCTACTCATCGTTCATGGGATTTCGAAAATAATTTTGACATTAGCCTATCAACTAGGGAGGGGAAACAGGCAATAGGAGATGAAAGTTTAGTCTAACAACCAAGGCATACTACTAATTGATGAAAGCAGATAAATAGTCAAAGAGCGTGAGAAGAAAAGAGAAAGGGGTATTAGAAAAACAACCCGCAGAAATAAATATTAACAATACAGCACTTGGTTATCATCTGAATGCTCCCCACAAGTCACAAGTTTCAGATATATGCTCCTTCTTTGCCTTTCCAAGTACTTCAAAGTCTTCGATCAAGTATCAACCCTAAGAACTCAAATGGAGTATTGGTGTATGGATTTATGAGTTGTCAATAATAGTCAATTTAGGTTCTAGCTTTTGTAATTAAATATGAGTGACACGCAAACATGATAGATTAACGGTGCATAAACAGTGGGATCACTTCTGTTGAATCCTAGGTACCATCCATAGGCCAAGAGTTGCGTCAAAATGAATAAAATATGTGAATATCCTGCATGTATGAGAACATATGCGTCTTATCATCTATAGAAACATTTCCAGCTCGAAAAGCTTGTGGACAAACGTTGTGTATAGAGGACAAACCTTGTGACGCAAAGTCTGACTTCGTAGCCGCAATGATCATGCTTGCAACCCAGTTTTTTCCGTTTCCAGGGTTCAAATTTATCTATAGATCCATTTGCCCTTAGTCTGGGACATTCTAGCTCTCATTTTTCTCTTCTAAAAGGGTGCTGACCCAAATGAATCTGCGTGCCGATAAAAAAGACAGGCCCAAGTGTTCTAGAAAATTGCTACATCGTTGTTCATCATGTTTGAAGTCATGATATGGAGTGCATCATAGTCCATGAAGTGGAATCCAGAGTCCACAAATATCCAAGTGAAGAAGCCATTGATAGTATGCAGATCGAACTGGTCTCAAGTCTTTAAGACTTTAAGGTGGTTTGTGTGCATATTTGCAAGGGCAACAAGCCCCTTACCTGAACCTCGTAGTAAAGCTCTAGCCATTGTGGATTATTTTACCAGAAACAATCCTATGCTTTTCCCTTGAAGATATCTTTCTTCAAATGTTTCCACCTACATCATGTGTTCTCTTACAATTTGTATGGCGGATGAATTATCTGACTTATTCGCTGTGAATTTGTTAGATTATATTTGCCATGTTTGGCATATCCACACCATTAGCCATTAGGCATTAAACTAGGGTGGCCTTTAACGTATTACAGAACCTAACCGCAAAAACAGGATTCAATCATCACCATTTGACAATAGACTTGGATTACCAAAATCTTTCTCTCGCTTCACTAATACCTATTACTGACACAAACCTGGGTTTTCGTATTTTCTCCGTCTTGTTTATACATCCAAGAAACCTTGTTGACATACTTGTTCCATTGAAGCGGCTGTAAATGTTTTACGTTCCCAATACCGCCAAACACACACAGTCCAGACAAATCAAACCACTGAAGCTGTGAAAGATAGAACCATTTGCTGAACCCTTTTGTGCCATACAACTACAAGCCACAACATTAACTACCGTAACGACAGGACACACAATAGACAGAAATCTAGAACCAAACATTCAAAAGCACTGCATGAGCAACCCTAACAAAATCTTTCTAACAGGCATTTTAACAAACAGTTGAAATGCACAATTAGTACCTGCCATTCATGGGGTCAGAGGGAGGACGCACTTCCGAAGAAGAACAGTGTATCCCCATACATCCACATGAGCGCTTATAGCTCATCAAAGGTACATTCCGGTCAGGGGGTTTCAAGAAACGCAGAGAAGGTGAAAATGGCTGAAAAGATTTTGTGTTGAAAAGAACAATGGGGCGGCTAAAGGAGGTGGAGAATGCCATCGGGAAATGGAAATACGAAAAGGGGTGATGGGTTGTCTCAGATTGAACAATAAACTCGGCGTGGATTGTTTATCGATTTTACGACCAAGATTTTCAATGGGGTGCGCTCTGGTTTATGGCTTCGTGAGGAATTTCAAAGGAAAAATATTGGGCTTGAGGGAAATAGAATTTGAGCAACTCAAAGTAGATAATTTTATAAAACACAAATTCGGACATAAATCTATTCGGGACCGTTGGACCGTTTAATGTATCTGATGCATCGAATGAGTTTCAGACACAGTTAAATACATGATTGTCGTTCCCTTTTTAACAATCCACACTTCATTTTCTGTCAACGTAATTTATCTAGGTTATTCTTTTTAAATACACTTATTTCACATATCTAAGAGTAATATTGTAAATTTATATAGATAAAAATAAAAAAAGAGTTTAAATTGTAAAAAAATGTGAAAATTAATTTTTAAATAAAAAAAACTTGACTAAAATTTTGAAGCCTTAGAATATCAAGAAAGAAATAGGTAAAATTTCATGATTAGTCTAGGAGAGTCAACTATACCTTGCATTGCATGAAGGAATCCGATAATGTAGTAGTACCAATGAAAAAAAAATAAAACAGAGACATTGCCGGGAGTCGAACATGTAGATATACAGCATTGCTATTTCAATAGGTTGTGCTACAAAAGCATTTGTTATCTTAAATGCCCGAAGTATAATATTAAAAGTTAGTCTAAGAACAACTACCAGGAAGAAAGAAGAACCTTCACTTTGACCCATGTAATTTGGGCTTGATGCGATCTTTTACCCCTCTCAGTTGGAATCTAGCCCAATTCCGTCTGAGCTGACAGAATGGGCATTGTATGCGTTTATTTTGAGGGTAAGAAAGAAAAAAAAAAAAAAAAAACTAACAATATAATAACAAAACTATTTTACCAGGAAAAAAACTATGGACACACCCAAATTGCACATACAATAACATACATATTAGATAGTGTAGTGTGTGTGAAGCCCATAAAATATGTGTGTGATATTTGGTTTGACATTTTGCATTTTGACTTTTGGATTATCATACGAATGTATTATTAAATCTGAACGTGTTTTGGAGATATGTGCAGAATGCATTTTGCAATAGTAGTATTGTTTGCGAGATATGTGCAAATTCTATATGTGTTTATATTAATCAAAATAGAAAATGTGAAAAATGAGAAGTTAAAAAGCTACTCTTCCCCTACTTTTGCCTTTTGATCTCTAACATCAAAAACCAAAAGTGCATTTTGATGGATAGCATTATGGACAAGACCATCTAAACACTAGCGACTCCCGGAATACATGAACATGGGGTCATTCAGAAGTTAGCCTAAATTCTAAATGAAAAGTTAGAAGATTAAATCAAGTACTTACACATATTTAATTGAATTGATTTTTTACGAGGTCACTTAAAAAATATTTTAAAATTTATTTACGAATTGAATTATTTATGTGAGATCCGTAATAGGCCTTCAACGACATGTGTGCCGTATGTACACCACTCAATCGCTACCCTTAGAATAATGCTTGGTAATTAGTGTTGTACCCAAGACAGGAAATTGGGAGAGGTGGATATTGTCTCCCCCCACCCCCCAATTCCTTCCCTCGAAAAACAAAGTCAAAGCAAAAAAAATCGATAGGCCCAAAAAAAACGGATTCAAAGATTTAAAAAATCGATAGGCCAAAAAATATTCTTAAAATCAAAGAGACAGAGAGGTACCAAAACAAGGGTAAAGGGGAGATAAAATTGGAGTAGTACTGGTGGAGAAGTATTTTCCTCTCAGCCATAGAATGTTGGCATGGGTAAGGAGCAAGATCAATTCATTACTCTAGCTATAAGCTTCTTGTGTTCCGCTTTTGTTGGTTACCTTTTTTTTTTTTTTTGACTTGATTTAGTGGGATTGAATTTGTGTTTGGGAGATATGGGCTTATTTACCTTTTTGATCCCCAAAGTATTAGTGAGTGACCAATTTGGTCCCCAAACTAAATATTTGTCCAATTTTGTCCCCAACGTTTAAAATATGTGTCAATGTAGTCCCCACCCCTAACGCCGTCCATTTAGGCCGTTAGAATAAGGGGCCTTTTTTGGAATTTCACCTACAAGTACCTAAAAACACCTGAATCTACCCAAATCAGCTATTACCAATCTCATATGGCCACCGTCTCCACCATTTCCGCTACCAACTCCACCTCCACCTCTCGTGCCCATTCCACCACCAAATCCCAAATGCCTCTCTCTCTCTCTCTCTCTCTCTCTCTCTCTCTCTAGGAAACTATTTTTAAGGTAACATGAAGTGGTTCTGAGGAGTGTAGGGGCGGTGGTGGTTGTTTAGGGTTTATAATTGTGGTGGTTTGGGTTATGGAGATCTGAGGAACAGCGGTGGTTTGGGTTAGAAATTCTGTGGGTTTTCACTGAGGGGTCTCAGACTTGTGGGTTGTGGAATCGATTGAGAGGTTTGGGTATTGTGATTCGGAGCTGATTGGGTGAGTGGTTTACATGGGTCCGATTGATTGTTTCGGTGTTGGTGGGGAGTGCAGGCGTAGGAATGACGACTATCGGAGACGGCGAGCAAGGGACAATAGCGAGCAGCAGCAACAAAGGCATGACAGCAAGCAGTAGCAACAAAGGCACGAGCAAGTAGCAACAAAGGCATGACAGTGTGGGATTTTTCTGTTGGGCCGACGACGAAGGGAGGGTGGCCCTGTGGTTGTGTGGGTCTGGTTTGGGTTTTTCTGTTGGGCTAGCAACGAAGGGAGGGTGGCCTTATGGTGGTATGGGTCTGGTTTGGGGTTGTGACCAAAGGGTATATTGTACGTTTGGGTGTGTTTGTTGTAATGAGAGAAGAGAGGGGATGGAGTGAAATACCATTGATGCCCTCCATTTTAACAGCCTAAATGGACGGCGTTAGGGGTGGGGACCAAATTCACACACATTTTAAACGTTGGGGATGAAATTGGTCACTCACTAATACTTTGGGGGCCAAAAAGGTAAATAAGCCGGGAGATATGGAATGAATTTAGGAATTTAGTGTGTTATTGTCGCGATGAAAGATGATAGAGACAAAGGGAATGACCGAAATAGGAAGAGAGGAGATGATGGGTTAGATCGGTGTTTGGAATTTTAAAAAAATGAAAAGAAAATGAGAGGAAAAATCAACCATGTCATTCACAAAACTAGAATTTGTTATTTTCTTTTCTTTCTCCCGCAATCGAACAATGGTGCAGAAATTTTTTTAATCTCTCTTTTTTTTTTCTTTTTCTTTTCCACAAGTTCCAATTTAGGGTTTTGGACAAGGATGTTGTAGGGTTTTAGTGTTTTACCATGCCAGAATAATGTTTTCATTCATAGACCGAAAAATGTGGAACCACATGGCAACTTGTACTCTATATTCAAGAACGCACAAATCAGCTTATGGATGAATATTTGGGAGACAATGAATGAATTTAGAGATTTAGTGCTTTATCTTCACGTAGTCAATTGAAAAACTTGAAAAAAAGAGGGTATATGGATATTAATTGAAAGGTCAGGTGTTATTTTAAAATTCTCTCAAAAACAAAAAGAAGACAAAATACCGCACGTAATGTTTCTTGTGTGAATTGATTTTTTTAGATCTCTTGTATCTTTTGCACTCTTTTTAACTATTTTTATTATGGGGAAATTAAATTTATCTACGTTATAGTTTTATGTGAATAAAATTTTAGTATTAGTATTTTTTTTTGTCACTCAATAGATATGTAGTCTACTCCTAAGGAAATAGAGAAGAGACTGTTAAACCACATACGGGTGAGGCAAACCCAAAAAGGTATCAACCACCACACCAAGCACTCACGCTCCTACCGAGAATCGATCCATCACCTTCTATGTGAGGAATTGCTATTTGGGCTACAAGCCCGTTGACAATTTATAAAGAGTATATACATATAAAGAGTACGAAAATCTCTACCCTTCCTTTTTCTCTTTCCATTACTTCAGGGACCCAAAAGAAAGACGTAATGAAAGAGCAAGAGGGGTTCCTGTTGATGATTTTTGTGATGCTTCTAATGGGCACAAAACCATGAACTTTGCAATGCTTCAACGGAGAAACATCAAGAGATGATATGTTTCCCCATGCATCTTACACTTTAATTTTTTTTTTTATAACCAATGTCCAGGCCAGTTTGTCCGCATCTCAATTAATTCTGGGACCTTGAAGTTAACGGCTGGACAAATCCTCCAGTGGCCCAAAAGTTTGGAACGTCTGGCATTGGCGAAATTCGAACATGCGACCTCATAGTGGACAAACGCTTATTTACTTTCTTTCTCATGCCCACATGGACAAACCTTTTTGGGTTGCATCTTGCACTTTCATTGATTAGCACCCAAGATTGTATAATCTTGGGGTTTTAATCCTCTAATTTGTGGCTTTTATTTGTTTAAAGTTATTATTTTTATCCCATTTTGCACGTAAGGTATTTTTGTGTGCATTTCAGGTTAAACGTGCTTAAAATGAGGTTTTGAATGCCAATCAATGTTCCAAGATGAACCAAGTGTCCAAATGCCCGCCGGTAGTCATCTCATCATCACCAAAGCATAACGGTGTCACAAGAAGCCGTGGAGATTGGCCGGAGGTCAAGGTTGGCAAGGAGCATGCCAAAGTATTTCAAGCGAGGCAAATGCATTGAGGATGGCCCTCGAGGGTATCCGAGAGTACAAGGCCACAAGGCATACCTCCGCCAAGTCTCGTTGATCATGTAATCAAGTTTTGGAAGGCCATCGGGGCACGACAAGGCATGATGGCCTAAGCTGACCCTGTTCTGCAGATTTCACACAGAGGTATCAATATCTCGTTTTTGAGCTATTGGTACCATCTTGCCGAATTGGAAGACAGTTTAGTTGGTACCAATACCTCATTTTCGAGCTATTGGTACCCAAGCCCGTAGTGCAGATTTTTGTTAGCTTTTTCAACTTTCCATATATGGAAAGTTTCTACTTCTAGTATGTTTTTGCGATATTTTAGGGACCTTTTGGTCCATTTTATGGCTGATTTGCAAGGCCTATAAATGGCTTTGTATGCCATTTATGGCCAATATGTAATCTTTACACTTTAAGTCTTTTTTTTGCTCTCTAGGATTTTCATTTTGTGTTCTTAGTTTTTCAAGCTTTCAATCCTCAAGAACTCAAGTAAGTTTAAGTGTTTTGATGTTTTCTCATGTATTAATGTTGTAGCTACTTGTTAGATCTTCTTATAAATCAAGTTTATTTTAGTTTTTATCGGTGAATCATGTTTTGTATGCTTAACTCTTTTTCTAGTCTTTTTGCCATGGTTGAGTAGTTAATCGGTTTGGTCATGGGGTGAGGTTTACTCTATGAATTAGTCGATTAAATGGTTTCTCTTAATCTTTAGCTTAATTTCAAGGTTTTGAATGAATTAAACCCATGATTTCTAGTATTGATCATGGGGTTGGTGGCTTCTTTGATCAATGAAGTCTATCGCCTTATGCTACGTGCTTGATAATCCTATGCGTGCGAACGATTCTTTTTCGTCTCTCACTTGCATTAAATGAGTTCAATTTGAATTAGAGCTTTGAATTAAGTTATAAGTAGTCTTCAGCTTTTAATTCTTCTAGTGGAATCCGGACGGTTTCGGTCCACTCTTGAGCTAGATGAAGGAACCATTTGATGGCTAAGTAGTGGGTAAATCAATCCTTTTGACTCGACCATCTTTAATCTAGTTAAATTCCAAGTTTAAATATCGTCATTCAATCGAATACCAAAGCTGGCTGCTTGAACGCCGCAACTCTTACTCAACATCTAATCCGAATTCGCTAAAGAAGACTTCTCTGTGGGAATGATTCCGGTCTTACCGGTTATTATGCTTTCAACGACCTAGCCCTACGCTTGGGGTGTGAACCTTTCTAAGACGTTAGGTCCAGACAGAAGCATTTTTGGCGCCGTTGCCGGGGAAGTCTTATTTAGCTTATTTGGAGGTTCGACAAATCACTGTAAGTATTCCACTTTATTTTACTTTGCGCAATTCATACTTAATCTAGCGGAGACCTCTAACCGATCATCTTATCAAACTTGAGGTGTAACGAAGCTAGATTAAGTATCGATTGCCTTTTCTTTTTGTTGCCAATATAACGTGGCGGTAGCTTAACCCCACGGAACTTTTTTGAGAGAGGTGGCGGCATAGCCCCTCTAGCCTGTTTACTTTATGTCTTATCTATCTAATAGAATGGTGGCGGCAAATGGGGAAATAGTCCCCATGACTATGTGGGAATACCCTTATCCCTATCATGCTTATCCATCTTCTTGCATAGTTGCCCCCACCGCTCCTGCCGTTAATGTATTTAGTATACAAATGAAATTTTCTAATTTGTTGCCCCGCTTCCATGGCATGGAGCACGAACACCCTTACAAACATGTTGCAGCTTTCAAGGACAAACTTGGTGCCCTTGGTGCCATTCTGAAATCAGAGTCCGCGTGGGTGAAATACTTTTCTCTATCTTTAAGGGATAGTGCCACAACTTGGCTCAATTCCTTGAACCCTCAATTTGTGCTGACTTGGGTTGATTTGCTAAATGAATTCTACCGAAAGTTTCTTCCCATTTTTTCTAAGTGGGTTCATAAAAAACAAATTCAAACCTTTGTTGAAAGAGAGAATGAGTCATTTTATGCATGTTGGGGCAGATACAAGGATTTACTAAATGCGGTCCCGAATCATGGCTTTGAAAATTTCCAAATTGCTAACTATTTTTATAACGGACTTTCTCAAAAGAGTCATGCTTTCATTGACATGTTGTGCGATGGGAAATTGTTTGATAAAGAACCCGCTGAAGCCTTAGATTTCTTTGATCGATTGGCTCAAATTTTACACTCTCGGGTTTTTGTTAAAAATTGTCAAGAGTCCAACTCAAATGCCATGGAAGAGGATATTGAGCCGCCTGTCTTTGTTGCAAGTGTTAGTTTTGATTGTGACAGCTCTTCAGAGTCTGCATGGAGTGATGAGCTTATTGATGAAACTGAGGTCCAGAGTTCTCTTATGGATCCCCCTCTTTGTGATAATCCGGGGGAGAAATGCCTCACTGCTAAGGTTATCTCTTCCGATCTCCCATATCTTGATCCTTCCCCGGAGGAATTACTCCTTGCTCACGAGATGAACATGCTTGACACTTCGGGCATCTACTATGAAGATCCATTGGCAAAACCTCTCTCTGCTAAGGAAATGGATGCTGAAGTGGATTGCTTGTATTCGTTGTTGGCTAAACATGATTATGAACCAATCTTTGAAAAGTTAAAGCCCATGGAAGCTACAATGGTCCCTTTGAATTCTCCATGCCTTGATCTTCTTACCACTAAGGAAATGGATGGCGAGGTAAGTTCCTTACACTCTTTGTTAGAAAAACAAGATGCATGTGGGCCTAATTTTGAGAAGTTACCAATCATAGAAGTAATTGATTTTCTTGGTGTTGAGGATATTGTCATGGTTTACAATCCTCTTTTCGTAGAATTTCTCAACCATTTGAAAATTGATTTTGTTTGGGCTATGCACTTGGTAGAACTTAAATTTTTAAAACGAATTCGGCAATTGTGCTACTCAAAGTATCTATTTTTGTGGCATGGTCGGATTCAATTTTTGAAGCAAAGTGTGGAGTGCAGTGCTATGTTCATTTTACTAGCTCTCGTTGGCACAATCAATGTTCGAATTCCACGTTTGGCTAAAGATGTTTGAACTAGGCATTCCAACTTTTTGTTTTTACTATTTTGCTTTTGATGGTCCGGTATAGCCACCCGTCTCTAGCTCAAAGTTGCATGACTTGCTCTGCGATGCTTTGAGTGCGAAATGGGGAGAAAAGTAGTACCCGTGTAATCACGTGATGATTTGGTGGATTTAAATACTTGTCAGCTTTTTAGCCCGGATAACACGAGCCGGGCGGTTCTAATGTCATTTGTCTCTTAGTAGGTAGTTCGAGCTTAAGTCTTTTGCAGGGTGTACGTGCTACCACACCAGCCTTGGTGGATTGGGTCTAAAGTCAAAGTGAATGAGGCATTCAGGAGCCCTAAGCATGGGTGCGATTACGTGTCGCGGTTGTTAGTCCAATAAAGCTTTGACCATGACCCTGTGTGACTAGCTGTGGTTCCGTTGGAAGAGCCGAAGGAGTTGACCTTGGAAGCCGTTTGTATGACGAAAGGAGACGGTGATGGAAAAGCCTCCAACTTGGTCGAGGTATACGGGGGTTGACATTCCCCCGGAGGTATGATTTTTGTTCTTTCCCTCTCAATACTATTGTTCTCCATGCTATGAGGACATAGCTCATTTCAAGTTGGGGGGAGAGATATTTATATGCAATATATATGCTTTTATTCTTTTGGTATAAAATTTTTATATGCTATATATATGCTTTTATTCTTTTGGTATAAAATTTTTCGTTTTTATTAGTGCAATCCTTCCGTAGTACATAATTTTTGGTATAACACAACTTGGCACATACTCATTAAGTTCTTAAATGGCAAGAGTTTGATGTAATCTTAAGTGTTTATCTACATCTCAACCCGTTTGCATGATTAAAGGATGAATGAACTAAGTGTTAAGTGTGTTTTTAAGTAAGTTTTACCCATATCTCGTCATTTTAATCTAATATTCTTAGTTTAGGTGAATAATCTCATGTTCATGCCTAATTGTGTTAGATATCTATGTTGAAGTTACGGAATCTATGGCGTACTTAGGAAGTGATACAAGGCATTCTTTCTTTGATTAAACCACAAAAGTGTCCCCTCGTCCTATTTTGTATCCTAGTCCGTGTCCTACGTTTTTCTCATTAACCTAGGGATCCGGATGGTTGGAGGGTGTGTTGGAAGGTTTGTTACAAGTTTGCAAGGTGTTTTGGAGGAGTTTCGGGTGAATTACAAGTGGTCAAAGCATGAAAGAGCCAAGGAAACAGTTTCTGCAGGAAACCAAAGAAATGTACCAATACCTCAATTTTATGGTACCAGTACCAAGTGCATTTTGACAGATTTCAGGGCATTTTAAAGGCACGATCTTGGCCATTATATTCAAAACCCCTCGGCTCCCTCTCTATCTATTCCTCCATACCCACAGACCAAAATACCTCTCAATCTCCCATAAAACCTCTACACCCTTCATCAATCTCAATGGGTTTTCAAAGTTTCAAGTCCTAATTCAAGGCCTTTTTGACTACTAAGCCTGGCCCGAAGGAGAAGAAAGACATCATGTTGAACAAACTTTTCTGTTAAAACGTGGCTATTCTAAAATGTTTATGGAAGAGTGATGAGCACCCAATATTGTAGATATTTGGTGCGACTAGTCCCGTTTTATATTGTTTTATCTTGCGTTTATTTAGCTATTATTCGATATTACTTGTAAGGTAGTTTGTTTAGTGTTTTCAGGTAAACTATGTAAATAAGGCACATTCGACGCCATGGATGGCCCAAGTGCTTTCAAGTACCCGAAGACCCCGTCGGCCCCTGAAAATCTATCTAAGTATGGAAAAATGACTTTCTGAAAAAGTATCGATTTTCGAGATAAAAAATGGCGGTAATTGATCCTTGAATTTTTCTAAGAGTAACTACATAGTTGCAAGATTTTATTCGAAGAGCAAGGTCGTGTTCCGAACCATTTTCTCTTGAGAAAAACGTGCAGTTTTCCATTTTACACTAAAAGCGGGGGGTTAGCATTTTGATTTAATTAGAATCTTGAAATTCTGGTAATGCCATTGTTTCCAAATGGGGGGTACTTTCTTATTTTCATTAAATAAATTAAAGTAAAGGAAATGTAAAAGAAAGGTTTAAAATGTAGCCTTTACTTAAGTTTAGAGAATGAAAATAAGTTGCTGGGAGCCGTCGGGTGATGCTGAGATGCTCTGGGAGCCGTCGGGTGCTGAGTTTTGAAGGCTGGCCTGAAGTCTGGAGATAAGCTCACCGTATCGATACAGATTAAGGCTGTATCGATACGCATTAGCTTCAAGGGAAGGCAGAGTGTTCCGTATCGATACGGCCTTAATCCGTATCGATACGGGGAAGCTACGTGGAAATGGCCCTTTTCAAGTTAACAGCGTGGTATCGATACTTTGCTTAATTTGTATCGATACTACGAGCCTTCGGCCAGATATTTGTTGCTTTTTGGACCTTCCATTTATGGAATAGTTGCTACTTTTGGTATGTTTTTAGGATATTTGTTGGGAGAGAAGATGAGTTGTATAAATACCCTTCTCTCTCACTTTAGTTCAAAGGATCTACTTTATGCTCTAGGTTAGTTTTCTTTCTAATTTTTCCTCCATTGTTGTTCAAGCTTAATTTCTTAAGAACTCAAGTAAGTATTTATCTTATGTTAATTTCTCGTTTATTAATATTGTAGCTACGGTTTAGATCTTCACTAATTTCAAGTTTATTTCCATTTTCGTCGGTTAAATATGTTTATCATTTCTCTCATGATTTCTAGTCTTTTTAATATGTGTGAGTAGTTTCTTGGGTAAGTCTTGGGTTAATCTTTCCCAATGACTTAGGTTGTTTGGTTCTCTAATCCTCGGGCTTAAAATCATGATTTTCGGAATTGAACTAACTTAGCCATTTCGGTCTAAGCGAGGGGTGTTAACTCCTTGGTATGTTGTTTAGTCAAGCGGTCTTGGCAAGCAGCATATTGAGAGCTCGTGGCCTCCTACGTGTTAGATACATTAGCAAAAATAGGTTGTTTTAGTTCTGTTTAATCACATCTTTTGATAAATGAAATCGTTAAAGCTAAATCTTCCGGGCGTGAGCACGCGGTCGTGACTCTCGCCTGAGTTATATAGAGAACCGGTAACATCCTTTGTCAAGGGTTAGAAGATCCCTAGACTTGCCTCTTTTTAGTTCATAAATCTCTCCTCTAGTCTTTTTATTAGCATTTTCACCGTTAAATGCAAAACCTAGTTGGCCGTCTTGAACGCCGGAATCCCACCATTTTAACCTACAATCCAAACTAGCTATATTTCGATTCTCTGTGGGTACGATCCCGGACTTCCAGATATTATGCTATCGACGACCTAGCCCTACGCTTGGGGTGTCTCAACCTCATTTGGAGGCGAGGTTCGGAGGCTAAGCATTTTTGGCGCCGTTGCCGGGGATTCTTAATGTAGCTTATTTGGAGATTCGACAAACCACTGTAAGTACTCCATTTTTTTTTTTCCTTTGCGTAATTTGAACTCGACCTAGCGGATACCTCTAACCAAGCCACCAATTCGACTTGAGGTGTAACGAAGCTAGATTGAGCATCCATTGCCTTTTCTTTTATTGTCTATATAACGTGGCGGTGGCATAACCCCACAGAACTGTTTTGAGAAAAGAGGTGGCGGTATAACCCCTCTAGCCTGTTTACTTTATGTCTTATCTATCTAATAGAATGGCAACGACCAATTGGGAAACATCCCATAAGACTTTGGGGGAGTATCTTTGTCCCAATCAAATTATAACACCCCGTAAGACTTTGCGGGATTACCTATGTCCCAACCAAACTTTCACACCCTCTTGCATTGCCCCTCATGATGTCAATGCTTTTAAAAGTTGTATGACCATTACCAATTGGTTTGATCTCAAGAATCAAATTCAAACTTTTACTGAAAGAGTGAATGAGTCATTTTATGCATGTTGGGGAAGATACACGAATTTGCTCAAGGCGGTCCCGAATCATGGCTATGATAATTTCCAAATTGCTGACTATTTTTATGATGGACTTTCTCAAAAGAGTCAACGATTCTTAGACATGATGTGCGATGGCAAACTTTTTGAAAAGGACCCCGCTCAAGCCATCGATTTCTTTGATCGTTTGGCCACAATTTTACAATCTCATGTCTATGCTCAACATTGTCCAGAGTCCAACTCAATTGTCATGGAAAAGGAAATTGAGCCACATATCTTTGTTGAAGATGTTAGTTTAGGTGATGAAAGCTCCGCAGAGTCTGAATGGAGTGATGAGCCTAATGATGAACCTATTGTCCAGTGTTCTCCTCCTGTGGATCTCTTTCTATGTGATGATCTGGGAGAGAAATTTCTCACTGCTAAAGAGATGGACGCAGAGATAGATTATTTGTACTCTTTGTTAGAAGAGCAAGACAAAGCGTACGAGACCAAGAATGGGTCTCCTACCCTTGGGGATACAAATTTTGATGTGAGGGAAGATGAGCAAATAGAGCCGTTTGTCGTTAGTGACAACTATATGCCTTTTAAGGAGTCATTGCCAATAGTTGCACTAAACAACCAAATCGTCTCGGCTCTCGACGATGCCACCCCTCCTACTGAGTCTCCACTTTCGCAAGAGTTGTTAAAAGTTGAAATGATTGATTTTGTAGGTGTTGATGAATTTGATTTGGTTTACCATCCTTGTATTGTGGATTTTGTCAACTCGTTCAAAATCAATCTAGTTTGGAATGCGCACTTGGTTGTACTTAAATGTCTTAAACGAATTCGGCAATTGTGGTACTCAAAGTATCTATTTTTGTGGCATGGTCGGATTCAATTTTTGAAGCAGAGTGTGAAGTGGAGTACTATGTTAATTTTCGTAGCTCTTGTTGGCAAATTAAATGTTCAAAGCCCGCGTTTGGCTGAACGTACATAAACTCTTTCTTTTTTCTCCCTCTCTTTTCTTTTTTCTTTTTCTCTTTTGATGGTCTGGTATAGCCACCTATTTCTCGCTTGAAAAATGAGAAGAAAAGTAGTACCCGTGTGATCGCGTGAAGATTTGGTTGTGTTTTACTTTTAGTTACTTTTGAGCCCGGATACCACGAGCCGGGTGGTACTAATGTCATTTGCTTTTTAGTAGGTAGTTGGTTCTTAAGTCTTTTGCAGGGTAAGCATGCTACCGCACCAGCCTTGGTGGTTTAGGTCTAAAAGCTAGGGCGAGTGAGGCATTCAGGAGCCCTAAGCATGGGTGCGATTACGTGTCGCGGTTGTAAGACCAAGAAAGCCCCGGCGATGACCTTGTGTGACTAGCTGTGGTTCCGATGGAGCAGCCGAAAGAGTGAGCCTTGGAAGCAGTTCCAATGACGAAGGGAAGCAATGACAAAAAAGCCTCCAACTTGGTCGAGGTATACGGGGGTTGACATTCCCCGAAGGTACAATCTTTTGTTCTTTCCTCTCAATACTGTTGTTCTTCATGCTATGAGGACATAGCATCGTTTAAGTTGGGGGGAGGAATATATATATGCTATATATATGTTGTTGAGACTTATCTCTTTTTGTTTTTGTTAAAATTTTTAAAATTTTAGCTTTTACTTGCAATCTTCCCTTGTTAGTCGTGACTTCGTATGCTAGATACTTTAATTATGCTCAATTGTGTCAATAGCAAGAGTCGTGTATCCCTTCGAATTCGGTTGTGTGTTTGAATCCATGTCATTT
The DNA here is from genome assembly GCA_019656295.1 of Rhododendron mucronatum var. ripense. Taxonomy (NCBI): domain Eukaryota; kingdom Viridiplantae; phylum Streptophyta; class Magnoliopsida; order Ericales; family Ericaceae; genus Rhododendron; species Rhododendron mucronatum. Next base: position 400,076 of record BPLT01000242.1, read on the forward strand.
GCATATACATGAATTTTGATGAACAAGTTTAGCCTAAAAGTCAAGTCAAGTGTTGTGCATCGTTAGAGTTAAGATTCGTTTTTTAAGCATCCCATGTTTTTTGTTCTCAATTCCGCATTTGCGTAAATAACATCTTTTGTTCATACTTGAATAGTCTATATATCTTTCATGCATCTTATTGGAGTTGTTGGCGTACTTAGGAAATGATTCAAGGCATTTTTGCTTGATTAAACCACCATAAGAGTCACCTTTGTCCTTATTTTGAACCATAGTCCGAGTCTCTTCCGTTGTTCAAACCTAGGTAACCGGATGTTTGGAGGGTTGTGTGTCAATAGTTTTCAAAGATTCAAGGAGGTTTGGGTGGTATGAATGTGATAGAAGTGGTTGGGATGTGAAAAGACAAAGAATTGGTATGAGTATGTGATTCCATATCTCTCATCTCCCACTACAAATGGTAAAGCCCAAATTTTCATCTCCCTCTCCAAAGCCCTCAAAATTGGCCCCTCAATCTCTCTTACTATAAATCCCACCTCAAATGATCCTATTCTTCAAAAGAAAATCAAAGAATTGCTATGAAAGAGTAAAAGCGGATTCGAAAGAGGTTGAACACTATGATGAGAGGATTAGTTTGACCTCCGGGCTAGTATACATTTCGATGAGAAGGGGGAGCTCGATACTCAATACCGTAAGGAGCCGGATGAGGATGACAATTAGGTGCGGTGGAGTCGGTAGTAGTAATTTTTCTTTATTTCTTCTTCGTAACTTTGTTTGGTGTTTGGCCGATATGTGGCCATGCATTGGGTAGTTTAGGGTTGGTAGCGGCCAAGGGTAGATGAACCGTGCAAGTATATGGCCACTACATTTTTGTAGTCCCTTTCTCTTTGTATCCAAGGTCGTTATAAGCTAATAAGTCCTCCGTTGATCTTTTGTACGCTAATTAACTCCGTTTGATGCATGATTGATATCTATTACTTTTTGAGTATGATTTGTCCCTTGTCGTGCATATTTGTGAATAATTAGCTTTCCGTTCTTTCTTAGCGTTCTTTTGATAGTATGCATAGCTTTTTGTCTCTGGCTATTGCATTTACTCGCTAGCGCTTGTCATGGGATGTATTTTGTGTCTCACTGTGTAAAAAAGTCGAATAAGAGCATATCTTTGTGAGTTTTGGAGTCAAAACTCGTCATGGTGCATACATGCTTGACCACTCCAATATGGCATAATTTGTTCATCCTAGTTTATGGCATGTTTGTGCGTGGATTGCATATGCTCGGATTTGAAGGGGTGTTTTTGGACTCTTGCCTAGTTGTAGTAGTTGAGCATAGTTTTTGTATCTTGAATATCGAGAGGATTGCATAGCTTAGTTAAATACATTTTGTTTTAGTTTGCTAGGGACTAGCAAAGTTTAAGTTGGGGGGCGTGATGAGCACCCAATATTGTAGATATTTGGTGCGACTAGTCCCGTTTTATATTGTTTTATCTTGCGTCTATTTAGCTATTATTCGATATTACTTGTAAGGTAGTTTGTTTAGTGTTTTCAGGTAAACTATGTAAATAAGGCACATTCGACGCCATGGATGGCCCAAGTGCTTTCAAGTACCCGAAGACCCCGTCGGCCCCTGAAAATCTATCTAAGTATGGAAAAATGACTTTCTGAAAAAGTATCGATTTTCGAGATAAAAAATGGCGGTAATTGATCCTTGAATTTTTCTAAGAGTAACTACATAGTTGCAAAATTTTATTCGAAGAGCAAGGTCGTGTTCCGAACCATTTTCTCTTGAGAAAAACGTGCAGTTTTCCATTTTACACTAAAAGCGGGGGGTTAGCATTTTGATTTAATTAGAATCTTGAAATTCTGGTAATGCCATTGTTTCCAAATGGGGGGTACTTTCTTATTTTCATTAAATAAATTAAAGTAAAGGAAATGTAAAAGAAAGGTTTAAAATGTAGCCTTTACTTAAGTTTAGAGAATGAAAATAAGTTGCTGGGAGCCGTCGGGTGATGCTGAGATGCTCTGGGAGCCGTCGGGTGCTGAGTTTTGAAGGCTGGCCTGAAGTCTGGAGATAAGCTCACCGTATCGATACAGATTAAGGCTGTATCGATACGCATTAGCTTCAAGGGAAGGCAGAGTGTTCCGTATCGATACGGCCTTAATCCGTATCGATACGGGGAAGCTACGTGGAAATGGCCCTTTTCAAGTTAACAGCGTGGTATCGATACTTTGCTTAATTTGTATCGATACTACGAGCCTTCGGCCAGATATTTGTTGCTTTTTGGACCTTCCATTTATGGAATAGTTGCTACTTTTGGTATGTTTTTAGGATATTTGTTGGGAGAGAAGATGAGTTGTATAAATACCCTTCTCTCTCACTTTAGTTCAAAGGATCTACTTTATGCTCTAGGTTAGTTTTCTTTCTAATTTTTCCTCCATTGTTGTTCAAGCTTAATTTCTTAAGAACTCAAGTAAGTATTTATCTTATGTTAATTTCTCGTTTATTAATATTGTAGCTACGGTTTAGATCTTCACTAATTTCAAGTTTATTTCCATTTTCGTCGGTTAAATATGTTTATCATTTCTCTCATGATTTCTAGTCTTTTTAATATGTGTGAGTAGTTTCTTGGGTAAGTCTTGGGTTAATCTTTCCCAATGACTTAGGTTGTTTGGTTCTCTAATCCTCGGGCTTAAAATCATGATTTTCGGAATTGAACTAACTTAGCCATTTCGGTCTAAGCGAGGGGTGTTAACTCCTTGGTATGTTGTTTAGTCAAGCGGTCTTGGCAAGCAGCATATTGAGAGCTCGTGGCCTCCTACGTGTTAGATACATTAGCAAAAATAGGTTGTTTTAGTTCTGTTTAATCACATCTATTGATAAATGAAATCGTTAAAGCTAAATCTTCCGGGCGTGAGCACGCGGTCGTGACTCTCGCCTGAGTTATATAGAGAACCGGTAACATCCTTTGTCAAGGGTTAGAAGATCCCTAGACTTGCCTCTTTTTAGTTCATAAATCTCTCCTCTAGTCTTTTTATTAGCATTTTCACCGTTAAATGCAAAACCTAGTTGGCCGTCTTGAACGCCGGAATCCCACCATTTTAACCTACAATCCAAACTAGCTATATTTCGATTCTCTATGGGTACGATCCCGGACTTCCAGATATTATGCTATCGACGACCTAGCCCTACGCTTGGGGTGTCTCAACCTCATTTGGAGGCGAGGTTCGGAGGCTAAGCAAAGAGTGAGGATGATGAGGAAGCGGAGAAATATGTGGCTCCTCCGGAAGAGGAGTTGGTCCATAGTTATGTAGAAGAGGAAGAATGAAGAGGATGATGATGAAGGTGATGAGGATGAGGACTAGTGTTGGTGATTTTAGGGTCGGCATGTGGCCTTTGACTTGGAAATTTTTGTGTCGGGGGCGGTCAATGGTAGATAACCAAGCTAGATATGGCCGCCACCCTGTTTTGCTAACCGTTCTTTGTTAACCAAGGTCATTATATGCTAATGAAGTCCTTAGTTGATCTTTAGTACGCCTTGATTCCATGTTGATTCAATATTTGATGTTTAGCATATTTAGTTTGTGACATGTTTCCTTTCGTTAATTTAGTTGTTAGTTGCTTATTTATTACTTCTGTTTTAAAGTGCTCTCCACATATGAGGCGTAGTATTTTTTGTTCACTATCGCCTACTTTCCGAGCACTTTTTGTGGGATATGGCTGCTAGTGGGTGCGTGCGTTTGCAATAATGGCGTATCCCTTCTTTGGATGTAAATACAAGCCTTTTGTTACTTGCTTGGGACATGCTTCGTACTTAGTTATTCATTTGGTATCTAGCTGCGAGTTGTGGTATAGATGAACCGTGATTTTTGAACTCTTGCTAGTTTGGATACGGTATGAGCATGTTCCTTAGTTGTGTTATCGGAAGGATTGTTAAGTTTTTAAATTGTTAAGTTCTTAAGTTTTATATTTTGTTTGCTAGGGACTAGCAAAGTTCAAGTTGGGGGGTGTGATTAGCACCCAAGATTGTATAATCTTGGGGTTTTAATCCTCTAATTTGTGGCTTTTATTTGTTTAAAGTTATTATTTTTATCCCATTTTGCACGTAAGGTATTTTTGTGTGCATTTCAGGTTAAACGTGCTTAAAATGAGGTTTTGAATGCCAATCAACGTTCCAAGATGAACCAAGTGTCCAAATGCCCGCCGGTAGTCATCTCATCATCACCAAAGCATAACGGTGTCACAAGAAGCCGTGGAGATTGGCCGGAGGTCAAGGTTGGCAAGGAGCATGCCAAAGTATTTCAAGCGAGGCAAATGCATTGAGGATGGCCCTCGAGGGTATCCGAGAGTACAAGGCCACAAGGCATACCTCCGCCAAGTCTCGTTGATCATGTAATCAAGTTTTGGAAGGCCATCGGGGCACGACAAGGCATGATGGCCTAAGCTGACCCTGTTCTGCAGATTTCACACAGAGGTATCAATACCTCGTTTTTGAGCTATTGGTACCATCTTGCCGAATTGGAAGACAGTTTAGTTGGTACCAATACCTCATTTTCGAGCTATTGGTACCCAAGCCCGTAGTGCAGATTTTTGTTAGCTTTTTCAACTTTCCATATATGGAAAGTTTCTACTTCTAGTATGTTTTTGCGATATTTTAGGGACCTTTTGGTCCATTTTATGGCTGATTTGCAAGGCCTATAAATGGCTTTGTATGCCATTTATGGCCAATATGTAATCTTTACACTTTAAGTCTTTTTTTTGCTCTCTAGGATTTTCATTTTGTGTTCTTAGTTTTTCAAGCTTTCAATCCTCAAGAACTCAAGTAAGTTTAAGTGTTTTGATGTTTTCTCATGTATTAATGTTGTAGCTACTTGTTAGATCTTCTTATAAATCAAGTTTATTTTAGTTTTTATCGGTGAATCATGTTTTGTATGCTTAACTCTTTTTCTAGTCTTTTTGCCATGGTTGAGTAGTTAATCGGTTTGGTCATGGGGTGAGGTTTACTCTATGAATTAGTCGATTAAATGGTTTCTCTTAATCTTTAGCTTAATTTCAAGGTTTTGAATGAATTAAACCCATGATTTCTAGTATTGATCATGGGGTTGGTGGCTTCTTTGATCAATGAAGTCTATCGCCTTATGCTACGTGCTTGATAATCCTATGCGTGCGAACGATTCTTTTTCGTCTCTCACTTGCATTAAATGAGTTCAATTTGAATTAGAGCTTTGAATTAAGTTATAAGTAGTCTTCAGCTTTTAATTCTTCTAGTGGAATCCGGACGGTTTCGGTCCACTCTTGAGCTAGATGAAGGAACCATTTGATGGCTAAGTAGTGGGTAAATCAATCCTTTTGACTCGACCATCTTTAATCTAGTTAAATTCCAAGTTTAAATATCGTCATTCAATCGAATACCAAAGCTGGCTGCTTGAACGCCGCAACTCTTACTCAACATCTAATCCGAATTCGCTAAAGAAGACTTCTCTGTGGGAATGATTCCGGTCTTACCGGTTATTATGCTTTCAACGACCTAGCCCTACGCTTGGGGTGTGAACCTTTCTAAGAGGTTAGGTTGCGAAGAAGCATTCATTGTTCTTCAAAGACAATGTACTGAGTTAGATGTTTCAAAGTTTATGAATAAAAATGATGAGCAGCAAAAAATGGTCAAAACAATGTAGGAGCCAATAACATTAATTAATTAAATCAACAATTGCAATTTTTTTTGTGACATTTTGCATTTCCAATAGTCCTCTATCATACAAATTCATGAACAAGAAAACAAGTTGATTAAGATCCCTAGGCTACATGAACATGGTAAAACTCTACCTACTGTTACAAATGTATGTGCTTGGGATGTACAGATTACGAAACATGAACAACTATAAAACATCATCAAGGCCTAAAGAACACGAGCGAATCGCACATGGGTTAGCTCTAAATTCCATCTATTGGAAATACTAAATCCTAAACGGTAAGCCGTAATTGTGGAATGTCCTGATCATTCCATCCAAACCTGCTGTGACTATAACAAGGCCCCACGCTCCCGGTAGAGCTTCAACATCGCCATTCCCAAGCTGCACATGATCATACTCTTCAACGGGTAGGTCCCACAAAGGGAGTTTCTCCTCCGGCCATGTCGCATTGCTTCTGAACGAGCCATCGATGGGGGCGAACCAATTGGAGAGACAAAACCGCCAAGAGTCTCTCCTCCATGAGGAAGCGTCCCGGTGGTCTTGCATTGGGTCTGCATTCAAACCCTTGTACTTTAATTTTGGGCTTGACCAAGGCACTGCTAGGGAGATGCCTTCTAATAAGAAGTGCTCGCATGAGCGGATATAATTTCTTTGTTTCGATGATGAGATACAAGGGTCATCGTAGTTCCAAATATACACTCGAGAGTCCTCCCCAACGGATATTATGTGCTTTCCGGTTGAAGTAAATGAAGCCGACATTTGATTTCCTGACTTTGCAAGGCCTGCAATAGTAAAATAAAATCCCATACTCAGGACGCAAGACTATCCATAATACTCAGAAATCTACACAAAGGATTGAAAGCACATGCTTTGATGTTAAAGACAGTTATAATACAGATACATCCCAGTTAACATACATTGTACTTATCGATTGCACATTATCCAAAGTATACACATAAACAAGAAGATAAATCTACCTATGAACGTAAATAATAAGAGATTTCACACTCCGTGAATGCAGCTGTGCAGGCCGATGTATACGTAACTTCATATAATTTATTTAACCAGTGTGGATACAATGTATGGGTGAGATGTTATATTAGTAAAAGGTTAGGACACCTTTTCATGGTTAGTTTGAGTACTCGGTTAAACGTGCAGAAAGATATAATAACCAGGTTCACGAATCACACCTGAGGAACTCATCTGACTTTATGCATGAAACAATATTGTAAAGATGATCACATCCATAGAAAAGTGCATGAATTTCAAAATGCCCAAAAGTAAACATAACGTTATCCATGTCTCAACAACAATGTAACAACCCAGAAGCCGACAACTTATGATAGATAAATTTCCCAAACAACAGTTTTTCATTAACAAGTTAGACCTGAAAGTGATGTAGATAGGGCTTTGCATAAAATAACTTACGGTGTATGGGAAAAGGAAATAATGTTTGACAGAGAGTAACTACGAAGAGAAAGGATATCTAATTCTTGTCTAGACAAAAACAAATATGATCCCAGGGTAGATACAGAATCTGCCGAGGACATAAGTGGAACCAGGAACAAGCAATAATTATAAGACAATTCATTTGAGCTTATGATACAGAATCTGCCGAGGACACAATTGGAACTAGGGACAAGCAATAATTATAAAACGTTCATTTGAGCTTAGGATACTACTATGGTTTGCATTAGATATCAACTAGGGGTGGAACTACACTGAAATGAACCTACACAGAGAATTAAGCCCATTTTAGAAGGAAAAGGAAGGCCACGTTAGGCATAAAGGAGGTATTTTGCATCCAATACATACTTGAAGACCCTTGAACATGACTAAAAAAGAGACTTGGAAGAAAATGATCACAATATAAATTGAAGCTACATCATCCTTATGGTTGATTCCATCACACATTTTAATTAGTCAAATAATGATGTAGCGGATCTAAAACTCCACACAACTTATGATAAAGGCGAAACTTAAATGGTAATCAGGTTTCAGATTGAAAGTTGCCAGAATTATGGACAATCACTCTAGTACCTTTATATTTGTGGACAATATCAACACCATCGAGTATACGAACTTTTGAATCTTCCGACGTTATCATTACTCTCTGAGAATCTTCATGGGTAAACTGCAAGAATTGGACCATGTCAATACAGTATACACAAGTGAGATCAGTTTAAGAACCAATTTTATAGCAGTGAGATTCAAAGAGTAAAACCTGAATGCCGGTGATTTTGTTGCAGGAGGATTTCTTTCTACCCCGGAAACTTATCAGTGCATTTAGCTGGAGATTGTTAGCTGTACAACCAAGAAAAACAGATTAAGAACTCAAAAAGTACAAAATTATGGACAATAGCTACCAAGAGTCTAAACTAGAAAAAAACTATGCACCTGATACTCCATAGAAGCGACAGATGCCCGTTATGGAACCCACTATGAAACCCTGATTTCAAAAAGGAAACCGCAACAATCATCAATTTTGCACCACATAATGAACTTCATAAGCTGTAAGAAAGCTTACTAGAAGCTTATGATGAAATACTTTAACTCTTACATTGCCATCCAGGTGGTAAGATATAGCAGTCACTACATCTCGCACATCAGCCCAGTCAACAACTCGTTCCTCGGACACTCCCCAAATTCTAACTTTCCCATCTATGCATCCAGTGATGAAGTAATTCTCATCAGCAGGATTGAACTGAATGCATGTCACTGAAACACCCAAAAAGGAAGCATACGTCAACAATTCTAATAACCAAAAAGGCAATGGATTTAACAGACAGTTCATTATATCTATCAGAAGATATGAAATATATCAAGTTAGTATTTACCATAGTCAATGTGTTGGAAAACACCAAGACATTCATCGCAGCCCAATTGCCAAAGCCGGACAGTTTTATCCTTTGATGAGGAAAGAAGACACTGCAACAAACAGCCAACCTTGCTTATCATCAAAAATTCCGTTAAATTCCTAAATTCAGGAACAAAAAATTTGAAAAGTTTTGAAAGCAATAACTCACATTAGATTTGGACCAAGCTAGATCCAAGACATCACTTGTATGCCCATAAAACTCTTGCAGTGGCAACTCCTCAATCCGAAAGACCTTATCAGGAATCACGACAGATAGAGGACTCGCCTTTTTCCTTCCCAAACTGTGCTTGCCTTCATCATTTAAACCTTTGAAATGGGCATCAGACTGCTTAACACGCCAAATGCGAATAACCCCATCTTGACCACCGCTTGCTAAATAATGGCCATCTGGACTAAATTTCATAGACCAAATAAGGCCTTCGTGAGCCCGGATCTCTTGTCCAAGGTAAACTGCACTTAACTCTTTATATCTCTTCTTGTTCTGCTTGACCTTCATTCTGTTCACCTTTGGTGTTTCAACAATTGGCTTAGACACCTTAGTTACCTTCTTCTTGGCCATGAACTGTTTCCACCAACTCCTAAACTTCATTTTATCCATATTGAACTTCTTTTGGTCTTTAAGAGGAGAATGAAGTAAATCTGAATCATTTTCCTTTTCAAAATCTAAATTGGGGTTGTTGATCTGTTCCTGCTCTAATTCATCAGAAGCACAGTTGGCTTCACCGTTCAATTCCCTACTACTACATTCCAATTGCTCCTGTTCACCATCAACTGACGATACACAACAACTAGAGACAGCTCCACTGCATTCTGCAATCCTTTCCACTCCCATCACTTCTGACTCCTTTCCATCAACCAAACCCATTTCACGTAGAAAACCTGCTCGTCTTTCCTTAACGCTCTTTGGCTCCTTCAACCAAATCTCATAACCTACATTACCACAAAACAAATCCTCTTTCACAACCACAGACTCTTCAGATGACAAATTTTCCGCCGAATCAAAGAAAATTTCGTCTCCTTCATCAGAATCCAGCATGTCTAAACGAAAGTTTCGATACCAGAGTTCCGCATTCAACCCCTCTTTCGTTCCTCCGGCAAAAACCAAAGCAAGACCTCGAACCTTTTGTATACCCACCAAAGGCCTTGAGGCACGGACCGGGTTTCACTCACTTAAACTATGTTTAAAAAGAAGAGCTGAACTAGTCCACATGTGCAATGCCACTGAAACATTAAACATTCACACACTTACAAACGAGGCCAAATACGAGGTACCCAGTCCATTTATCCACATATTTTAAACCAACTATCAAGATCCCAATACACGGGGAACCAATAGCAGTAATACAATAATCAAATCGGGAAACAAACACAGAGATCAAAGATTCAAGGTTCAGAGGCTGTGTACCTCGAGATAAATGTGAAGCATCAACAGAATCCCAACAGTATCACCGGCCTCCCTATTATTGTGGTCTCTGAATACCCTTCCAATGCCAATCTTTATACATATATTTTTTTTGGGTCACCTTTATATATTTTCTATGTTACTAACACGTCAATACAAGGCAGACCCAGAAGTTAGAACCCCTTGAAATCCTTTGTACCGAGCCAGTGATATTTTGTAGGGTTGACATTGTAGAGAGAGAGAGAGAGAAGATGGCGGTACAAGGAAAGGTAGATGAGTAGTGTGAAAACGAAATTAAAAACTCCAACAACCAACCAACACAAACTTCTGGTTTAGATCAGTGATGGGGAAGGTACTGACACTCGTTGAGGCCTAGAGGTTTTGTGGGTTTCAAGGGAGAGATTTTACAGCGCACGAGCGACAAAGCTGCAGCAGCCTCAGCCCTATTCTATGAGGGTGTAGTGTTTTCTGCTTTCTCTGAAAGCTGCTATTCCTCTGCAAAAGAGATGGGTATATGCACAAGAATTTCAGAAATCCAGTTTTGGAAAGCTGAAAAATTGATGGAATTGAAATGCGTAGTACAAATCTCAATTAATTTTGCTTACGGTCAATTAAAAGCTGTACCACAAAAGCCACAGTTTACAAATTGAAAAAAAATACTAGTAAAAACTGAATTTCAAAAACCCAAGTGGCCGAATTGAAATGCATCACCTTAAATCTGTAAAATTCTGGTTAAATTTTAGTACCAGAGGAAAAACCCAATTGGGTAAATGCAATTAACAACAGTTTTTTTTTTTTTTTTGTTTTTTGTGTTTTTGTTTTTTGACAACAGCTTAAAAACGAAGGAAAGTAGAACGTGGAAGACCCAATGGGCGAACCTCTTTTAAAAAGGCTTCATTTGTAATGACCAGAGAATAATCTCTTTCCAACTTGATAGTGGAGTAATTTTTAAGCGCATTAATTAATGATCAACATTTTACTCTACAAAAATAAAAAGCAGGAATCGAACCACAACCACCCAGCCAGGCAACAAAAAAAATGCAGTGATATAATTATAGCACACACTGGTACGAACTATATTCTGTAGCTAATAAAAGCAGCTCTGCGTGTGTGTTTCCTTGAGAGAGAGAGAGAGAGAGAGAGAGAGAGAGAGAGAGATCGTTCGTAGTAAAGCACAACAGGGTGGGGGGAGGCCCCCTCCATTGAAACCGGAGCAGCAGCAGCAGCTGCTTTAATGGAGAGGGAAAAAGTACCATGGAGGGTGAGGAACACTAAGGCCTAGGTAGTGGTGGTGGTGGTGCTGACTGCTGGGGAGACGCCTCTCTCTCTCTCTCTCTCTCTCTCTCTCGGTTTCAATGGAACCGATGGGTGGACCCCGATTTTGCATTGATGGGCACGCAAGGTCTACTATGGGTTTCGCATAAATAATCCGTGTTGTTCAATATATTTTTTTTAAAAATCGAGCGGACTCACGAAAATCAGCTCAATACGATATATATGTAGATACCTAATCCAATTTTTTCCATTTTTGAAAAATCGGAAAAAATGAAAAGATTGGATGAAAAATGGAAAGATTGGATCAAACATCTACACATAACGGATTGAGCTGATTTCTCACAAAGCCATTTTGTTTTTTTTTTAATTTAAATTATTGAATGACTCAGATCATCCGTGCAAAATCCAAAGTGGGCACTGCGTGCCGTCGGTGCAAAATCAAGCCATCACCTGTCGGTGGCTGTAGCAAGGTTCTTCAGATTTGGACATCTCTTTTACAAAAATAAAATTGGACAAATGTGTTTATCTCTAAGTCACAATAATGTATGTGCGCATACGTGAGTAGAAACACGAACGTGAAAAGTGTCTTTCAAAACACGTCAACCACCTAAAGTTTGTGAGAGCCAAGATTAAGAGCGCAATGTACAGCCATGATTGAAAGCAGGAGCAGATTGTCTTGCTAAACCCACCTCCCTCCTCTGGTCCAAATCCGCTTTCCTCGCCTCCCCCTTTTAAAACCCACCCCCACTCCCTTTCACGATCGCTCTGGATGGGTTCGCTCTCTGTTCTCGCCTATTTTCCCTTAGCTTGCGATCTCGTCTTTTCAAAGCCCTATGCAGCCTCCACAATCCAACCTCCATTGGTGACAATGATGGAGGGTCTGATCCACCTCCTTCGCCTCTAATGGAAGTCTCAAGAGCGTTAGATCTATTGAGATCACACAGTTTTAAGGGGGTTTGGCATTCACTTCGCCATATAAGTGGCCACATTTGAGGCAACCATCTGGTGACATTTTTAGTGATCGGCGTTCTCCATTTCCATTTTTTCATTTTCTTTTGTTCTCGTATTTCTCTGTTTAAGGAGTTCTCTGTTTCCTAAGTGGAATTTTCCCTACCTTTTGTGGGTATCATAACTGCACTGTACTTGTTAAGATCCTATTCAATTCACATGGCTATCCAAAAAAGTTGCAGATCGATTTTCCAAAGGGATATGTAGCCTTTATTGGTTGTTTTTTTTTCCCTTGATCGGCGCCTTTATTGATTGTTTATGATGGTTAAAAAAATTAATCATCATTTACAATTTCTAATTTTAATTATAATTTTAGTTTATACTCTAATCTAGAAGGACCCCCAATAAGGAGGTTTAGGGTGCATTATTGTTAAACTACATGAACTAAAGACATGTTTTTTTTTTTTTTTTTTTTTTTTTATGAATTTCTAGACAAGTCACTTCCTCACATATATCTAACGGATTCTACCTCAGATCAATTATGTTGGCATCTCTCAGGTTTATAAAATAACAAGGGTCATAAAATAACAAGAATCAATATAATTCAACACAAGTAAAATAGAAGACACGCTTAAACAATGGTAGGTTTGCGCTAAATTCATTTTTGCTAAAGGCAATCCATGTTTAGTAAAATACTGCTTTTTTTATTTGTCAGCAAATTTTTTGTAATTAATCATTCTCTCGAGTTGAAATAAAAGCAAAAGATATGGACCAAAATTGAAAAAAAAAATGTAGATACGACAACCTTAAAGACAAATCGAAAGGGGCCGGCCATTCGCAGCCACTTATTTTCTCCCATAGCTCACTATATTTCGGTAAGTGGTTGTTGAAAATTATAAATAACATTTCGATAAATAGCTGTTGAAAATAAGATTATATTTTGGTAACTACATGTCGAAAATATATTCAATTTTCGGTAGACATCTGTCAAACATGCATTTTCGGTAAATAGCTGTTGAAAAAAATATCATATTTCGGTAATTGGATACTGAAAATGTATCTCAATTTCGGTAACTAACTGTCGAGTCTAATTGAAAATTTTTAACGGGCTGTGGGAGAAAAATACGTGGCTGCGAATAGCCGCGCCCACTCGAAATTGTCTTTAGTGATCTTTTCTTATTCTTTATTTTTACTTTAAGTACAGATGCCCCCTCATGTTTGGAAAATAATTTTCGACCCCTTGAGATTTGGTGTTGCATCTAAATTACACCCAAACATTACTCAACATGTATGTCAACTGTTAAAACTTTTGAAAGGCCCACCTAAATGATGCCATTCAATTTTTTGGCAGGGACCAAAACTTGAATGACTTGATCAAGTCTTTACTGATTTTTTGTATGAACCCATAAAGAAAACGTTTTAAGCAAATTGAATGACTTTGATCATTTGTAGGACCACGAGGTAGGTTCCACACAATTCGATGTACACTAGATGTTGTACCCATAGTTTGTTGACAGTTAAAATGGGCATTTTGAAAGTTTTAACCATTGACATCTCAACAAACCATAAAAAAAATACTTTATCTGTTGCGCAACGGTTTGAGTTTTGGGTGTAATTGAAATGCAGAACCAAACCTCTGAGGGTTGAAAATCATTTCCTAAACATGGAGGAGGCATTTGTATTTGAGGACAACCTTGAGGGGTGTTAGTGATATTTACCCCCATTTATAAGGAAATACTACAAAATGATGTTTTAGCAGTATGTCCATTAGCATACGCACACATAAAATGCCATTGGGATCTCCTCTGCATCCGCAGAGAAAGTGGCCAGTCTATCAAATTTATGAAGTTTGAATTCGGATTGGATTCGAGCATTATTGGATTCGGATTTGTTAGATTCAGATTTACTCCGGTCCATCAACAGGTCTAGATCGTAGAGTACTAGGGCCCTTTGCCATAAGTTTTTGGTGATTTTCGACGTGATCTTTTTATTTGTTTTCTATGGAGTACTTCATAAGATTTGGTTTCAGAGGAAAAGGAAGATAGCATGACCAAATATAGTATTAGGAATAGTAAATTTTTCTCACACTTTCCTTTCACTCACTTTCTCCAAATTTCAAACACATCGTTCTACTTTTTATTCAAATTTTTACATCATTATCTGTCTCAAGAGCAATCGAGAAAGAATAATGTTGGGCTTACCCTCTTTTATTTGGGTTTTTAGGCTTTCTAGGTGTTTAAGATGCGTTCCATTTGTACTTACTATTATATCTCGGCCCTTAGGCTTTTTAAGTATTGGGCTATGTTTTGTATTGTTTTATTTGGGCAATTAGGCCTCTTGGGGTGTCCCATTGATTGGCATCTTGTCAATTAAGGGTTTGAATTTCGGATGTACATTTGTTGCCTTTCTACTTACTCCCTTTGGTCTTTGTAATTTTTCAAAAATTAATAAAAAAAAATTGGCTGTTCAAAAAAAAATAAAAATTACGTAGACAAGATTTCGCACGGACAAAATAATGATAGTACGGTAATAATACCCCATGTTATACGTAATGGTTTTTCGTCTTGTGTACAGAGAGAGATGAATGCTACTCCTACTAGGCTACGAACTAGAGTATGTGTGTTGGTATTGTCATGAATTGCCTTGTTTGAATTGAGATTTGAAAAGTTTTTGAAAAATAGTAGGGGTAATAAGTGGATAGAGATAGAGAGAGAAATGTTAAAAATATGGAGAATTTAGGGGGTATTTTTTGAAAAATGCATTTTAAAAACCAAAAGGAGCAAGGCAACAACTGGAGAGTTGTACTCGGAAGAAGAAACTCACGTGAGAAAGCCAATCAAATTGGACAAACTGACACTTAGATCGAGAGTAGATCGAGAAGATGGAAACTGCAAGCCTGCAACTTATAGTTGGGCAACGGACATGAAACACGATAACACGATACGAATCGGACACGAAATTAGTGGGTTAGAGTTGAACATTTCTAACACGAAACACGAAAATGACACGATTCAAGAACACGAATTCTAAATGAGTTGGGTTCGGGTTGAACACGCGAGACACGAAATTGACATGACCAACATGGTTACTAATCCGTGTCATCTATTAACACGATATATATATATATGTATTACTATATGGAATATCTGTTATTCTATATAGAGTTGGGCAACGGACACGATAACACGACACGAACCGAACACGAAGTTAACGAGTTTGGATTGAGTATGTCTGACACGAAATACGAAAATGACATGACTCGAGAAACACGAATTCTAAATGAATTGGGTTCGTGTTGGATGATTTATGACACGAATTCAACTGACACGACACGACACGACACGAACACGATCCGACATGAACTGTTACCACGTCTACTGCAACCATGCAAATTTATCGCAATCTTCAATACCCCCTTCAAAATATCTTCAAAATTGACCGCGCAGATCACAAGATACGGCCGGAGGGTACTGCTAGACGTACACATATGGGTGTTATTATTTCTCTTTCAAAAAAATATATCGCATTTGTTAGTTTTGCGTCAAATTATTGAGAATTATAGATTCGTTTTAACGAGAGAAATCTAAAAATTAAAATATTTTAATCCAAACTCGAATTTTTTTTAAACAAAGTCAAAAAAAATCTAGCTTTTTAACTGATTTTTGTCTCTATTCAAATAAAATTTTGTTTGTAGTAATTTTTTTTTAATTTCTCTTGTCGAGACAAACCAATAATTTATAAAAATTGATGCTAAACTAACAAATACAAAAAAATTCAATAAAGACTAAAAATTAATCCAAGTAGCTTATTTAGCCAAAACATCCCATATTGAGAGAGAGAGAGAGGAAAAAAGTACAAGGTATTGCAAGGTTGATCAAGGGTGAGTGGGCAAAAACAACCTTGGGGGTAGGCATGGCAACATGCGGGGTGGGACGGGGAAGGATTTTGTCATACTCTAAAACCTGAAAAATATCACACGAACACGACTTGATCCGAACTCTAATTGGATAATTCTTGGGTGCAACTATCCCCGCCCTAGTCGGAGATGGATTTACCTGCCCCCATAAGAAATGAGGAAATCTTTTTAACCTCAAATCAAATGGAAGGGAATATATATATATAAAATACATATACACACAAGGTGGTATTCGGGTGTAATGGTGAGGATATAGGAATAGATATGATAATCATATTAGGGGTGCAAGTATAATTTCTTAAGTATATGTTTACACCCATTTTTGGTCAAATTCTACAAATGAATTTGTTAATAGATTAATGGTCCAAAATGTTATTTTGGGGCTTGGTAGAATTAGGCCTTGATTGAATTGGGCTTTATAGTGGGTCCAAATCAGTTAAAGACTTTCATGAAGGCCTGATTCTTGAAATGGCCCAGATTCACATTCCATGTTCTACCATATTCTAGAATGTACCTGACCAATAGGAGTAAGACCTATGGGAATATGGTGGAGTAGCAAGCATGGGAATATTGTTTAAGGCTTGGGAACGGCCCACCACCTAGGGCCAAGAGTCACCAATTTCGGCCTTCAATTGATTGACTTCTTGAGGAAGAATTGAAGCTGCTCACAAGCAGCTCAAACAGGTTTGCAGAAGCTGCTTAGTCATTCTTATAAGCAGCTCAAGGCCTGTCCAACTATTATCCTTCAAGGTGAAGCAAGGTTTGGGACAGATGGTAGCCATGCATTATGCATAGAGACAACCCAAGCAGCTCACAAACAACTCAAGTCTGCACAAGCAGCTCAATGGTCTAGAAGGTTCTCCCCAACATACAAGCTGCTCACAAGTAGCTCAACCAGGCCTACTGTATGAAAGTTTAAAGAAAACAAGTGGTAGGGCAAAAGTCCCCAAAATCTCTCTATTCCACATATAAATGCATATATATATATATATATGTAATTATGTATATGCACCAAAAAAAAAACCTCATAATTCTCGATCAAATTTTGAGGATTTGAACCGCTCAATGTGATCAGAACGTGATTTTAAGGGTACTTGCGAGAATTTAGCAAAAAAAAATGACCGGGAAGGGCATGATCCGAACAGTTTCGAACAGTTTTTTATTAAACGTTGCAAATAAAAACTGCTCAAATCAAGTCTTTCCTAATCAGTTGTTTTGTTAATTTCTCGCGGGTACCCATAAAATCACATTCTGCACACATTGAACGGTTCGGATCATAAAAATTTGATCGGGTACAATGAGATTGAGATTTGGAATGTTTTTTTAGGTGTTTTTTTGGGTGTCTCTTGAACCGCCCCGTATATATATATATATATATGGAAATACTTAAAATAGCAGGAGGGCCCACAAGAGAAGGCTCTAGAAGGCCAAAAGGCCTGAAAAATCAACACAAATTCCCCTTTTGGCACTTTTCATGCAAAAAGAGAGAACCCTCTCAAGCCTATAAAAGTTTTTTAGAGTATGGAGTAAGGCTTGGACAGGTGGCGATCACTCATTGGAGGAGGTAGAAGCAGCTCAAGCCTAGGCCTTTATCGGGAGGACACTTGGCAACCATGCATAAGGGCAGGAAAAAACAGCTCAAGGCTTGGAACTTTTTGCCTATAAATACCATAATTGAAGACCTTGGCAAAAGTCCCAACACCAACAAGTCCACGGCTTATCCAAATTACATTTCAATTATGTTTACATTTTCAGCAAATGTCTTTATCTTTCATCACACTAGCCAATAGCCATGCCTAGTTGATTTTTTATTTCCGTGTAACAACTTCATTAAACAGTTATTGAAGTTCTTTTAATTTCATCGCACCTTGTTTCTTTTCTTTCCATTTTCAACAACGGTTAGGAAATTCTAAGTCTTTATCTTGACAAGGCAAACCACGAACCACATACGACCTCACCCCTTAAGTCGTACGCAAGTGCTTTAGAAGAAGTCAGATTTGAGGCATTCAAGTCTTAACACGAAGTTGGACTGCAATCCAATCCTGGCATGCCCGTATCAGGCCTAGAACTGTAGTACTCGCTGTTCTTAGGCCAATTTTTACATTTTGGGAAAAAACCGTATAACTAACAAATTTCTGAAATTTTCTCTTTAACTACAAATTCTATACTTGATCACCTTAACTTACCTAAAATTTAAATCACTGCAACAATCTCAATGAAAAAAGACTAAGGTTAAGTTTCTCTATTGTCTATACGGACTAAATAGGCTAAAATTCATAAAAACACGAATTTCGATACATGTCATTTTCTTCTCATACATCAACTAAAGGTCTATTTAACTGAAATAGCTCGTTCAAAGTCCTTAGTGATCAACCAACTTTTTAGGTGAAACCCACCCTAAATTACTCATTCCTACTCGAATTAAGACTGCCAAGAGTCTTTCTAGATGGGGTGGATTTACTAATTCGGCAATTAATGGGTACGTAGGAATGGAGTGTGACGGTAAGTGGAGAGGCTATATATAAATAAGCTAAACTTTCAAAAAAGCTATGTGCACAGCAACATTTTCCTCCCGCTTCGGGTCGCAAAAAAAATGATCGGAGCCGCTCATTTTGTTCACAATATGTCGTTTAAGGTCTCTGTAAAAAATGAGCTTCGTTCGATACCGTTAGAGGCGTTAACAAAACACCCAAAATCACTTCAGAATTTGGGCCAAATTCTGAAGTGATTTTGGGTGTTTTGTTAACGCCTCTAACGGTATCGAACGAAGCTCATTTTTTACAGAGACCTTAAACGACATATTGTGAACAAAATGGGCGGTTCCGATCATCTTTTTGCGACCCGAAGCGGGAGGAAAACGCTGATGTGCACAGCTCCTAAACTTTCCCTTTCTCTAATCTAACCCAAAATGTACACAAATGTTCTCCTGCCCACCGCGCCCCCCCCCCCCCCCCCCCCCCCCCCCCCCCCAACAACAACAAACCCAAAAGAGAAAAAGAAAAAAGTACTGTAGCAAAAGAAAACACTAAAGACTAGAACCAATTTTCTTGATTTTTTCAGATACCACAAAAGGCATGTCCAAATTGAAGAGTTTACATAATTTTTCACGGCCTCGTTGCCGTTCAGGTTTTATATGTGCTTTTTCGGATTTGAGATAGGGTCCGTTTGGAATTCTCTACTATCTCCACCTAAATTGGTTCTCATCTGGCATTCGCTGGTCTTGCTTCGGCAGGGGGATTTGAGTCGACGTCTCGGTAATTTTGGACCTTTGGTTAATTTTTGTATCTTTTGATGAAATCTCCAATGCCTTTGGACTTTGATATGAAATGAATTGATTCAAAAAAAAAAAAAAAGTGTAGGATTGCACTCAAGCATTTTATATATGTGCTGGGTAAAAATATTATTTAGTTCAAGTTCAAGAACCAAAAAAATCGATGATCAAAAGATTTGGGAAATAATTTTAACCGTGAATTCCTACTCCTGTTATCTTTCCTAATAATCTCTTTTTCTACCCAAGCAAATATTAGGCCGCCGGGCCCTAGATAGGTCAAGTTGATCTTCCCTAGTCAAATCTTGGCTGCCCCTTATAACCTAAAATAAGGAAGACATGCATCTACCCAATTGACCTTCTCAATGCCACCATTTAGCAATTAGAACCTTGCTAATATATGTATGGAAGTGGGTCCCTAGCTACCAAAAGGTCCAGAATTCTTTCACAGATTTGAAATTTAATTGTCTTTTTGTACCCTGGCCTAAAGTATATATCTCATATATAGTTTGGCAAAAAGTGGAATTACAGCTAATTAGAGGATAGACTTGAACCAACTTAGGTGTAAACTTATAAGTTTGAAACTTATTTCGGTATTTTTTTTAAATTTTTCGTAAGTTTTTGTTAAGCTTTCCGTCGTAATATGGATCGATGTTGAAAAAATTTCAAATAAGATGACACTTTAGACAATTAAGATAGTTGTTTGATACTTTTTTCGTCTTTAGTGATTTTTTTTTTTCTCTTAGTCAACATTTTATACTCCTTTCATTAAGATGGATGATTAATCTAAAAAATATAACGCAAATCTAATAAAAATTCAAAAAAATCGAATAAAACACACAAAACGAAGAAAATAATTGAGTTTTCAAGAACGCACCCGTAGCAATCCAATAAGCTAATTAGAAGCCAAGGTGTGTGACACCACATAAAAGCAGTAAAGTATTCCAAACAAAGCAAAAGATCATAAGCACGTGCAATAGTGACATAAGGACAAATTAAGGGCAATCACCTTAACGTGCCGTCCGTGAGGTCAGGAATTTTAAATACGGAAAAATTAGAAAATAATTACCTGGAAAAAATAAATATCCATTTTTTAAATTTTAGTTTAGCATTTTTTTGTCAGAGTAAGAAATCCAGCTCCGCACACGAGTCCAACCTGGAGTATTTTTACTACTATTTTATGGCAAATTTGGGTGTCAAAAAAAAAATTTAAAATTAATGACTCCTCCAGAGATTGATAAAATAATCTACTAATTAAATATTTTTAATACAAGTTTAGAGAGAGCCGTAGCATCGTTCTGGTCGAATACAATGACTAATAAAGCCAAAAAAACAGCGCAAACAATAAGCAGAATCGAATGATCCAAAACCCAAAAAAAAAAAAAAAAACAAAAAAAGAAGCAGCAGAATCGAGAAAATTAATTGGATTTGTTCATAAAATTTTAAAAGGGCAACTACTTCTTTACTCTTTAGCTACTCGATACGAATATTCTACAATATTCCTTTCTATTTCTTGTCAAGAAGTGGCAACTTCTTTTGGAAATCCTAGCTAATGTTTGGAAGTTATCATCAATAATTGCATGTAGCTTGAATTTTTTTTTGGGGTCAAACAATTGGATAAGATTTTATAAATGATAGGAGTAGTAAAGAAACACGTCATAACAGGCATCCATGTTATGACAGGGAGATAGAAGGCACAAAGAGGACTAAACTCCCAAATTCTACAACCAACACTTCGCACAGCTTGAAAGAGCAAAACTATGAGCTATACAAAAGTCACTCCTCTTCACAAAATCTACCTCGATCTTATCAAACCGTCCAATGGAACAGAGGAAAAGAGACCGGTCTAAGAGATGGTAGAAAAGGATCAAGAGATCCCTAAGGAGAAACGTCAGCTAACACCCACAAAGGGTAAGAGAGTCCCACGTAGGGGAGAGAGTCACACAAAAGGGAAAACCGGAAAGCAAAAGAAAAAACCTCACAATCAACACCCAATCAATCTAGCACTCCTACTCTGGCGAACCAAGTGCGCACAAAACGGACTCCAGCAACCACATCAACAAGCTAATCCACAAAACCAAGACGCACCTCAGTGGTAGAGCACCGACGACTCCGTGAAGGAGAAGGTGGAGGAGGTGCGGTAGTGGGGAAGACGAGAGGGTCAAGGTGGTAGGAAGCGTAGGGACAGGGCATGGGTGGAGGACGGTGAAGGGAGGAGATAGATCTCCAATCAAACCTACGGAGAAAACGCCCGAGTGGAGGAGAAGGATATATAGCCCCCCTGCCGTCCCATTTAGGGTAGAAACCTTGGGGGGAGGGAGGGGCAAGGGAGGGAAGTGAAGCGGGGGCTAGGACTTAGAAGATTGTAGAGAGAGAGGCTCTCATTTAGATAGAGAAAGACTCGGAGGAGTGGGGCATGTAGCTTGATCATGCAGGGAAGATAACTTAATATTTGCACCCAACCAAGATATTTCCCTGCCTTCCAATTCTGGATGCCAGGGAGAGGATTTGTTATTATCCACAGCTAGAACAAGTAATGGTAACGGACACGCGGCCTACTTAACGAAATTTATGGAGATTTCAGTGTCACCGTCGTGAAAATTTTAAAATCATCAACACGAGAAGAAAAAAATTGAGAGCGACAAAATCAGCCAATTCGGCAAGAAACTTACAACAATGTTCAAGTCCAGCAAAATCTTTCTATATTATTTATCTAATGCCCTAAAAAAATAAAACAATTGAGTCAGTTGACAATGGTAGACGAGTTTCTACACCTTATAAGCACTTTGAAGGAAATTTTCCTCGCTTCTCATAAACCATATATGTAGACGTGAATCCAAAGCGAAATTAATGGACATGGATTTGAAATAAAGCTCTTAAGAAAACCAAGGGTAAAAAATTGAAAGGAGTTGGAAACATACCTAGAAGAAAATGCAACCCTTTGAATCTTTGGAAGTGAAGCTACAGAAGAAATGTACCACCCATGCTCAAAGAGAGAGAGAGAGAGTTTTGTGGCCTTAATCTTGCAGATTAGCTGTGGAGAGAGAGAGAGAGAGAGAGAGAGGACTTCGTGGTCTTAATCTTGTAGATTAGCTGGCTATAGCTAGCTAGTGAGCTTTGAAGGGTATATATATGCACAAATTCTTTCATTCCTGATTGGCTACCTAAGCATAACTAGGTCCCTAATTGTTGGCACTTAGCATCGACGTATCTCCACTTGATCCTCTTCGGATTTCTTCGCATTTACTTCCTAAAGTTCCACTTTTATATTTCAAAATATCCCACTTGCTTGGGAAAAGTTCTGAATAAATTAAGCATTCTATATCCAGTTGCCAGAGAGGGCTTCTTTTCACCTATGGTCCCCAATGTGTTAGCAGAGTGTCATTTTGGTCTAAAACTAAAAAATTATGTTTATTGCATCCCCAATGTTTGCTGTGCAAGTTTAAATGATGTCCCCATAGCACACACCGTTTGGTTTTTATGTCTAACACAAGATCATCCTATTCAAAACACCTCCCTTTCCCTCCATTTCTCCATTTTAGCTATAAGCTATTGTTGGTCTTTGGGAGCACACCATAGACCAGCCAAGTAAAAGACGAGAAAAAGAAGATGAGTGCTTCTCTAATAACGGAATTGAGCAAACCATGGGGCAGATGCAAACATCATGGACTTATTCACACCCAGGAAAGAAGTTCATGGGCTGCCATCAATACAAGATATAAGATATGAAGCTTTCATATTTTACACTTTTCATACATATATGGGTTTTGTTTGTTTCCTTTCTCCCATGTTTTTTTTTTACTAACATGTGTACAAAATGAAAAAAAAAATTGGTTTGGGATGCCAAAACATGTGTTACACAAAACAAAAAAATATCATAAAGGCCCAAGTACGTACCAAACCGAAGCAATAAAAAATTTCAAAAGCCTTTCTTTTCCTCTCATAAACAAACATTTGTGTCCTTAGAAATTAACATATGCAGATATAAACCCTAGAATGGCATTGACTGTGAATAGGAACCGAATCTTCAAGACAGAATCAACTTCCGAGGGTTTTGGAAAGTTTTCAGAATCTTCTATTGGAGAGGAATGTTCTGATCTTGGCTGACCTAGGGTTCGTGGATTGCGGTGAGGGAGAGATTTGAATAGGAGATTGCGAGGAACATTGTGAAGTGGGAGAAATAGAGGGATGGGCCGAAGGGATCCCGTGTTAAACATAAAAACCAAACGGTAAGCGCATTACAAATGTTAGGGATGCAATAGATACAATTTTTTTGTTTAGGGACCAAAGTGACACTTTGCTAGTACATTGGTGACCATCGATGAAAATAAGTTGTTGCCAGAGTTACATCCTCATACTTTGATGTTATAGCACAATACGACAACTCCGTTCTAGATTTTTTATTTGAAATGGTGGCACAACCGTTGCATCTAAGTGACCAGGAGGGTATTTGATGAATTTGACAGATAGGCAGCGGCGAAGTTGTATGAGGACCAGTGGGTGCTTGTGCCCCCACTTAAATGGTTTTTTTTTTCTGTAAAAAAATATCTTAAAAGTTTTAGTGTATCACGCTCGAACAAGTAAAAATCATTGAGGGCATTGCCACATGGTATTCCAATGCTCTTCAACACATATTCATGTAGGGCTCAAGATTAAGTGTATGAATCCCACATAATATGTGATGGAGAAAAGTGTTGAGCACTACCTTGCAATGTTCCAAAATCACTAAATAATTACTCACATGTAAGCCCTCTATTCACTGACTTTCGCTTATAAACCACCACGGGGTAAAGTTGATTAGAGTAAAAGTACAAGGGTAAAGGTGTTATATCTTCTTTGCCGTGGATTCATACCTTGACCGTATCTGGGGCATATTTGTTTCCAGGGCTCCCGGACAGCAAGGCTCTTGTTGCACGTTCTCATTAGAATATTGGTCTCATTTCCGATTTAAAACAGTGATCTGATCAGATCAGATCAGTTCAGTTCATTTTATTTGGCTCGTCGAGTTGGTTGCCCAAGTAGAAGATCACACTTGCAATATGAACAAAACATGTTTGCCTTGAAATTTATTTTCAAAATTGTACTAGCCATTAAATATTTCCAAGACAAATATGTTTTATTTACGTTGATATAGATTACTGTATTTTTTTGCATACACGTTAAATTTGTTGACATCGTTGTGCCAAACAACATGAACGGTTCGATTTACATTTTTGGATCCGAGATGTGGCCAAAATTAAAGGAAACAATTTGCGATCAAGGTATCACAGGAGTATATTTGTCATAGGATCTGGACCTCACTGGACGGCTCTGTTTCAATCCATTGAGTTCTTTTCAAGTAATTTGTGCCTTGTTCTCTTTGCTTTTCAAAAATTATTTTTCAAAAAATTTCCCTTAGATTCCCCCAACTTCAAACATTTCTCTCTCTATCTCTCTGCGCTTATTACCCCTACTATTTTTCAAAAAAAAATTCAAATCCAAATCCAAATACAGCATTGATGATCAGAATCATTATGCTTAAAGCACGTCAAAAACATTAATTATGTCCAAAATCGTTAACCAAATACGGTTTGATATGTTTTGCGACATATTTATCTTGAAAAAAATAGGAATGGAACACTACGTTGGAATTCATTTTTTCAAGATAAATGTGTTCCGAAATCATATAAAAAATTGTCTAATTAACATGATATGGTTAAAGCTCAAAACGAACTTAAAAAAGCAAACGATTCTAATTATCATAATCATAATGTACCATGAAAACTCTAAGAGGACAAACGATGGGCTAAAATTGGATTGTTTAATCACTGAAAAGGGTATGACTCCTTTTATAGAGTCGTTTATGTTTTTTAGTGTGGAGTCAAGAACTTAGATAAACAGATACACGTGACTCGTGAGGTCATTTTGGCCTCACTAAATTTTATATATCTTACTAAAAACAGTTATATATATATATATATATATATATTATTGGATGGACTTTTTATTATTTTGACTCTAGTATTTTCACTAAATTTTTACACTTTTTTTATTTATATTTTATCAGATTTGAGTTAATTGTTTGTCTAGAAATGAGGAATTTAGAAACATATACTGTAAAGTTTACGAAAATATTCCAAAGTATCAAAAAAGGAATATAAAATTTACGATCAAAAGTAAAAAAGAAAAGAAAAGAAAAAAGAGTCATTTATTATTATTAACCAAATACTCACTGCCCTAGATATGAACATTTTCAGTAGACCATTTTTACATAATCTAGCTTAATTAGCAGAAGTTAGGTAGGTAGGTCAGCTTTTTAGCAGTTGATGCATGGGGCATATCTCCACAAAATCTTAGTATTTGATTTGTGCTCATTTATACCAAAAAGGTGCTCTTTATTTTATCTATTGAAATCAAATTGTGTCAATCTCGCTATTTTATTATAAATTATCTTCTCCCATAACACCACCATCATTGAGATTCTTTCAATATTTTGACTGAAAATCCGATATTCGATCTCATCCAAGGTTTCATCTTTGCTAGCTCTAGATGCAAATCACTACTAATTTTAAAAAAATTGTCACTGTTGCTTATTTTCGGTTTTTTTTTTTAGATTCATAGAATTTTTTAAGATTGGACGAACAAAATCTTAAAAGTACAAAAGTTATAACCAAAAATCCAAAAAAAAAAAAAAAAGTTCGCTGAAGACAGAAAATGATCGAAAATGCAGTTTCACTGTTTTTTATTTGTCTTCTCTAAATTTTTTCTACTTTGTTTCATATTTTTCTACTTTCTGACCCTCTTATCGGCACGAATGATTGATCTTAAAATTTTTGAGGAAAAGCTAAAAAAGTGTGTCCAAATTGGCACCCAAGGGCATGTTTGATGCCAGGATTGCTTCCGAATTCACGGTACAAGGAGACAAGCGGCCCAAGATGTTCTTGAGGATGAGGTAGTCCCATGTTTCCTCTATTTTTTACTTTTTGCATTTTTGACTTTTTGAATTATGATCAAAATGTATTATTAAATCTATAAAGTATTTTGAAAATATGTGCAAAATACATATTGCAATAGATGTAGTGTTTGAGAGATACGTGCAAAAACATTCTATAGGCGTTTATATTTACCAAATGAAAATTTTGAAAAATAAGAACTCAAAAAGCTCATCTCTTCGTACTTTTGTCTTTTGATCTCTTACATCAAAAACAAAAAATGCATTGTGGACAAGGTCATCCCAGGACTTCGGATTGGTATGCACCTTCGAGCTGTCGGATCGTGCATCTGACGGCTCGGATCTCATCTCGGCAATCAACGATTAAGAGCCGTTTTTTGCTAAGATGAGATCCGAGTCATCGGATGCACGATTCGACGACTCGGAGATGCGCAGCATGGTGCTGCGCACACCACTACACAATACCATCCCCAATTGGTTATCCCAATACCCAAAAGTGAAGAATGTGAAAATGAGAATGAAAATGGAAAAAGTAGGTGACCAAAAACCCTAACTGGACATTTGGATTATCCTAACCAAATCAATATATAGTACACTAAATCCTGTATTACATGCAATCTCATTCTCCCTCCGTCCCGATTTGTTTGTCCACTTTTTGACTTTGCCTTGTCCCAATTTGTTTGTCCATTTGACTTTTAAATGGATAAAATTCCCTTTTTGCCATTACTTTTTTTAAATAAAGTAACTTTTCAAAAAAAGTGAAGCGTAAATATTGGAAAATTAACAACTTTTAGGTGTAATTATTATGCTTCCTAAATAAGTTGGATTTCAATATTAGACAAATAAATTGGGACGGATGAAGTATTATTTTTGGAACCCAGATATCCCCTTTAAACTATTATTAAAGTTACAGTTATTAGGAAAAATTACCGAAATTACCCTCGAGGTTTATAAAAGTTTTAAATTGTCCCCTTACATTTGTACAACTACAAAATACCCCTTGTCTCATAATAAATTACTCCCTTGTCGTGATGCATCCACTAGAAAATTCGACAAAATTTGTCTAACATAATCAAATCCAGATTATAGTCGACCTAATTATCTTTTTTAGCGTTTGAAAGACTATTTTCACACCTCTGCAGCCTTTCACAGACTACAAAATAACAGTGATGTCAATTGTAATTAAGGGTAGATGATGACAGACAAATTCTAAAAAAAGTCGAGTGCCACAATAACAAATAAAACAAAATCTCATTTATATTAAAACGAAAAGATTACAACTACAATAACAAATAAAATACAACAAAAACAAAAAAAACAAGAAAAGCCCCCATGCACGATGCATTTTGGAGCATACGTCCAAATCTAAGCCGCCACCATTATATAATTGGTTGAAATCTAGACCCCATGCACGTGCTTGTGCTACTTAATTAGTACACTTCAAAAACCACTTGTAAAAGATTTACATTTCGAAGACTCAGTCCTCTCTCTCTCTCTCTCTCTCTCTCTCTCTCTCTCTCTCTCCATGTGGAAAGCGCATTACCACAACTCCTAACCATCATGCTTAGAGAAGTGCTTATGTCATGGTAGTATATACTCTCTCCGTCCCATAATATTTGTCCGGTCCGTAAAACGGAGACTACAAAATAATGCATTTTTTTAAAAAAAAAATTCAAATTTTTTTCACAAGTTAAAAGAACTCGTCGAGATCTAGTAAGTTGTTGAATTTTTTCCCAACTTTTCTTACAAAAATAGTATTATTTTTACGTCTCCGTTTTGCGGACCGGACAAATATTATGGGACGGAGGGAGTATCTATTTGGAGTTGGAGTGGCCCATTGACAGCCAATTTTCAAGTCCTCTTCCCCATATTGTTAACTTGAATGGCACCACTGGCATTCCGAGTACTCCTAGGGGAGATCTGATCGATCACTCATTGCTCCATCTTAATTATATGATTTTAGTAATTAATTGGATTAGTTCTTCTGATCCATGATTAGATTGGATACTGCATGTCCTCGAGATACGGGATTCACTGATAGATAATAATTAAGACCAATTAAGAGTGAGATCAACGAGAGCATGTGATGATCATCCTATTTGTGGTTGTGGCTCACCTACTACTGTTACCCTTAATTGCATATATGAAATTTGCAAATACATATTAATACAGTAATACAGAGCGCGCGATACTCAAGTGCATGGAAATCAGGCTGATCTCATGATGACTTAGATCGTGACCCTATCCTCTGCAATTGGATCTCGACCATTCATCTCGCCAATTAACGGTTCACATTTGTTAAAGTATATCTTACTGTTTTTTTTTTTGCTCAGCAAAACGAAAATATTATTAACTCAAAGAGGGTACATTGAGAAAGAAACTCGCTAAGCGCATACACTTACAAAACGAGGGAACATAACACCAAAGACAAGAGAAAATAAAACAAAGGCCTGTCCAACAGAAAATTGGACCGCAAATCCTTTTCCAAAACGACTACACCTTCACCCTTCTCATACCGTCAAGATACCTCTTAAAGTCCTCTACAGAGTGCACCTTGATATCAAACTTCGCCTTAACCCACATAGCTACCCTGGTTTTAATTAACTCCCCAAGATTCTCCACCCGCCATGACGCATTATTGAAAACAATGTCATTCCTTACCAACCATAACGACCAGGTGGTGGCATGGAAGGTTGTTTCCCACATAAACTTCTCCAGATTTTTGAATCCCAAACCCAGCCACCAAGTGAACAAATCTAATAGGGTAGCAGGACACACCCAATGGGCATGCCACCAATCCAAAATCAAAGACCAAACGTCCCAAGCAAATTGGCAATGTAAGAATAGATGGTCAGGTGATTCCAAATGAGAAGAGCAGCGAGGGCCAAAACCGATTGGCCCTCCGCAATCAAATTTCTCGAAAGAAGAACCGATCTCGAAGCCACTTTATCTTGGATAGCCATCCACGAAAAAATTTCCACCTTCGGGGGGCTAATATTCTTCCAAATCGAGCCTAGAACCCAGTTGCAATCAAAACCCTATTTTTCCCATTTATTATAAACTGATTTAACAAAGAAATAATTATCAGAGGCCCATTTCCAACTTAATACATCTCGCTTGGATTGATCCAAGTGCATTGACTGTAATCTCAGGAGTAAGTCATCAAATTGTTGAACTTCCCAATCCCGCAACCTTCGCTGGAAAAGAATATTCCACCTACCATCACCTCTTGCATCTTGTAAATCATTGATCACCATATCTTTTTGAGTGGAGATTAGGTAAAGACGAGGAAACTCCTCCTTAAGCAATGTGTCCCCTAACCAAACCTGATTCCAGAAAGAAATCTCTTGCCCAGATTGAACCACCAATCGAAACCCCTCCTGGAGAATGGAGCCGATACCCGAGGAAGTATCCCCTATTGAACATATGTCTCTCCACAAATTGGATACCTTACCAGAAGAGGGTAAGCAAGGTAACCAACATCTTTGCTCCAGCTTATATTTGCTCTTGATTACCTTCACCCATAGTGAGTCTCGGTCTTTGCTAAATCTCCACCACCACTTGGCCAAGAGTGCCAAGTTTTGGATCCTCAAGTTCTTAACCCCTAGCCTGATGGGTTTGGCTCAAATTCCTTATTGCTTGCACGGGAATTTATGAATGGCCGGGAAGCTTGGGTAATTGGTTTGGTTGACAGGTTAATGCATAGCTATTAATGGCTAATGGTCATTAGTATGTTTGTTTTTCCTATGCATGGGTATATCAAAAGTCTCCTGTAATTATCAAGCTTCTGGATTATTCTCTTATGCTTTATTTAAACCCATGTGTTCTTTGTTTTGGATTATCAATATACGGCAGTGTATATTGGAGTTGTGTGAGTGCAAGTGTCAAGTCTTAGTGCTTGGTGTGAGAGTGTGTTCTTGTATGAGTGAGGTATAAGGGTTGGGTGTGGGTCTTTCATACTCAAGTGTACTTGTACTAAAAATTCTCATAGTGGAAAGAGCGTGATCCTCTCCGTGGAGTAGGCGTGTTATTGCCGAACCACGTAATTCTTGCGTGTCTCTCTCTATTTTATTTTTCATCGTACTTCCATTGGTTGCGATTGTGGTTGTGTTTGAATCTCGGTTTTTGGGTGCTTCCGCATTTAATCCCAACAAGTGGTATCAGAGCCGGCTTGGTTCTTGACCGGTGTTTGGTATTCGGGTTCCGTTACATCCACAATGAAGGCAACAATCAATTCTCAGTTTTCTCTTGAGCAGTTTAATGGAAGCGGCAGCTTTACCCTATGGCAAAGGAGGGTGAAAGATATCCTTGTTCAACAAGGTTTGGCTAGGGTGTTGAAGGGAAAGGATGCGAAGCCGGAGACGATGAAAGATGATGATTGGGAGGAGTTGGAGTCGAAGTGTGTGAGCACTATTCGGCTCTGTATTGCTGATAATATTATTAACCATGTCATGGATGAGGATTCGGCATTGGCCTTGTGGGAGAAGTTGGAAAAGCTCTACCTTGCGAAGAGTTTGACCAACAAGTTGCATCTGAAGCGGCAGTTGTACAAGCTGAAGATGGAGGAAGGCGGGAACCTCATGGAAAACATGAACGTGTTCAATGGTTATTTGGATCAGCTGCGGAAAATCGACGTCAAGATAGAAGAGGAAGACAAGGCCCTTTTGCTTCTTACTTCACTTCCGACTTCCTATGATACTTTGGTGACGACTCTTTTGTATGGGAAAGATACAGTGAGTTTGGAGTAGGTGCAATCGGCGTTGGTTTCTCATTTTACTCAGAAAAAATCAAGTTCTGAGGGTGGAGAAAATTCGGCACTTGCGGTTCAAAGTGAGAATCGAGGAAGGACATCTGATGGTAGATCCGGAGGGAACAATAGGTCCGGGTCAAGTTCCAGAGGAAAGGGTGTACAATGCTATAATTGCAAAGAATTTGGCCATGTGAAGCGCGATTGTCCTTTGCGCAAGAACAAAGGGAAGAAATTTGATGATGCTTCGAGTGCTAGTTCTTTGGTGGTAGCGGATGATGGAGATCTTCTCACAGTCTCCGAAGGTATAAACACTTCTTCTCGTGATGAGTGGATTTTAGATTCGGGTTGCACTATGCATGTTTGCTCCAAGAAAGAATTTTTTGATACATTCCAAGAAAAAGATGGTGGGTCGCTGTTTTTAGGCGATGGAACTCCATGTGAAATTCGAGGTTTTGGGAATGTAAAGATAAAAATGTAGCGGTTCGTACTTTGGGTGGTGTGGCTTATGTGCCGAAGTTACGAAGGAATCTAATTTCACTTAGCCGGATGGACTCCATTGGGTGCAAGTATTTTGCTGGAGGTGGAGCCATGAAAGTCACTCGCGGCGGTAAGGTCCTAATGAAAGGAGAGAAGTGTAAAGGGTTGTATCAGTTGATTGGCAAAACTGTTTACTCGACAAAGGTTTGGAAACGGCGTGCACAAGGAAATGGGTACCCAAGGTGTGAGTCTTTTGCGGCGAAGACAAAGTCATGTTTCCAAGTTGCCAATGTTTGTGAGAGTGAAAATCCTGTTGGTGGAGAGGACGGGTCGAGGTCCTACTCTCGTGTCAATTGATGATTATTGGCACGGGGCGGCTACACACGTGTATTGGCCATGTGGTTCGAATCAAGTTATTGGACCTTAATTTGATTTGGGATGTGTAGCTGTCGTTTTCAAGGCTTGGTGGTGATGCGGTGATGCGTGGAATTTTCACCAAGGTGGAGATTGATGGGTTTGGTTCAAATTCCTTATTGCTTGCACCGGAATTTATGAATGGCCGGGAAGCTTGGGTAATTGGTTTGGTTGACAGGTTAATGCATAGCTATTAACGGCTAATGGTCATTAGTATGTTTGTTTTTCCTATGCATGGGTATATCTCCGGTAATTATCAAGCTTTTGGATTATTCTCTTATGCTTTATTTAAACCCATGTGTTCTTTGTTTTGGATTATCAATATACGGCAGTGTATATTGGAGTTGTGTGAGTGCAAGTGTCAAGTCTTAGTGCTTGGTGTGAGAGTGTGTTCTTGTATGAGTGAGGTATAAGGGTTGGGTGTGGGTCTTTCATACTCAAGTGTACTTGTACTAAAAATTCTCATAGTGGAAAGAACGGGATCCTCTTCGTGGAGTAGGCGTGTTATTGCCGAACCACGTAATTTTTGCGTGTCTCTCTCTATTTTATTTTTCATCGTACTTCCATTGGTTGCGATTGTGGTTGTGTTTGAATCTCGGTTCTTGGGTGCTTCCGCATTTAATCCCAACATAGCCCTCCATATTCTTTCTTTTTGGTAATCACCTCCCATTTAATCAAGTGAAGCTTTCTCTTCTCCACCGAATCGCCCCAAAAAAATTGTCTCTGGATCTTTTCTAACACCGTTGCAACTGAAACCGGCATTTTAAAAATGGACAAAAAATAAATAGGCAGACTGCTCAAAGACGAATTCATTAGAGTAAGTCTGCCCCCCGAAGTATTAAATCTCCTACGCCATATGCTGAGTCTCTTCTCCATTCTTTGAACCACAGGATCCCAAGTTTTGATTCTATTCGGATTAGCACCCAACGGTAAACCCAAATATTTGATTGGCAAATGATCAATTTTGCACCCCATAATCATGGCAAGGGATGATACAATCTGGTGGCTCACTTTGATGCCACACAAAGAGCTTTTGGAAAAATTTATCTTCAGACCCGACATGAGTTGGAAGCATCGAAGAATTCATTTGACGTTGGCCATCTCCTCCCTTTCATTATTGCAAAAAATAATTGTATCGTCCGCAAATTGAAGATGAGAAACCACAATCCCATTATCCCCGTTCGACCCAATTCTTGCTCCTCGAATGATGTTTAACTCCCCCGCTCTTTCTAGCAAGATATTAAGTCCTTCAACCACCAAATTGAATAGAAAAGGGGATAAAGGATCCCCCTGTCTCAATCCCTTCTGAGTTTGAAATTCCTTTGATGCAGAACCTGTCACGCCCTCGATTTTCAACATAAATAAATAATCCATTTTGATAAAAGATTCTCGCATAACTTAATAATACCCAAAAGGTTCCCAACTATTTAACTTCACGAGCAAGTCCCCAAAAGTTAAAATATACAATTTTGGCACCACGGCCCAAATCAACTTAATCACAAGTACGAATTTGTTTAGAGTATTACAATTTCTTTAGTCAAAGGAATTTAAGAACAATTGGTCACAAACTCATCTTTTACAAAAGTAAATCAATTACAAAGAAGATTAAGTGACTAAAGAAGTCGGCTTCCAAAATCTTCATGTCCAAGCACACCATTACATGTAGTCTATTGCCCAACATTCGAACCTGAAAAGAAGGATTTTGCTGAGCTACACTAGCCCAGTAGAGAATTCTATACTCAAACTATATGTAAATGTAATGAATCATGCAATGATAATGAATGGTTTCGACTCAATGAACAAGAGATACAGAAGGGCACCATAAGGAACCGACAGACCATGACTACGAGATTCAATACATCATAATGGTGTCCCTAACCATTCATACATCAAACTAAGAGCAACATTAAACACACGTCCACCAAGATAACTCACGACAGTTTCCCAAACCATTATAAGACTCCTCATTTCTTATCAATTACCAATGGACCTCTTTTCGTAAAAGAAAACATTCATTTTTTTTTTTATTGGCAATGTAGTTTTGAGAAAACTCTTGACCTTCACGGGTCAACTCCGTTGATTCGCTTGAATACCGGAATCCGTTGATTTGTGCCCAAATACCGGAACCGTTGATTCATTCGGGAATAGCCGGAGGATTTTCATAAAAATCCTTTTTCCAAAACCAAGTTCATTCCTTTTCCAAAACATTGATAAATTCAATCATTTATTCCCTTTTTTCAACACTTACAATCTCGAACAAGAAACAGCCCAACGACAACATGAACTTCTATAATCGATCATAACTCCCTTCACCATGTGAGACATTCAACTGTATTACCACCACTTGCGTTACAGTGAATTCTTTCCACCTGGGTTTCCGCATTACCACACCTTGCGTTGCGGGCCCTCTAGAGTCTCCGCATTACCACACCTTGCGTTGCAGGACCCTCAATTCAGCATTCATAACTCACACAACACATATGCATAATCAACCCAAACACAGGATAACAACACTTCCCAAGTTCGCAATCTTTCATTCACCACCATTCAACGTATTACGAACTCATGCCCATGTCTCATTGCACATTAATAAGTACTTAGTACACATTATTCCACATAGCCTATCATGACGCCCTACGTCGCATATTGAACCCACAACGATTCCACAACACACCACCCACTAGGTTCTAAACTTAAATCTTAAAGAACGAACACCAACGGAATTTAGAGGCTCCACAAGACAATTCACGAGGGTATAGGTTGCCCCACTCTCATCCGGACCTCTAGACAAGTACCTATCGTCCAACTAAATCGTCCCTCGTTATACCTTTTTAACCTATGATAATCGACAACCTCTCTACTGTACATTTTTCAATCCCTCAATCACTATATCGTACCATAGTACCCAATACGGCTTCCCCAACTATCCTAACATGCTACAATACCAAGCGTGTCTATATCGTTTACCATGTCATGCCATAATCATTCCCAAGTACTATCAATCTCATAGTTGCATTTCGATTAAGTTTTAATCAAGTAAGCTACTACTCTTTCATTAACGATGGAAGGCCAACGGGACGAGGGTAACTTAGACTAACCAAAGGCATTCAATTTAACATGCTTGAAATAGGTTTGGAGGTGTCCAAAAAGGTTTAGAAGTGATTAGGGGTTCAAAACAATCAACGGAGGAGCAAAAGGTGCAAAACTGGAGATAAGCTCACTGTATCGATACGCGCTTAATCCGTATCGATACGGAATCAACTGTCTAAAAAGATAAGCTTACTGTATCGATACGGCCCTTAATCCGTATCGATACCACGGGGCTTCGGGTAGAACTTTCAGCAGATTTTTGAGACAAACCCAACGACGAAATACAATGATCCAAGCACGATCAAAACACAAAATCACTCATAAACACATAGAATAAGTAAGAAATCCCTACCTCGAAGTTGGAGAGCAAATACACAAGGAGATCGGGCCACGCGAACATTTGAACTCAACTTGAACTACGCCCCAAAACACTCCTCTCCGAGCCAAACCGGACAAACTACGAACACAATAGCACTTGAGGAAGATGGAGAGAGGGTTGGGTTACTTGGGTTTCGAGTTTTTGTGGTGATTTTCGGTGGGAGAGCAAGAGAGAGAGAGGAGGCCGAGGGAGAGAGAAGGACGGAGAGTAGAGAGAGAGAACTTGGGATTTTGATCCCCTACACTCACACACACATATATATACTAGGATACACACAAATCACACTTGCACTCCCTCCACTAACAATCTTATCTCTATGACCCCAAGCCAACTAAATCTAATAAATTCCTCAATTTCTATTATTAATAAACCTTTAAACAAATTTCGAAAATACGGGTCTCGACATCTCACCCTCCTTAAAAAAAATTTCGTCCTCGAAATTTACCTAATCAAGTCCAACTAAGTTTTCAATTACAATACATAACCCCATGCCACTTTTCCATAATCTAACGGATGGTCCTACCATTCAACAGTCAATCTCATATTCCTATGATTCTCACCGGTTTCTCCTCAAGAACTACACCCACCTCTAATCATTCTCTACACTTTAAATTCCACATTCTCTTCTTCCCAATCAATGTCAACTACTAATCTAGGACACCCCGAATAATTCTTACAATACTAAAACTAAGGAACCCAACACCCAATGACAAGACTTTTTAATATTCATCATCCCCTGCTCAGTTATGAACACCAACTCACCATAATTATACTCCTTACCTATTAAAACTATTGACATTCTTTTCAACTCCAAAAGCAACACATAAGACAAACCGTCAG
Organism: Rhododendron mucronatum var. ripense; assembly: GCA_019656295.1. Classification (NCBI taxonomy): domain Eukaryota; kingdom Viridiplantae; phylum Streptophyta; class Magnoliopsida; order Ericales; family Ericaceae; genus Rhododendron; species Rhododendron mucronatum. The sequence goes on from BPLT01000242.1 coordinate 436,322, forward strand.
TCCTTATTTCCAACTCACACCCCCATCTACCCGCATAACTATTCCCTATGAACTCTGCACAAATCTCAAATGTCTTTTCATCTATCTAACATTCAAACGCAACCAAGCTCTAATGCTTTTCCGCATCTCTCATCCCACTTGGCATCACTGCCAACTGCTGTCCTAGAAACCCAAATTTTCTCTTACAGTAATGTGTTCTTTCTATGTAACTCAACACGACACAATATTGGAACCATTCACGTAAACTCTCAAATCTACCATTTTCTTTAAACTTAACTCCTCGCGTAGTACTGTTTCCACTCAAGAAAAGACATACACCATATTCCAACTACACGAAAATAATTTCTCATAACAAATACCCACGTACGCTTCATTATTTATCCTACATCGTATACTAAAATAAACTTCGCGCATTGGGACTACATAGCAAGTCAAACACGTAGGTTTCAACTAAATAGTAATGAATTTCATACACGAAATATCCCCACAAACCAACCATACCATTTAACAACTTACACGACACCAAACATATTCATGCATTAATAGACTTGCTCCATATCCAACAGACTCACTAAGTGTCCAACACTTCATAATTCATGGCTTTCAAGGCCCAACAGTTATATCGTTCTTTTCGATTTCACAATGCCTCACACCACGTCTATTCACTTTACCAATCTCGAGCTTCCTCATTCATTCGGTCGAATCAAATCATGCATTTATCACATTTACAATCCTAAACATCACATCATAAATACACGTATCATCAATTCTAATCATTCCTCTATTTTAACAATATTGCAACCTATTAATATCTCATCACTAGAGCACCTACGCAAAGTGTGCAATAGTTGCACCAACGAACATCTGATACTCTCAAATATCTTCATGCTAGAACTCAAACACCGACACAGACCGATTGACAAACTTATCCCTGAATACTCACAAGACTTTGGGGTTGCCAACAATCCTTCTATACTTCTCTTTATATTCCAAGACTCCTACCACCATCACTGCTATCACTACCACTATTTAAACCTTAGTCTTTCTCAAATCTATCACCTTCAATAGCATACCTCAATGCATTCCATACTGTCGTCAGTCTAGTCTACGTCGCCAATTACGCATCACACACAATCTCTACATTCTAATCTTTCAACTCACAACTATCCTCATTCATATTGCCCTCACTTCAAACAAGCCTCTCACCATGCAGTAGCATCAATCACTTGCCTCAAGCCACATCGATATAGTACACTTCAAGTCTTGTCTCCCTCTTCTTCATTTTTTTTTTCTCACACAATATTATCACTATTTTCTACCATCCCTGTCATAATTGCACCACCACAACATTCACCTCAACAATGAAGAGTACAACGCCATAACACTTCCCTTTTCTACGAAATTCCTACGTAGAGCCATTTATCTCAAGCCTAAAGATCTAACCCTTATACATAATCCTAGGGTCCAATTGACTCTCCGAGACTTCCATCTAGAAGGAGCGGTGATCAAGCGCATCTTCCAACTGGATCTCATCGGTAGTCGCCTGGGTGTCCAGAAGACACATACCTTATCTAGACACCCTACCTATAACTCTCATCTTCTTAGGTCAACCTCAAAAACTTATGACTTTCTACGCGGACTCAACTCGCCTTACCTATATTCAAAATCACTACCTCAATATCGTAATATTAACAAAACACATTCATTACCACAATAAGACATTATCCCTTCATACATTCAAGACCCTCTAGTTATGATACATCTCACTCACTTTCTGAACAAACTATGGCTCCTGTCACACCTCAACATGCACTCTCTTTCCTCCTTTCCTCTTCTATCGCAACAAACATACTACCTTATGCTCGTTTACACTTAACGCATCTCACATCACATAAAATCTACTTAAAGCATTTAATATTTAATACATAATTAGCGCAATTTGAATAAAACATATCAAACACTAAACTCGCAAGTCTTTCTAATAGTCTAATACTTTTATTACATATTAACAGATATCTCATATGTCAGCCTTGCCACAACGTACAAACACTACAACGATCTCGACCTTTCAGATTCTTTCCCGTCAAATATCTAATCAAAAAAAAAAATACCTTACTCCGAGTGGTTCAAGACCAAGACTATCAACAATGACAATAACTATAACAACAGTCGCAGCCATAACCACTACAATCCTTCATGGCTTTCCAGTTCACCTAAAAGTCATTTTTACCACCTAGAATCCAAGAACAAGATTGCTAAAGGAAACAACAACAATAGCAACAGACGCTGTCATATATACTACGCCAGGCCAAACTTCCATTTTTTTGTTTTTTTTTTTTCAAACACGGGTCACCAACATTCTACCCATCCAAGTAAACGTAAATGCAAAGCCAAATCGGTGAACAAACGTCGGTCATGCGAGCACACACATGTCTTGTTAAAAAGATATGCAATGATTTTTTTTTGAACCCCTGAGATTCTGTCTCCCCACGGTCACTAGGTATTCAAACCTAATGCTCTGATACCAATTTGTCACGCCCTCGATTTTCAACATAAATAAATAATCCATTTTGATAAAAGATTCTCGCATAACTTAATAATACCCAAAAGGTTCCCAACTATTTAACTTCACGAGCAAGTCCCCAAAAGTTAAAATATACAATTTTGGCACCACGGCCCAAATCAACTTAATCACAAGTACGAATTTGTTTAGAGTATTACAATTTCTTTAGTCAAAGGAATTTAAGAACAATTGGTCACAAACTCATCTTTTACAAAAGTAAATCAATTACAAAGAAGATTAAGTGACTAAAGAAGTCGGCTTCCAAAATCTTCATGTCCAAGCACACCATTACATGTAGTCTATTGCCCAACATTCGAACCTGAAAAGAAGGATTTTGCTGAGCTACACTAGCCCAGTAGAGAATTCTATACTCAAACTATATGTAAATGTAATGAATCATGCAATGATAATGAATGGTTTCGACTCAATGAACAAGAGATACAGAAGGGCACCATAAGGAACCGACAGACCATGACTACGAGATTCAATACATCATAATGGTGTCCCTAACCATTCATACATCAAACTAAGAGCAACATTAAACACACGTCCACCAAGATAACTCACGACAGTTTCCCAAACCATTATAAGACTCCTCATTTCTTATCAATTACCAATGGACCTCTTTTCGTAAAAGAAAACATTCATTTTTTTTTTTATTGGCAATGTAGTTTTGAGAAAACTCTTGACCTTCACGGGTCAACTCCGTTGATTCGCTTGAATACCGGAATCCGTTGATTTGTGCCCAAATACCGGAACCGTTGATTCATTCGGGAATAGCCGGAGGATTTTCATAAAAATCCTTTTTCCAAAACCAAGTTCATTCCTTTTCCAAAACATTGATAAATTCAATCATTTATTCCCTTTTTTCAACACTTACAATCTCGAACAAGAAACAGCCCAACGACAACATGAACTTCTATAATCGATCATAACTCCCTTCACCATGTGAGACATTCAACTGTATTACCACCACTTGCGTTACAGTGAATTCTTTCCACCTGGGTTTCCGCATTACCACACCTTGCGTTGCGGGCCCTCTAGAGTCTCCGCATTACCACACCTTGCGTTGCAGGACCCTCAATTCAGCATTCATAACTCACACAACACATATGCATAATCAACCCAAACACAGGATAACAACACTTCCCAAGTTCGCAATCTTTCATTCACCACCATTCAACGTATTACGAACTCATGCCCATGTCTCATTGCACATTAATAAGTACTTAGTACACATTATTCCACATAGCCTATCATGACGCCCTACGTCGCATATTGAACCCACAACGATTCCACAACACACCACCCACTAGGTTCTAAACTTAAATCTTAAAGAACGAACACCAACGGAATTTAGAGGCTCCACAAGACAATTCACGAGGGTATTGGTTGCCCCACTCTCATCCGGACCTCTAGACAAGTACCTATCGTCCAACTAAATCGTCCCTCGTTATACCTTTTTAACCTATGATAATCGACAACCTCTCTACTGTACATTTTTCAATCCCTCAATCACTATATCGTACCATAGTACCCAATACGGCTTCCCCAACTATCCTAACATGCTACAATACCAAGCGTGTCTATATCGTTTACCATGTCATGCCATAATCATTCCCAAGTACTATCAATCTCATAGTTGCATTTCGATTAAGTTTTAATCAAGTAAGCTACTACTCTTTCATTAACGATGGAAGGCCAACGGGACGAGGGTAACTTAGACTAACCAAAGGCATTCAATTTAACATGCTTGAAATAGGTTTGGAGGTGTCCAAAAAGGTTTAGAAGTGATTAGGGGTTCAAAACAATCAACGGAGGAGCAAAAGGTGCAAAACTGGAGATAAGCTCACTGTATCGATACGCGCTTAATCCGTATCGATACGGAATCAACTGTCTAAAAAGATAAGCTTACTGTATCGATACGGCCCTTAATCCGTATCGATACCACGGGGCTTCGGGTAGAACTTTCAGCAGATTTTTGAGACAAACCCAACGACGAAATACAATGATCCAAGCACGATCAAAACACAAAATCACTCATAAACACATAGAATAAGTAAGAAATCCCTACCTCGAAGTTGGAGAGCAAATACACAAGGAGATCGGGCCACGCGAACATTTGAACTCAACTTGAACTACGCCCCAAAACACTCCTCTCCGAGCCAAACCGGACAAACTACGAACACAATAGCACTTGAGGAAGATGGAGAGAGGGTTGGGTTACTTGGGTTTCGAGTTTTTGTGGTGATTTTCGGTGGGAGAGCAAGAGAGAGAGAGGAGGCCGAGGGAGAGAGAGAGAGAGAACTTGGGATTTTGATCCCCTACACTCACACACACATATATATACTAGGATACACACAAATCACACTTGCACTCCCTCCACTAACAATCTTATCTCTATGACCCCAAGCCAACTAAATCTAATAAATTCCTCAATTTCTATTATTAATAAACCTTTAAACAAATTTCGAAAATACGGGTCTCGACAGAACCGTTGATCATCACTGACATGGACACCGTAGACAAACATTCCTTAATCCATTTACACCATTTCTCCCCGAATCCCAATTTTGCACTTAGATCTAGTAAAAAGCCCCAATTGACACAATCATAGGCTCTTTCGAAATCAATCCTCCTTGCGAACTGTTTTTCCAGCTATGAATAACTTCATTTGCTATAAGTATATCTTACTGTTAAGATACTATTGACAAATTTCAATCATTAAAAATACTTTGTGATAATTGCGATCACTTGGATTGCCTTCTGTAGTTTTATGCCCTAAAAATCAATTGTTGGATTTGTTTTTTCTTATGGTTAAGTAAATTATTTGTCATTCTTTCATTCATGTATGTATATTTTACCGGGTAACATGCATGTATTTTTTTATCCCCTGCCACATAGGATGTAAACATAAAGTCCAGTGGGGAACTTTGTTGAAAAATCATGCTGATGGTTAATGAATCAAAGGCAAGGAGTGATGATTTTTCAATACCTTGTAGAGCTAGAAACTGTTCTAGGTTATAGGTGTGATTGGACATCACATTACGAGGGCATACACTTATTATGCTGCTATATGATACTACATAGAATGTTTAACTCCATGACTGAGGTAGTGACCTTAAGTAAATAAGTGGATATATGTAACGTGATGGTCACATGCATTGAACAAGATCTAGCTTATAAGAACACCCTATGTATGTGATAATTGTCAATTTAGAAGGGTACGTACGTAGTCCTACTACGATTCATTTGTTGACCTTAGACCTAAGGCCTAAGGGGCTCATATAATAGTAATTGCATACATATAACTTTGATATTGTCAATCGGTAATGACGAAGTAAAGGCTATATACGGACATATTGGGTCCAATTGGAAAGTGAAAATTAAGAATTTAAATACATGAACTGAATTCTTTGACGGTTATGATTTATCCATATTTATCAATTCATGTGGAATATAGTACGATGGAAGGACATAAATGAAAATTGTAGGAAATGACCTCATCGATAATTCTCTATTGTTAGTTTGCAATTACAACATTTAGATGGACATGATTGTAATTTGTGGATGTAAAAAATATTTGTATGGCTGATTGATTAGGATCAGGGGAAAGTGGTTCCTTGTAAGTAGTCCATGATAAGTCATAGTAGTTTTTTCCACAAATAACTACTAATTGAGAACCCTAACGGATCCCACCACTGCTCCTCCTCTCAAAAACTAATGTAGTCTCTATATTTGACAAGGATATTCATAGGTTGGCCAATCAATTTTTTTAAAATATTTGAGAGATAGGAGTAGTAATTACATGGAGAGAGCAATGTGAAATAATTACATGGAGAGAGCAATGTGAAATAACTGTGGAGGCTAAACGCATACGTACGTGGTTGCTTGGTGAGGATTAATTGATAGTTTCGTTAGTACTGAATTGACAGGTGAAACGTTCTTGTTGAATTCAAACACAATTTGTGAGCAAGTGATTATGTGGTATGCATTATTTCATTACGAATGATCAAGTTCAACTTCAGACTCCAGACATGCAAGGTTTTTTTTTTTTTAAATTAAAAAAAAGGAAGAGAAACAAAAGGAAATTAGAAGGGCAATACCTAAAGATTCGTCTCACTTGAATTCAGAATGCAGAAATACTAGATGATACCATAGGGATTAAACGAAAACACTTCTGACACAGATTATTTCTACACATACATTGCACAGAATTTTTGTGGGACCCACTATGGGGTCCCACAAAATGATCCGAGCCATTCATTAATTTTAAAATATATTTTTAAAAAACCTTGTGAAAAATTAGCTCAATCGGATACATGTAAGTTCTCGAACCAATCTTATAACTTTTCATTCAGAATTCCGAAAAATGAAAAGTTGTACGATTGGTTCAAACACTTACACATATCCGATTGAGCTGATTTATACTAGATTTCTTTAAAAATTATTTCAAAATTAATGAACGGCTCGGATTATGTTGTGGGACCCCATAGTGGACCCTACAAAAAATTTATGCAATGTATGTATACAAGTAGTCTGTGTGGGTAGAACGGTTCGAGATTAAATACGACGAAAACTGTGTTATGTTTGGTTTTCTATAATATCTTCTATTCACCCCCAAAAAAAAATTTATGTAGTACTACTGTACTAGTAGTACTAATTTAATCTTTAAAGTGCCTGAATTTTTTGGACAGTAAGTCTGTTCATAGAAACTTTTTCCACACAGATCGCGTACAAATCCATCTGTGGGGTCCACACAAACAATCTGAGTCGTTCATAAAATATAAAACATTTTTTAAGAGCTTTTGAAAAAAAATCAGCTCAATTCGATACCTATACGTGCTCGATTCAATCATTTATCTTTTCAGTATTCTGAAATCCGAATGAAAACTTAGATGATTAAATCGAGCATCTAAAAGTATCAGATTGAGTTGATTTTTCGTAATGACCCTTGAAAAAATATTTTACATTTAATGAACGGCTCGAATCATTTGTGTGGCACTCATAATGGACCCCATAACATATCTGTTCACAATCTCTTTTTTGGATGACTTCCTACCCCAAGTCAGGTTGATCAACGCGTAGTGCCATGATTGGTACACGAATGACCCCACAGAAAGATGTACACCATATGAATATTGTTTGTCTTCCGCAAAGAGTAATGCTAGTATGCTACACACATAAACCAAAACGTCAAAATCTAGACACAAATGTATTTAGAGATGTACATGAAATGATTCCGGATAGTCCAGATCTCGCGAAGTAATCCGGAGTCCGCCCTTAAATGTAGAAAATTTATTGGGTGTTTACGGGGTACCGTCACGTGCTGTCTCAAGTCCCTTCCATATCACACATTTTTGTGAAGCTCACTACCGAGTGTAGGAATTTACAGAAATGTGATGTTGAAGAGTGTTTGGGTACCACGTAGTGGTGCCCGAGATCACTGATAAAAGGCCGCTGGAATTCTAGGTCCAATATATGAAATATGCTTAAAGTGGATTGGAAATAATACGATTGGCCAATATGGCTTATTTAGTTCATTACCAGTCGAGTCCAGCCCAATCTTAACACCGCCTAAAACTGAGAGACTGAAGCTCCTCTCTCTTCTTCTTTACCCTTTCCCTAATTTAATTTCTTGTGTATCATCAATCAATCAATACATATTCTATGCAAATGTGTTTCGCCTTCAAAAGCATCCATATTTCTCCACCACACATTTGTGTGGTTCCTACTACAAAATGTCGAGCCCACATGAAATATTTATCTCGTGTGAGTACAACACTATTTATTACTCCCTCAGTCCCATTTTGGTTGTCCATTTTCATTTTTCACGCCGTTCTTTCAATACTTATATCTTCCAATATAAATCTCTAAAAATATGTAATATGGGTCTTGTTTGATAGTTGTCGATTAGATCTATAATACAAAGTTTTCAAAATTATGAAAAAAATTGTAGATTGAGAGATATAGGCATTGAAAAAATGACACGAAAAATGAAAATGGACAACCAAAATTGGACGGAGGAAATATACAATAATGCAAGTGTAAAATTAAATGCATTAACGACAAAGCACACAAAATGTTACACGAGTTGAAATGCCTCCCCTCCCATGGTCACAAGACGCACAACCCATATAAATTACCATCTCCACTACAGACCTTATTACCACCAAAAAGATCAGCAAATACCAAAAATTCATCGCTACCTTAGCACCCAAAATCACGATCTTCGTCCACCTTTTCGCACGAATTTGAGATCCAAACCTTCGATCCGAATCAGTGAGAGTGTGTGTGCAAGCGAGGAGATTATCAGCCAAGTGGACTTTAGCTCAATCGGGTATGAGTAAAGGCGTTTCCGAACCAATCAACGTTGTCCCAATATTCAAGTCGAAATTCTAAAACAAAGTTGAATGTTTGATAAACTCTCTCACCGATATTTGATAGAGCCAATTTTTTTACGAAGAACCTTAACAAAATATTTGTTGAACAAAATAAACTGCGCGAATTATCGTTGTAGAACTCGAGCCGGGACCCGAGACAAGAACAAACCTCCTGTCTGTCTGTACCATATCGTTTCTGCGAAGTATCAGTGATGTCGCCCAGTTTACTAGAATATTTTTTTGGGTAAAAAAGCAAGCTAGCTTACTAGAGCCTGTCTTCCAATAGTCCAATTGTCCCAATCAGAAAGCAATTGCTAGTAACAAAAGGTCCAAACAAGTTCCCCACAAACATGCAAAGTATCAGTTGTCTTGTCCCATAATGCTGTTCATTACATAATTACAACAAAATATGAAAATGACACTTTAGATTGGAGGTAGCGCAATTGCGCCTGGAAAGAAACCATGGAGAGAGAGAGAGAGAGAGAGAGAGAGAGAGAGAGATGGAAAAGAACAAGGGAGAGCCAAACACAGTGATCTGGAAAACAACAAGGGAGAGCCAAACACAGTGATCAACTACCCAATGGGCAAATGAGGGATACAACTAAAATGGTGGTTCACTTGTTCCACCTTTCTTTTGTTATCGAGACATTGTAGTGACCGGTATCATGTCAATCTAAGAAGAGAAAAAGGACCAACGAAAAAAGAATGTGAAACTGTTCGATCTCTTTCCTAATCGGTGTATTCGGGTAGTCTTAAAGTTAAATGCACCTCAAGTAGGTTTGAATTTTTGATGATCAATTCCACCGTTCACTAACAGAAGCTCAATTAAAGCCGGAGAGCAGAAAGTGTTTTTTTTGTGTGTGTGTATATGTGTTTGTGGTGTAAGGTGTCATTCCGCTTTCTTTTTAAACATTTCTTTTAAAAAATAAGGTAATTTCAAGCTCAAATATAATAAAAATAAAAATAATTTTTTAATTTTTTTACATCGTTTAAAAGATCTTAATAAAAACTATCAAACAAGATTCATATTGATAGAAAAATTATTTACTTATATATATGATTTTTTAGCTTGAAATTGCTTTCTTTTTTTAAAAGTTCATTTTCTAAAATACCGGAATGGAGCCTAACTACAAAGCAACTAGTCAGGAACAAAACTGACCAACCGACCCGACCAGCAACGATCCGTTTCAAAACTCGTGGGTTGACAAAAAGACCCAGTTGGTTGAATGAGTGGAACAAGCATTTTCAACGAATTAGTTTTAACCGGGGAAATGATTTTCGCAACACAATAAATTAATGTGGATAAAAACAAAAAAAAAGAGTGTGAATGATTAAAAAAAGAGTGAATTTTTTATAACCCATCTTTAATCCGACCAGCCCTGCCATATTTACGTGTGCAAGGCCCGCAACAACCGAAATGATTCTAATGTTAAGAAATTAATCCTACGCACAATATACTTTTTTTGGGATGTTAGTTATTCAGTGTTTTTGGATATAATCGTTGCTACGTATTTATTAGTGGAAATTTTTAGTTACGTAATTGAATTTGGATGAGCAAATTCGAATTCAACAGACTCCCAGGTTTTGAAGGTTGGCTAGTCGATCGAGTGGAAAAATTGCCAACCCGTCAAGAATGAGTTTGTACATTGACCCAATTTCATGGTTTTCAACATTTTTTTGTTTGATTTTTCTAATCGGGTTCTTCGATTCGGCATATTCGCAGAATATGTTGGGTCAATTCAATGCACTATTCACGCGAATTAAAATTTACTTTAACGGGTTTTCGGACTTTTGAGGAATTCCGTCTGTGTCATTGCAAATATGCTTCTATTTTGGCTCTTTTGCGTGAGGAATTTTCCAATTTTTTGCAGGGGTATTTCCATCTTTCCAAACTTCCAGCCGTAATTCTTGACTTTGCGATTTTCATCGGCCGTGATTCTTGACTTCATGGTTAGGGCCTAATAATTGCAATTTAATGTTTTCTCATGGGTTCAAATGCTCTGTTATTGTAAAGGTAAAGTTTTCTGTACGTCTGGAGAGTTGGAAAGAATAGGAGAACTTTTAATCTTCACAGTTGCCCTTTTAAATGTATTCAGTTACATATCCAACTTCTCTGCATTTCCAGTTTGCCCAATTCCATGGGAAATTTATTTCTTTTGTCCAAAATTATTTCCACCGGTTTGAGTCCTTGCACCACATACATTAAAGGAAATTTTACTTCTTTCACGTTGCACATGATAGAATGTACAGGATGCAAAAGGAAAGGCAACGGGCAAGTCATTATCGTGCAACGCACGTAACCTACCCCCGAGTACCATCTTAAAATTCTCCAACCCTACCGATGCACATCTAACTAGAAGGCCCCGAGAAAGCTGTATCACTGGGGTCGGAGCGAATGAAGTACTACTTTTGATAATGTTTAGAGATGATCGATGCAGTCCGTCACTCCCTTTTTTTTTTGTGAGAGAAAAATAAAAGTGTAAGAAAGCAAACATATCATATTACATACCTGATAGGAGGATGCTGCAGAGCAGCAGCCCTACAAAGCGGTGCCAAGCGGTCGATCCGGCTGTTCATCTTAGCACAGACGGCTCGAATTGAATCTGAGCTCACACAAATTTGAGCCGTTAATTGTCGAGATGAACGGCCGGATCGACCGCTCTGCACCCGCTTTGCAAAGCAACATCTTCGTTAAATAAAGGAATATGGCTTATTTTACAAGGTAGCCAAACTTTTCTCAGGATTGCAAATGTCTTTTAACTCCAAGGACTGTATAGATTGAAAATTAGGAAATGTACAGGAGTTAGAAAAAGGAGTTGTTATAACAGTCGAGGGCCGTCTAGCTATAACAAAAGATGTGGTCGGGATGGAATTTTGTGTTTCATTTCTTATTTTCATTCGTTTTTAAGATTAATGTTTTGGTGAAAAAATTAATAACTAAAAGGTCATCAAATGAAAAAATCAGATCATCATTAAAAGGTCCTTGTAAAACCGCGTTTGATCCAAAAATTAGAACGTTCAGGACCAAAGCTTTGCACCAAAGATTCGTCCAACTAGAAAAATGCTTCGGGCATAAATTTACTTACACGGGCATAATAGCAATCTTTCTTTGATGAATGGGTGGCATGTATAGCACGTGGGATCCGCGTGTATCGAATGATCTCTGACAGATTATCTGAATTGAGTGATATATTTCAAAATAAATAAAAAAACAAAGTAAGAGAATAAATAGTGGTTGGGGCGTCCATTCATTGTAGCCCCGATACAACCAGAGGTTCCAACAATTAAGGATAAAAAAGGGGCACATGAAGTGTTTCAAGTTGATCCAACATAGCTACCCCATAGAATAATGTCACGTCCACTAGGAAACAACTCTCTGTTTGCTCAATCATTTAAATAACCTACTAGTAGTAATCAATACCCCACCGATTTTCAATAGTAGTCCATGGACCATCTGCTACACAAGATCCAATACAAGCACACGTACACGCACACGCACATTTAAACAATTACACATATATAGAGTATCAACTTTTATTGGGGTCGGGGGAATCTGGCAATACTGTGGTGCGTTTTGCAGTAGTGCTTTTTTAGAGCGACTACGACAAACGTCGTTTTGGCTGTGAATGGGAAAGAACTTGGGACTTCAATGCTACGGCGTTTTGGAGGAGGAAATTGTTTAACCCTGTAGCACAAAAAAGTGTAACACCCAAAAATGTCTTACAGAAAAGATCAAAGTCATATGAGTTCCTAACTCAAACATTGAGCAAAATTTTTACCCCTCGATGGAAAAATTAAATAATCTCCCAACGTAAAGGGCTCCGGAGAAGACAAAGCAAGAACAACATGCCCGGAAGGAACAGAACTGGGCGATGATGATTCTGGTGATTCATAGCAAGATATAACTTCGCCTAACAAGTTCTTTTGTTTTGTTTTGTGTTTTTTTTCCATAACAATAGAAATTTTCTTCAGCAAAAATAGAAGGATGCAAGACATGGTGAGAAATGATGATTCCGGCAACTATGACGGTTGATGATCGGCGAGATCAGTGGGCGATGAAAGAAGATGAGCCATGGATACAACTTCAAAGTACATCCATCGTTGTAGAAGCCCTAATCTAGCTAGGAAGTTCACTCAGTGGGGGCACCATCTGTAGAAGACCTAATCTAGCCAGGAATTTCACTCGGTGGGGGCCCCATTAAATACGGTCTTAGAAATTTCTTATGTTTTCTTAATAACCAAATGTTCTGACCAACTTGTGCACACATCGACTAATTCCAGTGCCATTAAATTAATGGCCAAATAAACTCTCTCCGGTGGCCTCAAGGTTTACAATTTCCTATCTTTTACATTCAAATTACAATAGACAACAATAATATAAAAAATAAAGTTAAAATTTTCTACCATACATATATAGATAATGGATCTTTATGTAAAACAAATAAATTAAAAGAACCATTTTGGAAACGTGACAAAGATACTAATTACTAAGGGATGTAAGTGAATTTTGGATATAAATGTTATGACCATTATAAGTAAAGGGTAAAACTGAAATTATTGAACCCCAAGGGATTGATCTTGTGATCAAGGCTTGAGACTTAGTGGTTTGTTCATTCCTAAGCTCTCAGTTATGAAACCTCTTAGGTGCTATTAACTCATTTAGGACCAATCCATACAAAGCTTTGCTCTGAATTTTAGTTGGGATCTCCGCAAGTGGATTGTGAAATTGGTCCTCCATAATTAATCGAGTTGCGTAAAAGCTGACCTGAACACCTGGGTTATAAAAAAAAGGTGAAATTATTAAAAATTGCAGTGGAGGACCATACCCCCACTAGTCCTATGGTCCCTTAGTCATTGTCCTCAATCTTTTGGGCTTGAATATGGGTTTTGCACTCTTTCTCCAAAACGATGTAGTTTTCTTACATAATTTTTAAACTTTTTTTTTTCAACCAGTAATTTAAATATATATTTTTTCTAAAATTTGGTCGTTTAAATATTTGCACGCTACTTTTAAAGTATTTAGTCCAACTTTTGTTAAGAAAAAAGAAATTCTATTTCTGGTAGCATTTTTTTTTAAGTGTATCTGTTAAATCATTTAAACAAGTACTGATTTGAATTTTAGGAGATGAACCAAAAGGATGTCTAATTTTTAACTAGAACGAAAGGCCTTTCCAAAAACAAAATGCACATAAAGAAGACACACTCCACAAAAATAATTAATCAACAAACAAACAAACAAAAGAGCAAAAAAGAAAGGAAGAGAGGACCTTCTCCATCTAGTGGGTAGGGAACAATCTCACCTACTTTTTCCATTGCCAACCATTCTTTTGCCTTTTTTTGGTTCAAAGTAATAGCCAACCATGAACCATTTGAATCAATCACTTCCGACTCACTTGTTACTTTGCTCATGGTTTTAGTGACACCCCACTTTTAAATATCCCCCCATTTTTTGGCCTTGGGTTTATTCTATTTGGGTAAATTACACTAACGCCCCATAATGTTTGAGGCCCATAGGGTGTTAATGGGTTTTACCCCTAGGTGTTTGGGTTTGGCCCGTTGTTCGGGCTATACCCTTCAGTTGTTTGGGCCTCGGCCTGTTATCCAATTTTTAGTTGGATCCTCCTCCCTTTTCCCTCATTTGATGTACCCTATCAAGTTTTCATAATAAATGTTTTGTTGTTTTAAAAAAAAAAAGGTTTGTCTGAATGACGAATATACTCCTCACGCAGGAGAAATAACAATGAATCCCCTATGGTTTCTATGTGTGTTTCACTAATACTCCAATCAACGATTTTCTATCCAAACACGTGACGGAATGAGCGAAAAATTACTTATATATATCTGAAAATTCACCATTTTTTATAATAATAAAAAATAAAAATATCAACTCTCACATGATTTAAATTAAATGACTTTCTTTTGCCCATTGAGGAGTTGTTTTAATAAAAAAGAGTAAATGTTGTGACTAACTACTTTTTTTACGATTCAAACGAACCGTTGTTTTGTCGGGAAGGATAAATTTATTACAAATGGATCAAATATTGTGATTTGAGAGCTTTTCATTATCTATTTTATTATTCCCTCCGTCCCTTTTTTTTTTTTTTTTTGAACAGCAAAAAACGTTTCACTAATCTTGAAGTTGTTACAAAACTAATAGGAGCAAAGAAACAAAATCATGTTCAAAGAACAATCTTCTGCCCAATCCGAGACCCAATCCTATGATTGGCAAGAAACCAATCAAGAACATCCAAATGGGACGAAGCCTTAATATCTTATGTGAGTCTAAAAACTCAAATCAATACAAAATCAGCTCATAAATAAGGCCTTGTTGCCCAAATCAGAAAATCAGCACCCAACTTCCAAGCAGCCTCCACAATGAGAGATGCACTTAAGCCACCACCGGAACTCAGGGAACCAACCCCTGTTATTGCCCCAGAATGGCAAAGATGCCGCCGCAAAGCAAACCGCACATGTACCCAGTAGCAGCCTCCGATATCCGGGGAACCCGCTCCTGTTGTTGCCTTAGAACCGCCACCACTGCCACAGTTGTTTGCCGCCATCACCAACTAGCAGCCACCACTTAAAAAAAAAACAAAAAACAAAAGCTCGAACCCAAGCCCCTGCCAGCTGATCTTCAACCTCCAAAGCCACCCCATGGCCGGCAAGACGGCAACCCACAACCAGTCAACAACCAAGCATCGTCCGACCAACCACCAACAGCCACAACCAACAATCGCTACCAACCACCAACGAACCGAGCATAGACAATGCAGATCTTGATCGGAGAGTAGACCACATCAAATGACAGCCGCAAGAGAGAACCCTAGCCATTAAGCATGACCGGAAATCCACAGGAAGATGATCGGTGAGAACCCATTGCCCGGAGAGCCACCACCCGCTGCCGCACTCCACTTAACCGTTAGGCCCAAGGACCAATTCCACCCAACATAAGAGATCTGTGGGAGAAGGCGGCGAGACAACGGGTACAAATCTGCGTGGAAACGACTCAAAGGGGAGAAGAACTGGCAATTTAATTGTTCTTTTTGGGAGTTCATGCCAATTTTTAATTGATTATATCTTTTAATTTATAATGTTTTATGTGATTTCGAAAATATTGTATTATAGAATTAATCGAGATCTATCAAACAAGATTCATATTCAATATGAAATTCATTACAAATTTAAAGACATAACTAGTTTTTTAGTTGGTTAGAATAGAATGATGTACAATTAAATTGGGACAGAAAGAGTATTAAAAAAGGTTGATTTTGTTAATATAAGTCACTTTTGGCTAATTACATCACATGTTTGTTTGAATAGTTATTTTTTTAATAGGCAAAATAATTTTATTAAAAACTCGGCAAAAGGTATATCGAGTAGGGGAAAGGGGAAGGGGAACCCAACCACGGGTTGAACAGTTGGTCGTTGGGTGTCGGTGAAATGAATATTAAAACGATAGTGCATTCATTGTTATTTCTCATACAAGAGGAGAGTATCTTTCATCAAGACAAACCTATGGGGGTGCCAGTGAAATTTACCCATTCTTTCTCTATTCACTGATCACTAGATTAATTTGGCTAAAGACCAAAAGTAGGTGCATTCTCTGGGGCCTATTATTTTTGTGGTTTTCTGAAGGGTGGGGTGTCATAGGAATTGGAGTGGTCAAACCCCTCTCTCTCTCTATCCACCTTTAAAGAAGAAATCTTTCTGGATCGTGATTCCAATCCTTTTCAATTACCCTCCAAAAACGAATTTAATACGAAAGAGAAAGGGGTTGATTACGCAGGGGAAAAGGGCAACTGTTTCAGCAATTAAGGGACCCTTTGTCTCTTCGTATCAAAACTTGTTTATTGCCTGTGGTTTACATTAGCCTATGCTCCATGTCTTTTGTTTATCTTTTTGTAACTCGTGGCCTCATTCCTTGAGAGCCACTAGGCCATAGATGCAGAGATAAACAAATACATTTTCTTTTTCTAAAATTTGGTCTTTTGTGGACGCTCGCCTTTAGTGTTGTCTCAAATTTTTTTGGAGTATTGATTCGTCTTGTCGAGAAAAATCTAAAATTCTTAAATTTTTATCATAATTTTTAATATTATAAATGTCTCTCATCCAAACCACTCAATGATTCACAAAATTTGGTGTAAACTTAACCAAAGTTCGTACAAGAAAAAAAAGGAGGCAGAATAATCTAACAATCAATATATAGGCCAAACCTAGAGTACTATTGGCTTAGTTTTTCCGTTGGCCCCTAAAGTATTAGCGAATTGTCAGTTTGGTGGTCCAACATAAGAAGTGTCTATTTTATTTAGGGGTGTTCAAGAAAATCATCCTAACTGCAAAATCGATCCGATTCGGAGCGAACCGTCCTATTTGGTTTGATTTCTGTTCATGGTCAGGTTATGGTTTCAAATATTTAAGAACCGTAAATTTTGGTTATATTACTGGTTATCAATCTAATTAAAGGACCGTGGTAATAACCAAACCAAACCACACACACACACACACATACATATATATATATATATACACACACACACACACACACAGAGTAAGCTCCAAGTAAGAGCGCCCTTACCGTAATGCCCTTACCGTATTACGGTAAGGGCTTCCCCTTTTCTTCCCTTTTCCGATCAAATTTTGATGATCCGAGCCGCTCAATGTGTTCAGAACGTGATTTTAAGGGTACCCGCTAGAAATCAGTAAAAAAAATGACCGGGAAGGGCTTCGTCTGAGCAGTTTTTATTTGAACCGTTTGATAAAAGACAAACAAAAACTACTCGGATAAAGCCCTTCCCGGTCATTTTTTTTTGCTGATTTCTAGCGAGTACCCTTAAAATCACGTTCTGAAGACATTGAGCGGCTCGGATCATCGAAATTCGATCGGAAAATGGAGGTCCTTACCTTAACAAGGTAAGGGCGCCCTTACCTGATTGAATCTGTGTGTGTGTGTGTGTGTGTGTGTGTGTGTGTGTATATATATATATATATATATATATATATAGTCCTCTTCTCCTAAGGACCACCTTAACTTAATAAAATAAGGACCTCCATTTCCTAATCGAATTTCGATGATCCGAGCCGCTCAATGTGTTCAGAATGTGATTTTAAGAGTACTCGCTAGAAATCAGCAAAAAAAAAAAGACCGGAAAGGGCTTCATCCGAATAGTTTTTGTTTATTTTTTATCAAACGGTTCAAATAAAAACTGCTCAGACGAAGCCCTTCCCGGTCATTTTTTTTGCCGACTTCACCCGAGTACCCTTAAAATCATGTTCTGAACACATTGAGCGGTTCGAATTATCAAAATTGGAATGGAAAAGGGGAGAAATGGGAAGGTCCTTATTTTAACTAAAATAATATATATAGACACACACACACGTACATAGGGCGGTTCCGAGAACATCTATAAAAACATCTCAAATCTCAATCTCTTAGTTCCCGATCACATTTTTATGATGCGAACTGTACCGTTCAATATATGCAGAATATGATTTTAAGGGTGCTTGGAGAAATTAGCAAAAAAAATGACCCGGAAAGGCTTGATTTGAGCAGTTTTTATTTGAACCGTTCAAAAAAAACTGCTCAAATCAAGCCCTTATAGGCCATTTTTTTTGCTGATTTCTCGTGAGTACTCTTAAAATCACATTTTGATGACATTGAGCGGCTCGGACCATTAAAATTTGATCGGGAAGTATGAGATATTTTTTTGATATTTTATAGATGTCCCCGAAACCGCTCTGGTACACATATATGTAAATACATAATCATGTAATTTGATTTGGTAAGTTTATTTTTTTCTTGTTAAGTTAATATACTTAGAATATAAATCTCAATTGTTAAGAAAGTCTTCTATATACTATTGTAGTTGGTGCTCTAAATTCTCAACTATTTTATGAGTGTGTTGTAAATAAGTGTTTGGATGTTAATTGGAGAGAATAGAAATCGAACCAGAATCGAATCGGTCTTATAATTTGGTTCTGGTCAGGTTCCCTACATATATTGGTTAGGTTTTAGTCCTGAATATTTTGGAACTGTTTAGAATCGTCCGATTATTGATTTTCTAGAGAACCGGATCAATCCAGACCATTTGCACCCCTAATTTTCTTCCCAATTCAAACGAAAACAAGCTTTAACTTATAAGCAATTAGGTTAGCTACATGAATATATTTTCTTCATTGAGCTCTGTTGAGTACGTCCCGTTCTCTGATATTCAACAAACCATCCTTTCTAACTATCGCCTCTCAAATCAATTTTGGTGTACCCCCTTAATATTAGCTTTTATTGTAATCATACTGTCGTTTGTTCCCAACGACCACATGTAAAAACACGCTCTTCTCTTTCTCCCTCTAATCTCTTCACTAAACCCTAGCCGCCGTCGCCCCCACACCTCCTTCCCCCCAGGGTTTTAAACTGGTTGGCGGGGAGGGGTTTCTCCCCCTCACGGGTGATCTCCATCTCCCGATCCTAGATCTGGAAAATTATCTCTTTTCCTCCATCACCCCCCATCCTCCTCCCCCTACTCTTTCATCCCATCAGCACCAACTGCCCGCTCCTTCTCCAACGATTCCACTGAGTTGTCTAGTGGTTTGTCAATGGTTTTCGTTGTTGTGGTCGTTGAAGGTTGTTTGTTGTGCTACTCGTGGTCGATGGAGCCTTGGCCTGGGGATAGTATGTGATGCTGCGACTCGTTCTTAACTCGGTGTGACTCAGTGGGCCACTTGGGTGACTTGTTACCTGTTTTTAATTGATCAACAGTGCTACACGCACAGATTTTCTCAAACAGACAGCGCGTACATATGAACTTTGGACCCGTTTTGGGTCCCGCAAAGATGATCGAAGCCGCTCATTTTATTCAAAACATCTTGTTTAAGGTCTCCATGAAAAATCAGCTCATTTGGATATCGGTAAAAGGGTTTACGAAACACTCAACTTTGCTTCAGAAAATAGTCTGTTTTTTGAACCAAAGTTGGGTGTTTCGTAAACCCTTTTACCGATATCCAAATGAGCTGATTTTTCACTGAGACCTTAAACAAGATGTTTTGAACAAAATGAGCGGCTTCGATCATCTTTGCAGAACCCAAAACGGGTCCAAAATCTATCTGTACGCGTTGTCTGTTTTAAAAGATCTGTGTCAGCAGCAGTTTTGTTAATTGATTGGTTTTTTTTTTTTTTTTCCTTTTTTAGATCGTAGCTTCTGCCTACGGTTGGAGGATTGTTCTTCTTATTTTGTTGGGCCTTTATTGTGAGGTCTTTGTTTTTTAGTTTGTCCTATCCTTGTGTGGGCTTTTCTTCCCCTTCGTGGGATTTTTTCTCACCTGTTTGGGTGCTTTGTGGAGTATTTTGACGTGATGGCAGTGAGTTTTTCGAGTGCTGGCAATTCTGTGGTGCATGGTGTAGCCCAGAATGTAGTGGGGTGTGTATTTGGTTTGTATTCCCTTCCTTATGTACTGTTTTCTTTTCCTATCAATAGAACTATTCTTAAAAGAAAAAAAAAAAACTACTACCACATCTACTGATATCTACAAAATATTCAAATCTTCTTAATCGATTATTAAAATGTATACATGTATTTGAATGGTCCTAACCTAACTCCGCCAAACAATACGATACTTTTGAAGCTTTGCGATAGTTTTTATATTAGGGACCAGGAGGGCACTTCTCTAAATGTGCAGCACCATTTTTTGTTTTGCTAATGTAAAGGTGCCACATAATCTAAATTCTAATGTGTACCATCTACTATACACTAGGTCGATCACATCGAATATCTTTTTCCCCCTTCCTCCACTCCTCTTCCCCTCTTGGTACAAGTGCCTCCAAAAGAGGAGAGCATATATATATAAAGTTTTTTAGAAAAATTCAGAGCAAAAGTAACACTAACCAACAAACAATTGTGGTTTCCTACTTGGGGTAGTATTTGAAAAAATTCAAGTTCAAGTTCTTTTTTTTTGTGGTAATTATGGTCTTTGCAGATGTGAAACCTTGTAATTCGTTTTAGGAAATTAACGATTACTGGACGCAGCGATGCCGAAGCCTCGAGTTGGTCATCACTGCCAAGACTCCTTTCAATTTAATCGTTGTGTCTCTGGTGGGTTTAAACATTAAGTTACTAGCTAATTTGTATAGGATTTGGGTTACGCATGTGATGCGACAAAGTTGGCTGCCTGGTTAATTGTGTGGAGACCGGGCGCGTGCAGTTTTGAATGACGGGTGGGGAGGACCTGAGTGGGTATCGATATGGAGGTGAGGAGAAGATTGGCACGAAGAGGGAGAAAAGAATTTTATTTAACAAATTTGAGAGGAGTGTACGAAGAAATTGTGTGCCAAGTTCCAAAAATAGTCATGTGTTAGGCGGTGAATTATGACAAGAGTTAGCTATGATCACCAATGAAACACATACGTGAAACGAATTTGAAACTCCTGCACTACAAGAGCTGTTAGGCGGCCGATTCGGCCGTCTATTCTGACGCCAACGGTTTGAATATAATCCAAACTCCTATTAATTCGAATCGTATATTGCTGATCAAAACGATACTTTGCTAGTACATTGAAACCAAGCGTAAAACAATGCCTAGTACCCAACCGAAAAATAACGTGCTTAGGCTATTATATATTTCCAATTTGTGAATCTAAAACAGGGTATTTTTCAATATAAAATTGCACAAAAGGTGATAGTAATACCACAACACTAATAATTGCTGCAATAGAAGAAGGCAATGAGTAAAATTTAATAAAGATCTGGCATCCCCTAAAGAACGCTGCTACTTGCACAGCAGCCTTGCACAGATCAGTTTTGTGTCCGTCTCGGGTCTCGCAAAGATGATCAGAGCCTAAATTTTGAAGCAAAGTTAGATGATTTGCAAACACCCTTCCCGATATCGGATTGAGTTGATTTTTTACAGGGACCATAAACGACGTATTTTGAACAAAATGAGCGGCTCTGATCATCTTTGCGAGACCCGAGACGGGCACAAAACTGATCTGTGCAAGGCTGCTGTGCAGCCTTTGCTGTGCAAGCAGACTTTCTGTCCCCTAAATGTGATACTCCTTCCGTCCCTTATTTAGAGTCTAGTTTCCATTTTGAGCTGTCTGTTAATAAGTGCATATTTCGTAAAGTTAGTGGGTAAAAGTTAGGATATTGTCTATTTTGTCCGTAAAAGTAGATTTCATTTTGAAAAATTAGTGAGTAAAAATGTAATGATGATGGGTAAGTAGAGAAAATGGAGGAAAAAGTTGATATTAAAGGTATAATGATGATGTATTTTTAATAAGTTGAAGTTACGAAGCAAGATACTTAAAAATGGACGGAGGGAGTATAAAAACTATGGGCACACCATTTGGCATAAATCAAATGTACACCGGGTTATGTGTAACTTATTTCAGGATTCCATACCAATAAGCAGAGCCACTCAATTTGTTTAAGATAATTTCTCAAGGATTCTTAAAAAAAATTAATTCAGTCGGATATCCATAAAAAATTATCAACATTTCTTCTAATTCTGTGACAGAAAATTGGATGAAAGATTGATCAAGCATTTATCAAGTTCCTATTGACCTGAATTTTTAATAAGAATTCTTAAAATAATATTTTGAACAAGTTTAACAGTTCTGATCATATAGGTAGGTGGATTCTCGAGTTAGGACCCATACAACCCGATGTACATTACCATATTCGGTCTCCGGTTATATGATTTTCTTATTTGTAAATTTGTCCCAAATAATAGTACCGACTGAACCCATACTAATGGGATACCGACGGGCACGCGAGGCTCACTCCGGATCCGCACATATAATCCAAGCAGTTCAATAATTTAAAAAAAAAAAAACTGCGCTTATGAAAAAATAGTTTAATTCGATATTGTAGGTGGTCGAGTAAATCTACCATTCTGATTACAAGCTCAAATCATCTATACGGAACTCAAAATGGATCTCGCCTACCCGTTTGGTAGTTGGTACCCCATCAGTTGGGAACGCGTGGATCCCCTTAGCATTATTGATGAATGAGTTTGGTCAAATAACGATGAAAAATGATCTTGCTGGTGCCGTGGGCACACGGGCACAAACTCATACAATCTGAGCGGATGACACGGAAACACCTGCAAAACGCCAAAACCTAACAAATTACGAGATCTCCTCGTTGAGGGTGACTTTGAACGACGGGAGAAAGGACGGTGGCGACACAGTCATTGTTCGCCGCGTTATATATAACTACTTGATCATTGTTTTTGTTTAGGAAATGGATTCTCAGCAGTTCCACCGAGGATTAGATTTCTGGGCAATTCACAAAGACGAAAACGTAAGGAAAGAACACACGAATTCATAAACAAACAACGTACCCCCAAGTCAGTCAGTCAGTCAGTCAATCAATCAATCAATCTACCAATAAAAACAAACGAATCTTCTCTTGTTTTACTATAACTTGTCAAACAAAATTGCTTGCTTTCGATTTACAGAGTTCTCTTTCCCCCTCTCTTCTCCTCTCCCCTCCTTTTCCCATAAAATAAAATTAAAAAAAAAAAAAAAAAAAAAAACCAAGTACTGAACCACTTGTTGTACAATCAGAAAGGCATGATATGGGTAGTCTTGGTATCATAACTCGACAAACACGACTTCGAATTCACCCTGAACACCTTCAACAAGTCCCCGGCCATCTGCTTCACCGCCGGCGAGCAATTGCTCTGCATTATCAGCAGGATCTTTGTCACCCCGTTGCTCCTCCCCACCACCTCCGCTGCCGCCTCCTCTCTGAATAAATAGCACAGGCTCCACAGCACCGCCACCGCGCTCTCCGTCGCGGCAGCCGAAACCTTCAGCATCCTCCTCACCACCGCCGCCACGCACGCCTCGTCCCTGCACATCTCCGCCCTCCCTTCCTTGCACGACGACACCGTCTCCAACAACCTCAACACTCTCTCGTTCACCCCCGCGCTCGAATTCGGGTTACTTAGCAGCTTAGCCAACGCTTTTACGCATCCCAGCCGTACTAACCGCACTCGAATCCGTTTCAATTTCGCCACACAAATCAGGGCAGACAGGGCAGCTTCAATCGCAACCGAATCCGATTCTGTACTCATTAACCGGAACAATTCCCATACGACGTCATCGCATTCGCTCTGCTCGGCAAAGAACGACTTGGACTGATCGGCGTCAGTCGCGATGGATTCCAAGACCCTAGCGACGGCGACTCGCGAAGCTAGACTTCCTTGCTTTAGCACCGAAATCATCAAAGAAGTTACAGGGTCACGTTTTTCGACGATCGATTTGGTTACGCTGTGGCGATCTCTGTACTCGCGTAGGACCAATTCCAGAAGAACAAACAATTCCTCGATATAATT
The DNA here is from genome assembly GCA_019656295.1 of Rhododendron mucronatum var. ripense. Lineage (NCBI taxonomy): Eukaryota > Viridiplantae > Streptophyta > Magnoliopsida > Ericales > Ericaceae > Rhododendron > Rhododendron mucronatum. Next base: position 460,598 of record BPLT01000242.1, read on the forward strand.
CATACTATTTCCAATAATCATAATACTGCTGTTACTGTTAGTTAAGATCTCCACGAGGACAGGTAAGAATCTGTCGGTTGTGGCTAGCAACTTCCGATTCTGATCGGAATCTTTCGCGAACGAGACGAGTTTGGTTATGGCATCGAAGAGATTAGGATTAGGATTAGGGTTTTGGATTTCAGTGACAAGGTTTCGAGCTTGGTCACGGGTGATGGGAGGGGGAGGATTGTTGCGGGTCGGGTCGGATGGCCGGCGGGTAAGGGCGGAGTCGGACCAGATCCGGATGAGGCGCTGGAGGTTGTTGTTGGGGACGAAGTCCTTCGTCTGGAGGACTTGCATCGTGGCCGGACACGTGTTGTTACCTCCGTCGAGCCACCGTTGGATGCTTGACCGGTCGTAGGTCACGCCGGTGCAGAGGCTCACAGGGGATTTCATCACGTCTAGAGAGATCGGGCACCTGAAGAAGCTCGGTACCGTGAGGTACAGATCGTCCCTCCCCATTTATCCAGAGAGAGAGTAATAAACAGAAACTCACACAGAGCGAGACGGAGATAGATATAGATAGAGAAGGGGGAGAGAGAAGGATTTGAGAGAGAGAGAGAGAGAGAGAGAGAGAGAGAGAGAGAATGGAGAGGGTGAAGGTGGGGAGAGACAGGACATGGATTTTATGAGGAGGGGGAAAGAGTCAAAGATGCGTGACGTTAGCAGGGGATACTTTTTTCCATATGTTTTTTCTTTTCGGCGAATTTTTTAAAGTGCATTTATTCAGTTTTTGGTCATCGGTCAATGAGTGGTCTCTCTCTTTTTTTTTTTTTTTTCAGTGGGACCATTGGATTTCGGTGTTTTTAAAAAGAGTCATGCTACTTGCACATACACTTTTACACATATCTTGCACATATATTTTTATGGGGCCCACCTCGGGGCCCACCAATATGATCCGAACCGCTCATTATTTTTAAAATAATTTTTTAAGAGAGTCCTGTAAAAAATCAACTCGATAGGATATCGGTAAGGTCTTTTTCAAAAATCACAGTGCGAATCAGACTGTTTCACCCTATGATTTCTAAAAGAGTCCTTACCGATATCCTATCAAGTTGATTTTTTTACAGAAACTCTTAAAACATTATTTTAAAAATAATGAGCAGTTCGGATCATATTTGTTGGATCCGAGGTGAGCTCCATAAAAATGTATGTGTAAGATATGTGTACAAATGTATGTGCCCTCAGCATTTTTGTTTTACAAAACTGTGTGTTCCCCATTTGGCGTATGCACACCACCATCCGCGGATGCTGCCAACCGGTAGCCGGCGGTGTTTGGCAGTGTTACTAACTTTTCATCTAGGCAATTAATGGCTCGGATCTTAATTCGAGCAATTTATGATTCATATTTTTATGCTCTTAGATTAGATCCAAATCGTCAGTGCCGACATGAACGGCTGAATTGGCCGCTCGGCACCTCTGACACGCACCCTTACTTGGCAGTATCTCAAATTGTGGGACCTATTTTGGAATTATATACATAAATCATAGGAGTCGCTCAATTTATGCAAAATATAATTTTAAGGATCCATGAGTCGAATATCGGTAAGGAATTGACCAGTCATTTGCTTATTTCTTTGATAGGAAATTGAGCAAAAAAGAGATCAAACCTCTACCGGTATCCAAATGAGCAAATTTTTAAAAAGAAAATATGAAGTACTAAACAAATTATAAGCGTCTCCGATCATTAGACTCCGATGAGTCTTACAAAATGCAGTTTGCAAATGGTGTACCCATACAAAGACTCGTGTTTGTTCCTCTCTGAAAATCGGCGTGTTTTGTAGTTTAAGGCCGTTGGATTGTGGTTGAGAGTGTCCGGAGGGAATTGGAGGGTTAGATTTGTGTGGTGGATGTACACGTGAGGTGGAGGAAAGTGAGGTTGGATTAGTAAATGTGGATGATGAGGATGGGAACGTGGGGGGTGGGGCCCGGAGAGCAACGAGAAGTGATTGTGTGTGTATTTTGGGTGGGAGGGGGTGGTGGGATCCACTGAGGTTCGGTTGGTCGACTTTTTGGCATCATTGATACAAATATGTGGAGACCGATAGTCAAAAGGAAGATGTGAGCAAAAAAAAAGGATAGGGCACGATGGAGATTATTCAACGCTCCTCGGGCATTTTGTGGGTTGTTTTTTGTTTTCAATTTTTTGATGGTTGAAGACTTGAAGCTTATAGAATTCATCGAGAAAAACAACCATTCTAAAATTATGTTCATTAGATATCGATTTCAAAATATTTAAGATTTCAGATGCATTTTGTAGGTTGTTTTTTGTTTTCAAATTTTGATGATTGAAGCTTCTAGAATTTGTCGAGAAAAACAACCATTCTAAAATTAAGTTGCTGATTTTGTCAATCCTTTTTTTGTTAACGTCACTTCCTTGCAAGTATATTTTTGGTGCAAAAATACACTTACTGGGCAGTGATGTTAACAAAAAAAGGGAGTGACAAAATCATTTCCCTAAAATTATGTTCATCAAATATTGATTAAAATATTTTAAATTTATTTATCTTGATTTTGGAAACTCGTCATTTCTCTAGTAGTGAAAATTTATACGTTATGTGTGTGGTGTTCAATGAAAAAAATATATTTTTCCTTGCAACTTTTTTGTTGTCACTAGGAGTACAAACGAGCTGAGCAAAAAGCTAAGTCTATATAATCGAGCCATGTTTTCGCGAGTCAAGCAGAGTTTTTGAGTGTTGAGAGCTCAATTCATTTAGTAACAAGCTTAAACAAGTTGAGCCGAGCTGAACTTTAATCAATCGAGCCATGAGTTGCTCGTGAGCAACTTGGTTTGTTCCAATTGTTCGTAGACCTAGTTGTCACGTACCCAAATCAACAGGGTTGATCCGAAGGTTGGAGTTGGGGATTTTGACTGCCGAGTTGGGGCTCGAATTGCCAAGCTAGCAATTTGTGTGGATGGCATTCTGATCAATTTCTTTGCCTTTCTTAGTCGAAGAGCTTGTCACTAAGATCGATGTAGCCGAAGGGCGACGACGTTAAATTTGCTCCATATATACACAATTCTGTGAGGAAACCATCTGGATGTGAATCGGTTGTCTTCTTCGCATTTGTTCGCTGGGCTAATGATTCGGCTCATTGAGTTGGCATCTAGCTGTCGAGTTGGTAAAAAAACAAACGACCTCTCCCACACGAATGGTGCATCTTCTTTTTTCTTCATTATGGAAAATGATGGTTTCGTAAACGATATCCCTCTCAAGATTGGTTAAAACTTTTATCCTAAGTTATTGAAAATGGTAAAGTCCTATTTATCATCATTTTCTGTGTTATGCGCTGTACAGAAAATTGATGTGTGTATAATAACACCATGGACAAACAAGGTTATGCTTGTCTCTCATGTAATAGTAAGAATGTCCCTCTCAAAATGACTATATGTATTTTTCTGTATAATGCAGATGTCTAGCCAAATTTACATACACCTCAATTAATTTTACGGGAACAATCTCATCGTCCACTAGCGGAGGCTCAATTAAAGCCGGTGTAGAGTTCCATATAAATTGGTCCAAATGAGCTTATAACAGTACCTGAAATGTTTTGAAATTGAGATTTATTATTTAAATGGACTAAACGGGCTAAAACCCCCAAAAAAAAAATACGAATTTTGAGACAAAGAGTTTTTTTTTCCATTTTATCCCCTAAATTATATCTATTTTCTCTATTTAGTCCCTAAACTATTAATTTGATGATTTCATCCCCTCAACTATCATACCGTTACCTACTTAGTCCAATAGATAACGGAAGTAAGGAATTTGGACAGAAAATGTTATGTAAGTCCTGTTTGGTACCCTATAAAGCAGATACTTGATTATGAGAGCCTTAGAGATAAAAATTAATTTTGACCATTTAGGATAAAATGATAAAAAAAAATAAGACCTTCGCACCGATTTCAACAGATTGAAAATTGGAACACTTAATTTTTTAATCATATTTTTTAGTATTTTAGTATTAAACCTTCTAAAAAAATTAATTGCTCAAATTTTCAATCCATTTGGAATGGTGCGAAAATCTTATTTTTCTGATCATATTATTCTAAAGAGTCATGAATAATTTTTATCTCTAAGAATATCATAATTAAATATCTACTTTTTATTTGGGACCATTTTGAGCAAATACTAGATTATGAAAGTTTTAAAAAAAATTAATTATAACCTTTTAGTATAAAATGATCAAAAAAATAAGATCTTAATTCGCACTGGTTCACACGAATAAAAAATTAGAGAGCTTAATTTTTAACCATATTTTTAATATTTAAACAATCTAAATTTTATATGAAGAACTCAGTCTTTCTCAAAATATGAGTGTGTGTGTGTGTGTGTGTGTGTGTGTGTTAGTCTCTATAAAATGTCACGTAAGATTCTAATATATGAACCTTGTAAAAAAATTAAGTGTTCCAATTTTTAATTTGTTTGAACCGATGCGAAAGTCTTATTTTTCTGATTATTTTATCCTAAAGGGTCATGATTAATTTTTATCTTTACGACTCTCATAATCAAGTATTTGCTCTACAGGATCCCAAACATGGCATTACATGACATTTTTCGTTTAAATTTCTAATTTCTGTTATCTATCGGACTTAGTAGGTAACGGTATAATAGTTGAGGGGATGAAATTATCAAATTGATAGTTCAAGGACTATGTAGATAAAACGAGCATAGTTTAGGGGATAAAAAGAAAGAAAAAAACTCTTAAGACAAATCATTCTTCTCACATACATCAACTAAAAGTTTATTTAACAGAAACAGTTTGTCTAAAGTCCTTAAGCTGTAGAAAAACTTTACTGGGAAAACTCACCCTTTTTAGTCCACTAGGTAAATTCCGTGGGATTTAAAATGACAATGACGTAACTTTATCATATTTCCCTATCATATATTAACGTTTTCTTAAAAATCAAAAATTGAGAAAAACCCATTTTCATCTCGTTACCTTACTCTATTTCTTTAAAATTGAGAAATACGAACGCTTGCACGATATATAGTTTGCCAGTAGCGAGGCTATAACGATAGGTTCTCTCACCTTATTAAATTGGACTAAACAGTTTTATTCAGACAGCATGGCATATTTACACTATACTTTGATGTGAGCTGATTTATTATACAGTTGGACACAAGAATGAGTTCAGCTGACTGATAATGAAACAAATATAAAATTAATACAGTCGTAAAACAGACAGTTCCTATTTTTCTTAGAAAATCACTACGGTGAGGTCAAATGTTCAAAATTACCTAATCACCTTAATATTTTTTTTTATCAGATTCAAGGTTTCCGTAGCGAGGCGGGGCTACAAAGATGTAGTGCTGCATTTCAGCCGTTCAAAATGTTTTCAATTATTATATTTTGTTACAAAAAAATTCTCTTTCTCGGAAGAGACTAGCGTTCTTTCCTGAAAGAGTCTCTTTAAAATGTAAACCGATGATTTTTATAATAAAGGCTGAGATGCGACTACGCTGTACTCTTGTAGCGTCCAAGCTACCAGTACCCGGAAACCTTTCGTATGTGATTTGATTGGTGAAAATCCATGATATGGTACTTGTGATGTGACCAAAATTTCAAAGACGCGGACCTAGCAGTGCTTTTTTGACTATATAAACCAATACCAAAAACACGTACTACTACTACTACTAGTCTTCTACTACTGTTACAGTACTATTTAATGCAAAGACAGCGACGAGGAGGAGGAGTCCAATTTGGTGGATTTGTAGGTAGGTGTACCACACGCCAACTGAGTCTTACCGTTTCAAAGTCAAAATAGTACGCGGATGGAATGGAAATTGGAATGGATCATCCAACTTCACACATTAGGCGTAACACCTCCATCCAACTATACACATTAGGCGTAACACCTCTTTCGTCGCTATTATTAAACACCTCTTTTGTCAGTAGTATATTATCAACATTCAGAAAATTAAAATATGAGAATTGGTTTCTTTTCTACCTTTGGTCGCTGGAGAAACGCAGGGGCTGTTTGGGAGCCTATTTTTATTTCTTTTTTTTAAAAAAAATTTTGAATTATGGTTAGAATATATTTCGAATCCGGTGGAGTGTTTGGATGATATCTTTATAATGCATTTGCAACAAAAATAGTACTTTGGGGAAATATGTGATCAAAAAAAATTATGAGTTGATTTTTTACCATGTTGCCCTTGATTATTTATTACAGTATGATATATAATGTGTATGAATAATGTTTTAAGAAATTGTTTTAAAGTTATATTTTGAAATTGTTTTTGTAACGCCCCGCTATTTTCTAAAAATAAACTCCAAAATTCATTGTATTTCAAACACTTCTATGCCCCTATTTTCTCCATAAATAAATTACATCACCAAAATAAACTTAAGCCGCCCTTCTAAATAATCTTCTAGATGCTTCAAAATTATCAACTCTTCCAGACCTCTCTCAAATTAATCCTTATATGCTCCGATTCAATTTTCATTAATCCGGCTCCAAACCTGAAAAAGAAATTATCCGGAAAGTATACGATACAACAAAATAACAAAACTCATAAGTAGAATTAATAAACGACAATCAACCACCAAGTTGAAGCAACAATCACAAGGGACCTCATACCATGTCTTCCTCAATACATGACCAGTGACTAGGGATGGCAATGGGGACGGGTCGGGGACGGGGGGTACTACCTCCACCCCCTACCCCATCCCCATCCCCGACCCGATCCCCAATGGGGATTTGTTTTTTTCCTCCATCCCCGACCCAAACGGGGAACGGGGATCCAAAACGGAGATTCGGGGATTTGGGGATTTGTATTTGCGGCACATAATAGTACCTCCATTTTCTACACCTGTATTTCACAATTTTAGCATATACTATCAATTTTCAGCGCATAACAACACATGTTATTAACTGTTTTAGCAAGTACTATCAATTTTCAGCACATAATAACTAATTCCAACACATAAGTTAATCTACAACATTGTTTTTCCAACATTAAGTTAATTCCAGCCAGCACTAATTTCATAGTTCCATAGTTTTTCCAACATTACCAAAACAGGACTGATATATAATATAGTATATACTTATTTATTTATATATATAAGTATATATTTCGGGGATTCGGGGACGGGGCGAGGCGGGGAACGAACGGGGACGGGTAGGGTTCGGGGCGGGGACAGACCTATCCCCGTCCTCTACCCGATCCTCGAATTTTTTTTTAAAAATTCCCCATACCCTACCCAATCCCCAAACGAATCCCCGAAGTTCGGGGATTTTTCGGACGGGGAACGGGGAGGGTTCGAACGGGTCGGCCGAGATTGCCATCCCTACCAGTGACACTCCCCCAATACCTTCCTCATCGAGTCATCCTCGACCCATCTTGAATATTGGATAGGCTATTGGTGCATGAGTTCACTCGATCTCTATACTAAACAATTCTATGGTACTCATCCAACAACATCATATTCGATACCAATTATTCCTCTTTGCAATGATATCCATAAGATTGAACAAATATCACGAGATAATCAAAAGGAGTACAAAAGTGAGAGTGAAGAAAGGATTTCAGAAATGGGAAGTATATCGTATACTCCCCGGATTACCTCAAATATGCCCGGCCATTACGTCTACGAATCAATGCATTAAAACATTTTTCCATCTTCCGACTACATACACCACTAACCCACCAATCCAAAACATCAGTAGCTATTATGGTTAGAATATATTTCTAATCCGGTAGAGTGTTTGGATGATATCTGTAGAATGCATTTTGTAAGAAAAATAGTAGTTTGAGGAAATATGTGATGAAAATAAATTATGGGTTGATTTTTTACCATGTTGCCATTGATTATTTATTATGATATATAATGTGTATGAATAATGTTTTAAGAAATTTTTTTTAAAGTTATATTTTGAAATTGGGAAGGGTAATATGGTCTCTATGCAAACTTGCTCAAAATGAATGCAAAAATTCCGCCTACCCTCTTTCTCACTTCTCTTCTCTCAATGAATAGACGGAGAACTCATTCTTTTGCAAGGGTCTGTCAAACAACAAAAACATAAAAATGAAAAGTCAAAAAATAAACTGCCAAACAACCAATAACAGAGGACTACTATTTGCAATTTTCATTTGTATTTGACTTCTCCACTGTTTGATGATTAGAAGGCACACAGAAGTCATAGGAAGTATTTTCACACTCATTCGGAATGAGACTAATCCACCTAAAGTTGGTCGCAGAGAACCAAGAGTACCCACAAAAAATAGTTTTAGAAGCAGTTAGGAGGGAGACCACTAGACGTGCCAATAAAGCTTCAACCCGACTTAGAGCACAAGCCAAAAAGCCGCCACTTTAGGCCTCCAAAAAATTGTTAAAATAGGGCCCCAAATATTTAAGGCCCTTATATATATTAGGTCAAATAATTTTCGTTTAAACCTGCTAACACATGAAAATATGCCCAAATATTTAAGCTTTATATTTACCGGTTACATTTGCACCTGGAGAAACAAGTTTTCGAAGTTTAAGTTGATCAAACCTTATTTTCGGTCAAAAATATTTGAGGAAAGATTAACTGGATTGACCATTGAGAATGACACAATGAAAAGTACTTTTCTTTTCTTTTTTGGGGAAAATGACGGTTTATGACGTATTTTGATAATTAATACTCCCTCCGTCCCTTTTTTAGAGTCCAGTATTCCATTTTGGGCTGTCCCTTAATAAGTGTCTATTTTGTAAAGTTAGTGGGTAAAAGTTGGTACATTGTCTATTTTGTTCATAAAAGTATATTTCATTTTGAAAAATTAGTGAATAAAAGTGTAATGATGATGGGTAAGTAGGGAAAGTAGAGGAAAAAGTTGGTGTGAAAGGTATAATAATAATGTCTTGTTAATAAATTGGAATTATGAAGTAGGACACTTAAAAAGGGACGGAGGGAGTACCCGCCAAAGATATACTGAGAACATTTGTTAATACTGAAAATGTCCTTAGCGGATATTAATTATCAAAACACGTCATTGACCGTCACTTTTCCTTCTTTTTTTTTTTTATATCAGATATGAAAGTACATAGTACAAACTTGGGACGCTATATCAATTGTAAGAGTCCACAAGATAACCCAAGGCCAACAACTCAACCAATACAAGAAGGGAAAATGACGGCCAAACAAGCCTATTATAGGGTAGGAATAAAGAAAAAGAAAAAGACCTCTAACGAAAGAACACCCACCTGTATGTGGACTTGAACTCCTGACCTCCTAATGATGCAAGAGTCTTGGCCAACTGAACTAGCCCCAATTGGTTGATTATGAATACTTAATTAGGACATTTGTAGCAATAAGTGCAAGAAGATTAATGTTCAAAATATAGATTTTGAGGTATGTAATGGTGGTTTATTTTTTTGGATAACTATATGTTTAGTATTTGTAATGATTTTTTTTGACGACTCTGTATTAATAAACTTTTGGATGCAAAATATATAGAGGGCTCCATTTAAAAATTTGGCTTCAAGGCACTGTAACTTTTGAGCTGGCATTGAGGCTACCTACCTGAACTTTCATCACCCAACTCGTTGACCTACCCCCGAAAGGCAAACTCACACCTTGGGTGTGAGCAGCTTCTCTGGCAAGTGGAGACAACCCTCTGTTGGATTCACTGAAGTTTAATATGGCCTTATTTCGACTAGCCCAGCTATGCGTACACCAAATATACACCAAATTGTGTGAGATTCATTTTGTGTTTTCACACTAATAATTGGAGCCGGTTTATTTTTTAACATATTATTTTTAGTATTCTTACAAAAAAAACAAGGTCCTATCGGTACTAGCTTAATCGATTCATTCAATTTTTGTCTTGTAAATAACGGGACGAAAATCGATCTAAGGCCTTACCCATAAATATTGGAGTTGGAGCTCGAAAGACTAGGGGTCCGTCTGATGGAGGGATTTCAACTCATTGGATTTTAAATACTCGGGGGTATAAGATTCTTTGGAATTTTAAATCTATGAAATTTATATTTGTCGTTTGGATAAAAAATTCGATTCAATTAAACAAACATAAAAGTGAATAAACATTTTTTTCAGGTTACTTTCCTTCGATTGTTTGCAAAACAAGGAACTTGTTTAGTGTTGTTCAGTTAGATTCATCGGAGGGTACTCGGATGCCTAAGGTAGTGATAAGCATTCAATAATGCATATTCTTAGTGCTTAAATTTTTAGTTTGATCGTATTTATGTTTATAAAGTTAGTATTTTCTTTGAGATTGCACGTAAGATATGTTTTTAGTGTTTTCAGGTAAATTGTGTGAATAAGGCATGTTTTGACGCTATGGATGATCCGAGTGCGTCCAAGTACCCAAGGAATCAAGAAAGACCCTATCGGTCCCTTAAAATCTGTCTAAGTATGAAAAAATGACTTTTCGAAAAAAGTATCGATTTTCGAGATAAAAAATGGTGGTAATTCATCCTTGGATTTTTCTAAGAACAACTTCAAAATTGCAAGGTTTTATTCGAAAAGAAAAGTCATGTTTTGGGGCATTACTTCCAGAGAAAAACGTGCAATTTTCTATTTTACACTAAAAGCTGGGGATCAACATTTTGATTGGATTGAAATCTCAAATTTCTGGTAATGCCATTGTTTCCAAATGGGAGCTACTTCTTTTTTTTCGTTAAATAAATTAAAGTAAAGAAAAGATAAATGAAATGTTTAAAATGTAGTTTTTACTTAAGTTTAGGGAATAAAAATAAGATGTTGTGAAAATTGCTGGGTGCTGTGGAAGCTGCTATGAGCTGTGGAGCTAAAGTTTTGGCTATTTGAAAGCGGTATCGATACACCATTCCTTTGTATCGATGCCCGTTTGTAAGCAGATTCTAGTGTGTTCAAAGCCATTGGGTATCGATACAGTGTTTTGGTGTATCAATACCTAGAACCTATGGCGGCCAAAGTCGTAACCGCTCAAAGTTATTTGGTATCGATACAAGAAACCCTTGTATCGATACAAGAAACCCTTGTATCGTTACCGAGGTGTTTCGTGGCAGATTTTTAGGACATTTTTGAGATATTTTGTGGGCGAATGTAGGCTTGTATAAATACCCCATTATGTCATAAGTAGGGCATAGAATAGTAGCGTAGAGTAGGACAATACCTTTTTAGATCTAGAATAGGATTTTTCATTATTTGTTGCTTACTCTTGCTTGTTTTTTTATTGTTTTTGATGTTCTTAGTTAATTTTGCACTTCTCTTCCTTAATTAGTTGTAGTTTGTTATTTTACTCTTCATAAAAGATGTAGCTACACTCTTGATCTATTTTAATCTCTAATTTAATTTGAATTTCTCTAATTTAATTTGAATTTCATTATGTTTTCAATAATTAGATTTGTTGATTCAATTTTTAGCATGAGTAAGTAGTTAATTAGGCTTAGTCATAAGGTGATTAGCACTCCATAACTTGGATTGATCATGTTTTTCTCAATAAATCTTCATGTTTAGTTGGAAAATCAAGATAGTTTGTGTTTGTCTATCAAATCTCCGCGGCGTTAACCTCGTTCATCATGTGTAGGCAAGAGCGAGCCTACTTGCCATGCATAGATGCTTGGAGCTCTGTCATCCCTTGCATTTGTTAAATGAATACTAGAACTCGCTTGGTATTTCGATTCTTTTTCTAGTTAAATAGGCTTAGTGTCAAATCTTTCGGGTTGGGAGATCGTTGACGCGCATCTCAACCTGAGTAATTCGCGAGAAAAGCTGATTGATTTGAGTTGTGGGTGTTGAAATCCCCTAGACTTAGCCGTTTAGTTTAAATCGTTTTCAAATCACACGTTTATCGCACTTTTTCTCCGTTTCAAACTATTCCTAAAGTTGGCCATCTCAAGGCCGCGAATCTTACTTCTACAAATCCAATCAAGCCGTGATGATATTCCATTAGGTACGATACCTGGACTTTCGGATTATTATGTTTCAAATGACGTTTTAGCCCTACTCTTGGGGTGATCATATATTTTGATATATCGACGGACGAAGCAGGTAGACACAAAAGAGAGGAAAGGTAAAGCACAGATCTAAGATCTAGAAACAATGTACCTCTTTAGGATTCATCCTTTAGCTTTATAGAGAGTGTGCTTTCGAGAAAAAGTGTACCTCTTTAAGTTTGTGCTAGGTACGAGCCCCATGACTTTACCATAACTGTTTAGGGTAGGTGAAGTCATGCATGATGTTCGGTGTCCCCGTGTCCGAATACACGTGCTCGGAATGTGACACCGGGACGCCACGTAAAATGTAGGGCCATTCTGGGCCGGTCCAACCTAACTTCAATTTGCGTCGTCCAGTCTTGGCTCTCGAACACACATAATTATTTTCCCATCAAGTCCTCTCCCGCGCGCGTGACACAAATATAAGAGTCTTCTGACTTTTATTACTCCTGCCCTTGGTACTCCCTCCGTTTCAAAATGAGTGACCTTTTTGGGACTCAATGTCATTTTAAAATGCTTATAACTTTCAATTTATGAAGTTTTATGTGATTTTGAAAACTTTGTTTACTAGAACTAATTAAAATCTATTAAACAAAATTCATATTGCATATTTTTTAACACTCATATTGAAAGATATAAGTAATTGAAAATGACACATTTTTCCAAAAGGTCACTCATTTTGGAACGGAGGGAGTATATAGGAGTAATTACTTTTCCATTCTCCAGACACACACATTCTCTCTCTCTCTCTCTCTCTCTCTCTCTCTCTCTCTCTCTCTCTCTCTCTCTCTCTCTCTCTCTCTCTCTCTCCATACAATTTTAAAAAATGTTTGTAACTTTTGTAAATATATTCATTCTTTTGTAAAATTTATATATTTGAAATCTATTCGTAGAGCCTAATGAGACCAATATTGAATATAAAATCATGTAAAAATAAACAATTAAAAATTAGGATGTAAGGTTAGAATTTGGAGATTGAAAACACTATCAATTAACAATTAAAATTTACGATTTAAGGATTGAAAGCACTGCTAATTAAAAATAAAAATTTAATAATATTACTGCTAATTAACAGTTAAAATTAGGATTTAGGATTTTTAGGATTTAAGATTTTAAGGTTTTGGAAATTGAAAATAGTGCTAATTAACAATAAAAAAAATTAGGGTGGTTTAGGGTTATGATTTTAAGGTTTTGAAAATACTACTAATTAACAGTTAAAAATTAGGATTTAAGGTTTAAGATTACGATTTTGAGAATTAAAAATGCTGCTAATTAATTTTTTTTTATCGCGCTAATTGACAGGTCAAATAATGGATTTAAGACCAATTTTTCAAATAAAATTGAACTTAAAAAATTAAATTTAGGTTTTCAAAAATTTATATTCAATGTTCTTCCCATTTGATAGATCTTTGCGAGTAGATTTCGAATATTTGAATTTTATAAAAATAAATATGTAGAATAAAAGTTATGTACATTATAAGATTTATTAAAACAAAAAGAGGAAGAAAGGATGAGAGAGGAGGGAGAGTGAGTGCGCACTGATGAGAGAGAGACATAAATGACGGTGGAGAGAGAGAGAGAGAGAGAGAGAGAGTGCACGTGTATGAGAGATTCCCCTCATAGAGGGGTGTGTGATGTTCATGCGCGAGTGAAGTACCTAGGGAGCATTGCACTTATAGGAAAGGACTTGGTAGACTATAAAATTGAAAAAACAGGACCGCCCTAGCACTTTCTCTGAAATGTAGGGCCGTTCAACCCGGCCCTCATGCCTTCCGCCGAAACAAGCCCCGCAAAGTGAGCTACCCATATTTTCAAGCCCAATGCCTTGGTTGGTTCGGCCGACCACGACATTGAACATCTATCCTCTCTCTCTCTCCGTCCCTCCAAAAATCTTTCTACGCAGCACATACTCTCATTATAAGGAATTTAATGTGGCAAATAGTTGTCTTATCGTCATTAGAAGTAAAATTATAGCAGGAAAACGAAAACAACAGAAACAAACAATGAGAACAAAAGCCACATACCAACTGGCTAAAGTTCAGATCACTTTGGGTAGGTAGGTGGGCTGTGGGCTATTTATGATAATTATTTTGGGCTTCACCTTGAAAAATAGTAGTATAATACAAATAAGATCTGAGGCTTCAAAGAATGCGATCCAACCTGAGCCCAAAGCCATTCTGTCTTGAATCCAAGGGTAGGACCCAACATTCGGTAAGGTGTTAGGCCCCGTTTCACTAACAAAATTTTTTACTTTTAGAAAAAGTGCAAGTTTTGTCCTTTAATTTGCGTTTGTTAATTTTGCGCTAAAAACTTTTGTGAATTATGAGATGAATCTAAGCAGCTAAAAAAATTTACTTTTACCCAAATAATTTTGAAAAAATAACCACTTTTAAGAAAAAAAAAAAAGAAGAAGTAAAAAACCAATTATATTGCGCCACATCGCCAAAAACATTTTTGCATGATTTTGTAATGTTGCAATATTGCTTGCAAAGCACTTAGAACGTCCAGCGTCGTCCTCTAGTTGCACGAAATCTCAATTTTGTCCCTCTATTACTAATTGTGTCAATTTTAACCATAAAAATTACATTCCGTCTTAATTTCGCCTCTCTTACTAATGGCGTGATTAGAACATTAAGAATTCATGGGCAAATTTGTCATTTCTCCTCCCAGAAGGACAAAATTGCGATTATATGCAACCTGAGTTGATTATTTCTAAAAACTTACCTTCTACTTCTGTTTTTGCAATGCATTATTGAACAAACAAACAACTTAAATCTGTACCAGCGTATACAAACTTTTTTTGGACCTATTTTGGGTCTCAAAAAAATAATTAGAGCCGCTCATTTTGTTTAAAATGCTTTATTTATGGTCCTAGCCAAAAATAAACTCAATTCGGGATCGGTAAGGGCATCTACAAAATATTCAACTTTGTTCCAGAATTCAAGTCTGAATTCCAAGGTCAACATAGTACATTCTGATGATGATGATGATTCTAATTTAACTCTGTTGGGTTTGTCGCTAGTTTGTCAGTCGATTAGTGGATTATGGATTCTGGTTGTACCTACCATATGTGTACTAACAAGGATTGGTTTTCCAGCATTGACATGGTTGATGGTGGAGAAGTGTTTATGGGCAATGATCATGCCTGCAAGACAATCGAGGTAGGGAAGATTAGGTTGAGGCTACATGATGGGTCCGTCCGTATTTTATCTGATGTTCGGTATGTACCGAACCTAAAGAAGAATTTGATATCGCTGGGTACTTTAGACTCCACAGGTTACCGAATTACCATTGAAGGTGGAGCTCTAAATGTTTCGAAAGGTGCTATGATTGTGATGAAGGGCATTCGACAGAACAATTTGTATTACGTGCAGGGTAGTGCAGTTGTAGGTGGGTCAGCAGCCGTATGTAGCAGCATCGGGGAGGATGATTCAGACACTTCCAGATTGTGGCACATGCGTTTGGGTCATGCTGGCAAGAAGGTCATGCAAGGCCTACTGAAGCAGAATTTGCTGAAAGATGCCAAGACCTGCAAGATGGATTTCTGTAAACATTATGTTTTGGGGAAGCAGACTAGAGTCAAGTTTGGCACTGCGATTCAGCAAACGAAGGGTACGCTTGACTACATTCATTCGAATGTCTGGGGGCCAACTAGGGTTGCTTCTCTTAGTGGTAAGTATTATTTTGTTTCATTCGTTGATAATTTCTCTTGCTGTATTTAAATTTATACCATGAAACATAAAGATGAGGTGCGTGATATTTTCCTTAAGTGGAAAAAGTTGATTGAGATCCAAACAGATAAACAAATCAAGCGCCTCATATCAGACAATGGGGTAGAGTATCAATCCGATCCTCTCTTTGATGTGTGCGAAAAATCTGGTATAGCGCGGAACTTTACAGTGAGAGACACACCACAACAAAATGGTGTGGTAAAGAGGATGAATTGTACTTTACTAAACAAGATGCGCTGTATGCTATCGACTTCTGGTTTGGGTAGATAGTACTGGGCTGAAGCAGTGACGTATGCATGTCATTAGGTCAACCGTTAGCAATCCGTTACAGTTGAGGGTAAAACGCCGTTGGAGGTACGGTTAGGTAAACCTGCATCAGATTATGATTCCTTACATATTTTTGGTTGCCCTGCTTATTATCATGTTAGGGAACCAAAGTTGAATCCTAGAGCCAAGAAGGCATTGTTCTTGGGCTTTACGGAAGGTGTTAAAGGATACAAGTTAAAGTGTCTTGATTCAAAGAAGACGATCATTAGCCGCAACGTGACCTTTAATGAATCTGAGATGATCAAGCCACCTGTGCAGGTTGTGGGTAATAAAGTTACTCAAAACAAGTGGAGTTTGAGACCTTGGTGGTTCCTTAAGACCCGGTTCAGTCAATTGAGAAAAATATTGGGGTTGAATCAGATGACAATGATACAGTTAACGGTGAAGTTCCAGTAGACAGTTCTTCACAACAACAACAACAGAAAGATTCTATTGCAACATCTCTACCCAAAAGGGTCATCCGTGTACCCGCAAGGTATGTTGATATGGTTGCCTATGCATTGCCAGTTATTGATGCTGATATCCCGTCCACTTTCAAAGAAGCTATAGATAGTCTAGAAATTGGGGAGTGGAAAAAAGCAATAGGTGAGGAGATGACTTCTCTTCACAAAAATCAGACTTAGGATTTGGTACCGCTTCCGAAAGTCAAGAAGGAGATAGGTTACAAGTGAGTTTACACCAAGAAGGAAGAGTCAACAAGGAAGGGTGTTGTTCTCTTTAAAGCTAGGCTGGTAGCCAAGGGCTATGCACAAAAGGAGGGAATCGACTACAATGAGGTATTTTCTCCTGTTGTGAAATATGCTTCAATTCGCATTTTGCTAGCTTTGGTAGCTCAGTTTGATTTGGAGTTGGCTCAATTGGATTTTAAAACTGCATTCCTACATGGTGATTTGGAGGAAGAGATTTATATGTCTCAACCTGATGGTTTTCGTGTTGCTGGAGAGGAGAAGTTGGTTTGTCGATTACATAAGTCTCTCTACAGGTTAAAACAGTTGCCGCGTCAGTGGTATAAACGTTTTGATAGCTTCATGTTAAGTTAGAAATACACACGAAGCCAATTTGATCATTGTGTATATTTCAGAAAGCTTGCGGATAAGTCCTTTATATATTTGCTTTTATATGTTGATGATATGCTGATCGCGTGTAAAAGTCAGGCGGAGATAGATAGGTTGAAGATTCAGCTGAGTCAGAAATTTGAGATGAAGGACCTCGGGGAGGCACGTAAGATTTTGGGGATGGAAATAACTCGGGATAGAGTGAAGGGCACCGTTCACCTAACTAAGCAGCAATATTTGAAGAAGGTACTTGAATGGTTCGGTATAGGTGGTAGCTCAAAACCGGTGAGCATACCATTGGCGCCCCATTTTAAGCTTAGTGCTTTGCTATCTCCCACTACAGATGAGAAACGAAAATACATGACAACCGTTCCTTATGCAAGCTTGATTGGAAGTCTGATGTACGCCATGGTTTGCACGAGGCCTGATTTAGCACAGGCCGTTAGTATGGTTAGTCGTTACATGCACGATCCTTGTAAGGTGCATCGGCAAGCGGCTAAGTGGATTTTGCAGTATGTTCTGGGGATCGTGAATTTGGGTTTGAAATTCGCAAGGTGCGCATCATTTTGTGATCTGGTTTCTGGTTTTGTGGATTTGGATTATGTTGGTGATTTGGATAAGCGTCGTTCAACAAACTGGGTATGTGTTTACCATGGTTAGTGGGCCGATGAGTTGGCGATGTACTTTGTAGATGACGGTTGCACTGTCCACTACTGAGGCCGAATATATGACTGTGACTGAAGCCATAAAGGAGGCGATCTGGTTGCATGGGTTAATGGTTGATTTGGGCATTGGGCAAGATCACGTCGTTGTTCATTGTGATAGTCAGAGTGCAATTCATCTTGCGAGGAATCAGGTGCATCATACTCGGACCAAACATATTGATGTCTGCTTTCACTTTGTTCGTAAGATCATTGACGAGGGGATATTCTGTTGGAGAAGATTGGTACTGCGGATAATCTGGCTGATATGATGACTAAGGTTGTCACTGGGGTCAAGTTTCAGCGTTGCGTGGACTTGATCCATATGCAGCAAATCTGAGCACCTTAGGATGCATGCGTCATTGGGCGCTCTGATGGCAGTTAGAGCACGATTCGTTTGGGTATTCTGGTTATCTGATTTTTGGTTGCTGCATGTCTGGTTTTCTAGTTCGTAGTCCAATATCTTGCCAAGGTAGAGATTTTTAGTTTTTTGCTCGTTTTGGACTTCTCAGCCTCCGTGATCCAAACCAAGGCCTTAGTGGTCCGGACCAGCGCGTGTTCTACGTTTCTGGAGCTTGCTGATTTTTTGGTCCGGACCGGCGCACACTTGGTCCGGACCAGTGTGGACAAAACAGATTACTGTATAAGCAATTTTTAGGGTTCATTGCTTATTGTATTGCATACAGAGCAGCTTTTCTGAGAGAAAAGAGAGGAACTCTGAGAGATCTCATCTGTAATCCTTTGGGCATCCGTATACTTCCCTATAGTGAAACCTCGATCGTCTGACTGCCCGTGAAGTAGGTATTCATTACCAAACCGTGTATATCTTTGTGTTCTCTATGATTGCTCTTCCTCTCTCTCTCTCACTCTTTTCTGTAGTTTGTTCAATTACATAGCAAATAATCACGTCCGTTTCTGTGTTTGTTAACGCTTCCGCACAACAAGAACTTTGTTTCCTTCTGAGTTTCAAATTTAAATCCTCTCAGGTACTATTAACTTTTTGCAAGTTCACCGTACTCTAAATTTCTTAATCAAAATGTGTATAAGGTGGTCCTGCACTTTGACTGGTATTTTTGGAACTTATGGGTATGGACTTTACCCGATTACAAAGACCTGCAAATGGCAAGGAAGAAAACAGCAACTCTTATCCTGGAAAAGCTGGATGTCCCATGATTATTGATCGCCCATGGACCATGGCAGTGATGGAACAGCAGCTTAAGATTCTTCCAACTGCCTCGGTTCAAATATATTTGTTCAGTACGCAATACGAAGACTTGAAAATAATTTTGAAAGAAAAACTTCGAACTTTCTTTTTTAAATTAAAAGAACCCATTGAATTTTTCTAAAAAAAAAAGTGTAATATTATTTTTAAATTCTTATTATAAAGATCGGACAAACATTTTGTAACGGAGAGTGTACTATTATATATATCCACTCCCTTTCAGGCTTTCAGCCAAAGGATGGATCAAAGTAACAATCAACTCTGTTGTTTTTCCACCAAAACCAATTTGATTGATCTCACTACCAAAAAAAAATTGGACCCACTTTTCGACTGGACAGGATGTCTGATTGGTAAAGTTGAGGATTAGGAGATATAGTGGTGGGTGTTACTTTGGGTCAGCAGTCAAACAAAACCAGGCTGTGAGGTTTTTTGGCCTTTTTTATTTTCCATGACTGGTGCCCACCCCCCTCGTGTGCCTATTTAATTTTCTTCTTTTGGGTTTGTTGTTTTCTCATTGCTTGTATCTGCATATATTCGTGAGAAAAGTGTAGTTAGTTTATTTGGTAAAGTTTAAGTGCATTATTTTCCGGTGGAGCCTTTTGATTTTGGTTTTCAAGATGGGAGCAAGATGTCAATTTAGGAGGGGTCAAATTGAGAGTGTGGTGGTAAGATTTTGATTTGTAGGGTTTAGGGTGATCCTCTGGTTCGCTCTCGAGTGCTCCGTCCGCTTTCCTCCAAGCAACCTGCATGAAGTCGTTTGGGCTGAGTTCAGTCCTTCGACCCTTCGATGATCTAGTCAATCTAAAAAGAAGGGAAAGGTTTCAGTAGGAAGAAACGGCATACTTCATTAGAGTTTCCCTTCTTTCTTTATACAGAACTCGCTTGACTTGCTTACTAAGCAAGCACGTGGAGGATAACTCTCGGTAACCGTCTCAGGTGACGCCACATATGACGCACCGGATAAGCAGTTACAGTGCACATAGCCTTAGCTGGCCATAATGATGACACACTTTTATTGTAACTATCTCGACCCACATGGCTAAGCGGTTAGGTGCAAAACAGACAAAACTTCCCCTTTGGATCACATGAGCTGCTAAATTCAAGTGAATTGTTCCCGAGCGACTTCGTCAAAATCCCGAGCTGTGAACACCAGGGGAGTCCCAAAACATGACACCCGAGTGATCGGTCCCGCTAACGAGTGACACATGCCCAATCTGCAAGACATCTTGGTGAAGCAGTGTGGCCCTGTGCCCGAGCATGGCTTGGTGTGGTCAGTGGTCCGAGCTGTATGATTCGGACCACTACAGAGAGGAGGAAAACATTCCCTAAATTCACTCATCAAGTTTATATATATATTCCTTTCGTGGAAAAAAAAAAACTTTATATATATTCCTTGCTATTTTATGATACATTAGTTTTAATTATTTTGTTTGGTAATTACGACACTCGTATGTTTGTATTTGATAAAATCTGATGAAAAAGTTAAGAAAAAGCTTTTAAAAGATACAAATTACTTAAATTCAAGATTAAACTGAGTTGATTTTATTTTTTTAACGTACTCTGGGTCAATAGTCTAACAAAACCAAGCTGCTCAACTAGTTTTTTTTCCCCAAAGAAGCAACTCTATTTTGAAAGCTTCTAAGTCCGTTCACACATATTACTAGTGTACAGATTGTGCACAGATTTTATTATGGAGCCCACCACAAGTCTCATAAAAATGATTCAAGCCGTTCATTAAATATAAAATATTTTTTAAGGGTTCACGCAAAAAATCAGCTCAATCTGATATCTAATACATGCTCGATTCAATCGTCTAACTTTTCATTCAGATTTCAGGATAATGAAAAGTTAGACGATTCAATCGTCTAACTTTTCATTATCTATAGATCGATAATGAAATCGTCTAAGACGATTTCAGGATAATGAAAAGTTAGACGATTCAATCGTCTAACTTTCATTCAAATTTCAGAATAATGAAAAGTTAGATGATTCAATCATCTATAGATCGATATCGTATTGACCCAATTTTTCGTGGAGACCCTCGAAAAAATATTTAATATTTAATAAATGGATAAAATTATTTGTGTAAAACTCATGATAGATCCTACAATTAATGAAATTTGTGCACAAATTATTTGTGTGTAGCAGGTTCTTTTGAAAGTGAGTTTTTCGGCGTTTATTCTATCATTCTATGTACCACCATACATGGCTCATTATTTATCATGACCTGGGCCCGGCCGGTCCCACCCCTCGTGCGCCTAACCCCATCTTTTTGTGATTTTCCTCTTCTCTCTCTTGCTTTTGCCTTTGTTTTTGTTGTTATTTTCTTTGCTGTTGGTATTATCTCTGTTAATAAGGCCTAATCCAAAAGTACTAAATGAGCTTTTTTTTTATTCACCAGATATAAAGGAAAAAAAGCTCATTTATTATTTTTGATACTTTTAACACTTTTGAAAAACTAGAATATGCTATGATAAAGCCATTTTAAAAAAAGAAACAATGATAACCACATTTGACTGTTATATTTTAATCATCATATGAAGTATCACTAATGCATTAATAAAATGTGTTTACTACGTGACATAACAAACGGTACTTAAAATATGATCATCAAAGTCTTGCGGTTTCTTTTATCAGTTAAAGGTGGATGGATAACTTACACATAGATTGATAAATTTCTAAGAAGCCGATCCCATCAAACTCCAAGAGGGTTGGCTTGATGATCCCATTAAAATTTAGGAAGCATACTGTTAGATCTAGAACCTTAATCATCAGATCAACTCCTTGAGATTATTTTTGTTTATTGTGTTCGCGTGGCTTGTCTATTCATGTAGGGACTACGACTCCCGAGGGCCCGCAACAATTATCATGACCCAACCTAGTATCACATGGCATGTAAAGAGGTAGAAAAAACCAAAAAATTGTATTTCATAAATTAAGATTCCTTTATTAATTACTTCAGATGTTTTTATTTCTTTTCTCAGGACATATATAAAAGATATGTGTAATATTTTAACCTACTTATTCTGTTTTTAAAATTGTCTACAACATTGGTTGATATCTATTGATTACTGATAATTATTGAAACTTTCCCACAACAACGACTATCAAAATAGGATAAATAAACAGGGATGAAGGGAGTAACTAGCAGTAAGCAACATGTAGGCAAAAGTTTTTTTTTTAATTCTTAATTTCACTTATTAATTACAAGATTATAAAATAGGAACTTTTTTATAAACAAAACAATAGCACTTATATTAACGCAAAAAAATAGGAACTTTGAAGCAAATTAAACAGACCCAAGACAGGAAGGTACTTTTCAATTGACAACGAGAGGCAGATGTTCCAAGAGCAACTCTAACCCAGTCTCCATTTAAATATTCAAGACATAACTTTCAATCAAAAACTACTTTTAGAGTATATCACCACTTTAGCAGATTTTTTTTTTCCCATCTCTCTCTCTCTCTCTCTCTCTCTCTCTCTCTCTCTCTCTCTCTCTCTCTCTCTCTCTCTGTGTGTGTGTGTGTGTGTGTGTGTGTTTCAAAAGTTCATTGATTTCTATACAAAACTTCATTCTTCACCCAAAATTTAAGATAGTTATTCGTTTTATTTCAAAGGTATACCAATATGTTCAACACCACGTATCCGATGAAAGGCTATGTTAGAGATTATTAAGGTAATTGAGGTGGAAAGAAATCAAGTCTGAGAAGAGAATTTCATGATTATAGTAGCCTCTAAGGAAAAGAGATCACAGAATTATTGGAAGAAAAAAATATGGGAACGTGCATCAAAATAATTGCTTGAGCAACTCCACTAAAGCCTTATGTAATGCTCAAGCAACTTGCAGATTCCTTCTATCTATTTACTAGCGAATGTCTGTACCTGAAGGCACGGTGCAACACATTTTGAATACAACTAAAGATACGGGTCAAACAATGAACAAAGGGAGGACATGTTGAAAAATATGGGTAGGAACAAAGTAAAATATGGCATATGCGCAGGTAAAATCGAGGTGCAAAAAATATTTCAAGCAGGTTAAAAATTTAAGTGTACCACGATTCAGGCACATGCATCGATTCGGAGTCGTAACTGAGAGGCATGGTTTGAACAATCAGCACACGAAAACAAATAGTACTAAACTCACGTGCAATACACGGCTCAAACAATCAGCACACGCAAATTAATACTAAACTTATGTGCAATATACCAACCTCTGTCCGACAAATTCAACTATGCGACAAACAAACTTATCAAAAAAAAAAAAACTATGCCCCAAACATAACGCAACATATCCATTGATAGAGACAGCTGTATAACTTAAGAAAAATGATTACATAAACACCCAAAAAAAATGTTTTGCTTAAATTTTTTTGATTAGTCTTTCTTTGAATACCCAACCAAAATATATATGAATACCCACTTCTAGGAGTTTGGGAACACCTGGCCCAAAATAAAATGAACACTCAGCCCAAAACCAATTGAACATTTAGTCACAACCCAAGTACAGCTCATCACACCATATGCTACACTATAGGTAAAATATTAGTCTCGATGCAATATATTTTTGTTGTTGCAAAACTTTGATATGCTAATTACCTATGCCTGCAGCACTTCACAACAAAAAGTTTTATTTTTTAAGCCCCTACCCTTGTGTACATCACTACCAATGATAATTCCAATCACATATACCGAGTTACTTGCATTAATAGGATACACACTGAACTATATTAATCCAAACCATAAAACTCAAAACCAATACCATGTTGCATTCATAGAATCCAATTTTAACATGCATAAAAAATCTAAAAATCTATATAGAGTCAAATATGATACACAAATGTAGGAGGGAAAAAAGGTGTTCAACATAGGTCTTATTGTCTTGAAATTTGTCTCTCCATCTGCCTCCCAAGAGTTTTTGTACCAACGCATATCTACTTCATCCAAAAAGCACAATTAGGAACATGGATAACAACCTAAAAAAATAATTAATGAGCAAGGATCCCTTCTTGTAAAAGTAAAATGGTGACTAATAATAGTCACCTTTAATTCTAGATCTCGTTAATTTATTCGTCTCTCAACACCATCATGGTACGATCATGATCTTTGTAGATGTACTTATGGATATACTTAACAGATCTTATTCCATGACAAACTTCCACATTGATATGAGAATTATATTTTCTCGAAAGGTATGTATGGTTGGGCACCCATATCCCTTTTAGCAATTCGTTGACCCCTTACAGAGGGAGTAAAGTAATAATGGCATTGGTAGGCATACTTCATGCATAAAAATACGATTAAACTTCTTGCTCATCATAAATCATCACAATTACATTTTTTTCTCGAAGACATGTAACCTTTGTACTGAAAAAATAAAACAAAGCAAATATGAATCAAATATATAAATTCAGATTAAGCAATGCAATTGAGTAAACAGTTCTTACATTTTATGCAAGTCACCATTGAGTTGTATAAGAAAATGAAGAATTCACCGAATGCATAGGAAATAATTAATTTGATTATTACGACCAAGATATAAAATGAAAACGGTTCAACTCACATGGCCATAGACGCTTAGATTGTCCATGACTAGTTAAAGTTTCAAGAAGTTATCTGAAATTTGAAAGAGAGTAATAGTCAAAAGTTATCACGGGAATAACAATAGAAAACGTTTTAAAGATATATATAGCAACTCATAATATTAAATGAGAGATAACAAAAACAAAAACAAAAAATAACACAAAACTCCAGTTTGCGGTGTGTTTGGTTAACATCATAAAATTTTCATCGATGCATATATGGTAACGTTTAAAAGAGTGTCAATAATTACTGTTCTAATGAAACGAAGTTTAAAAAAATGGAAAAAAAAAGGTTTACAATAACTCCATGTGTTAATTATGCAAAAAATGTTGTTTCAACAAAAAAAATAGTGTGTTGCCATTAAAAAAAAAAAATAAGATATGGTGTTAATTAGTTTTGCTCTCTTTCTTTCCTAAGTCGGTAGATATTAAAAGACATAAAAAAAAAATGCCCCTAGCCTCAAGTAAACACCCCAATCGCTTACAATTTTCTGTAAATATGCCTCTCATTCTCTTCTCTATCATTTTGATTTTGGATTTCTAGACATCCAATTTTATAACAGAGGCTTCACAATTTTTAAACACATAAAATAAGAATAGTATCGGAAGGGGCTCCACAATTTTTAAACACATAAAAGAAGAATAGAAGAAAGGAGCGGCAAGGAGGCGTACATAATTCTTTCACATTTTTTAATAATAGAGAAAACACATATAACAAAAAAAAAAAAGAGTAAACACCATACTCTTAAAAAGAGTAAATATCATAATCTTAATGAAAGGAAATGGGTAGCAAATTAATATACAGAAAATAATGGAAGAACTCACCTCGGTGATTTCGGTGAAGTAGTTTCACTATAAGAAAATGCAGATTTGGCGACACAACAAAGTACATCGGCAAAAGTGTATATGGGTGGCAAAGATTTTCACCGATGAAAAATTTTGTGTTGGCAAGCTGTCGGCGTTAATATGTCGAGAAAGGGTTTCGCTGATGTGAATTATCCTTCATCAGCAAAAGTATAGTTTCAGCGATGCAAGCTTGAGTCGGCATATCTATCGGCAAATGGTATTGCGTCGGTAAAAAGGATTTTAAAATCAAAGAGTGTGAGACACTTTTGCCGATGAGATTTTTGCGTCGCCAAAGTCAATTTTAAAAAAAACATACATTTGCTGGTATTGTGCTTCCACATGCCCCATGTTTCGAACTCAAGACCTCAAAGTCTTTGCAACACGTGTCTATCAACTGCACCAACTTACTTTCAATTAATATGTTGCAATATCTATTATATATATACATATATAACCTACATATACAGTTTTTTTATCCTTACATATACAATATTTTACATTGTAGATACATTATTACTTACTCGTATACTCCCTCCGTTCCATTTCATTGTCCATTATTTCTTTTGTCACTTTTGTGTCTATTGCGTATATCTTTCAATCTACAATATTTTTCATGATTTGACATTTTTGTATTATAGAACAAATTAAAATCTATCAAATGAGATCCATATTTCATATTTTTGAGATTCACATTGGAATATATAAGTGATTGAAAACTGACACAAACATCAAAAAAAGGCAATGAAAATGGGATGGAGGAGTATCTTTTAGGCATCGTTGGCATTTAATTAAAGTCAGAAATTTTTTTTTGTCCTTATTCAAACAAAATTCGCAATTAATTAGTTTTTCGAGGATTATTGCTTCTTCGTGACGAGAGAATATCTAAAAAATTAAAAAATTACTATCAAAACCCTAATTTTTGAATAAAGACAAAAGAATTAAGTTTATTGGCTTATTTTTTTCTTTGTTCAAAAAATTGGGTTTTAATCACAATTTTATACTGTTTAGATTCATCTTATCATGAAGAAGCAATAATCCACAAAAAATCGATAAAAAAACTAACAAATACGAATTTATATATGTACCTTTTATTTACCACATAATATTGACTATACATACAAAATAACACACACACCACACACATATATATATACACTCCTTCTATTCCACAAAAAAAATTTGTCCACAAACTTAGAACCTAAAAAAAATATGTTTTTTGAAAAACAAATCAAACTTTCTTTTTCGCAAATGAGTAGATATCCATGTGTTCTTCAATTTTTTTGTCAAAAAAAAAATTTTCAACTTTTACTTTTGCTAACACAAAGATTTCATTGCCGAAAGATTTATCTTTTGCGATGCACATTCTATCGCCAAAAGTTACTATCACCAACCACAAAAAATGTCGTCGCCAAAAGATTCAACAGATGCACCATTTCATCGCTAAAAAAATTTCGTCGGCAAATATTTCGCGGTAGAATATTTCCCGCCAACCTTACTTTTGCTGACAATATTGCCGATGCACTTCTTTCGTCACCAAAAAAATTTACATTTACCGACGCGGACAACTTTTGCATCGGCAAAAACTTACTTTTACCGACATAAAATGCATTGTGTCAGCATCAGGTTGCTTTGGTGCATTTTCTTGTAGTGATTTTGGTGGTATTGAACTTCCCAAGAGAGACTGATTAAAAAAAAAAAAACTTCCCAGAGAGAGAGAGAGAGAGGAGGGGAGAGGTAGAGAAAGTATAGAGAAGAATGTGAAAATCATATGAACAATGTATATAAAATTTTATTTTGGAGATTCCGTGATGTACGTTTCACAGCCTGGAAATAGGAAAAGAATGTTAGCTGGTTTTGGTTTCGGTGATTTCGTACAAAAGTTATGATTTTGCACTTCATTTGAAAAATGCCTTAATGGGCGCCGATCAAAAAAAAATTAATGCCTTAATGGGTGGTTTTTAATACAATGTCTTAATGGGAGTAAATCAAGAGTATAGCTATAATTAAGGAAAAATAAAAAAATTAACCAATTAAATAAAATCACTCAAAAAATCATTCCTTTTAGAGACCGTTGCTCTTCATTTAAAAAATGTCTTAATGGGTGCCGATCAAAAAAAAAATTAAT